>CAMZMU010000039.1:29145482-29376833 GCA_947311845.1 Poa pratensis | reverse complement strand
TATATGTGAGTTTGCTGAAAATAAATTACAGAATATTAAATAATATCAGTTGTGCCTCTAGCTGTGCGAGCTATACACTTATACATTAGTGCATGTTTTGTAGACACATTCTTCCTACTTTTTTATTTTGACACCGGCGACCATTTTTCCTGGCTTCGCCCCTGACCCGTTATTATCTCCATGATGATTACACCCAAACTGAATATGTCGAACATTGGTGTCACTGTACCTTCGAATATGTATTCTGGCGGCAGGTAACAACTGCATAGTAGCATGATCGGTGAATTAGAAACCGGTGAGATAACTTCACGGAATACACATTTCATAGATCATAACAAAACAATATGCTTTCAATAGATGATTAACTTATTCATTTTGGTGATTCAGCATGATCCTGGAGAATTTGTCCTTGATTATATAGTCTTGATATACCAAAATGTGTGATTTTTGGTACCATATTTGCATCGAGCAGTATGTACGCTGGTTTTAGATCGAAGTGAATTACGGAGCATCAGGCTGCGCGTGAAGTTACTGTAGACCATTGGAAATCCCCTCAATTATCTTGTAGCGTGCACGCCAATCAAGTCCAGAAGTTGCATCTGCATTTGTTAGATGAAACACGAGACAATCTTTAGGTCTTGCTTATGGAAAGGCCTCGGCAATTATGTTGTATATTCGCCTCCTTCATTTATTATTTATTTATGTACAAATGTCGTAGTGTAAAATAGCTTATCTCACACCCATGTACTACCGTGTAAGAGATATAGTAAAATAGTGTATAGAATATAGAAATATGAAACAAATGTATTAAAATAGTGATATGGTATAAAACATATTGTTCCAAATTTATTTTATACTGTATTTTACTACATGTTGTCCACCGTTGTAGTAAGGGGCGTAAAATATCTATTATATGCCCTAGCTTAGAATGACCCTACTATACATAAAAAACTATGGAAAAACGCCATATCTGGAGCTATGATCAAACCAAGAAAAATTGGGATGTGAAACCAACAAAAATAGACAAATAATGGTCTTATGTGTTCGATATCATACCTGATATGTGTCTATCGAGACTTCCTTCAGGAATATATTCGAGGCATAGCAAGGTATCTATTTGGCAACCGAATATTCCGACATGAAGCAAAGGGTCATGTGTCATTTCATAGCAGTAGTTTAATAATTGCCCTATATTTGGGTGCGTAAGCCCCATGAGAAGAGCAACCGCGTTCTCAAATAGTTTTTTTGACTTCTCACAAATCTCCTCGGAGCTGTACTGCACTGTCTCTACCTTCTTCACAGCAATCAGTTTCCCATTAGGTAGCTCTCCCTATTGCAAATATTTCCTTAATAATGGAATGTGTTTGTTTGGGTATGGTCAAATATCTGGTAGAACTAAAATGGATATGCTCTCATCTTACCCTATATACCACACTAGAACAACCTTGACCAAGTATTCGCTCGTAGGAGAAATTATCTGTGATGGCTTTCAAATATTGGAACGATGACAGAAGATGCCCCTCCTGCACACACAAAAAAAATGATGGATTACATGCATACCATTCCCATTATCACTTTATGGTCAGTTTCTTTACTTGTTTAAATTTTACCAAAGAATATTAATGATGAAAACATTAAAAGGAGGAGTGGTTCTCCATCGGCTGCAGTTTAGTCCCTAAAAACATCAAATCAACCTGTACTCCAAAACAGTTTGGACAAATGATTTTTTCCGTTCCCAGGTCTCTTCCTTGCCACTGTCCCATAGTAGCGGAAACGGGGTCGATGCCGCGTTCCTCGACCCAGGGTCGATCGACCCGGACGAGGGTCGGGAACGACGTTGGGTCGACGTGGCCACGTGGGTTGTGGCTGGGTCACGGTCCTGTTCGATACTATTAACCCCTATTGAGTTTCCAGGATAGATCGCAAGGCGGAGTAAATACGAGGCATCACGTAGTCCCGTAGCAGATCGTCCGCGCGCTGTATGCGCCATCTCCGTCCCGCGGTCTACCGGAAGGCCGCCGCCGTCGCACGGCGCCTGGCCTGTCGCTGCTCCGTTTATCCGTCGCCGCCGTCGCGTTTAATAGGTAGTCACCCAAGGAGGCCGCCAGACCGCAGGCACCTATGCACTGGATTGCTCGACTGGATTTGATGGGGGGATTGATTTTGTGTTCATAGGAAGAAACAGACCAGACGAGGTCACGACTCACGAGATGGGTTCGTGGGAACAAACTGCTTCCCGGGAAAAGGGGAGTCAACGTGGCATGGCTCTCGGCTGACATATGAACCCCATATGATTAATCACATCAAGTTTTATATGTCGATTCTATCTTGTTGCGAATAAAATGCTGAGGCGGTGGCCCTAATTTTCTGGCGAGATTTTTGCCTCCATGTCACCTAATTAAAGGAAAAAATATGCGCAAAAGGTATAGTATACCATGACTAGTATTATCGTACCGGGGTCATCGACCCAAAATGGCATGGATCACGATCCCTCGACCCAAATTGGCGTCCCAGATATGTATACCCCTTATCGAACGGGTTCCCACAACGGCGACCCTCAACCTAGATTTCTGACAATTATGCACTGTACATCAAAAGTCGCACTCACCTCCTAGTGAACATCTAGTTTTTGAAGTTCATCGATAATCGCCTCTGTACTAGGTCTTTTCGCTCTGTCCGTCTCCACACAGGACATTGCAAGCTCGATGCATATCTTCACTCCCAGGAGGTATATTTCCTCCCATTTGTAGTACGACACACGCATCTTTTTCTTCCAGTATTCTTGTACCTGCGAGATTGTTAATGCACGGTAACCTCCCAGACATATATAATGGTGTATGGGATGGACGTACAAAATTACAATAAGAGACATAAGATATGTAAAAAATTGTACTATAAAATACATGATGTAAGGAATTACCTTCTCAGTGAATTTTTTACGAGAGGGCCGCGTGTCACAGTAATTGCCGTAGCCGATCCGTCCCGCCATTAGGTAGAAAATTATAACACCAAGACTGAACACGTCATTCTTTGGTGATATTGTGCCATTATGTAAGTATTCTTGTGGCATGAATCCTCTTGATGATATCATAAACATTGGACAAACACGCGGTTAGGAATACAAGTAAAAGTTATGTTCATTAAATAAAGAACCATGCAATGTACGCATAAACCACTAACTCACAATGTTCCCTTCCTATGGCTGGATGTTTGGTAGGTCTTTGATTCACCAAAGAGTCTGGACAAACCAAAATCCGCTATTTTTGGGGTCATGTCCTTATCGAGCAATATGTTGTCCGGTTTTAAATCCAGGTGGTAAATATAATCCCCCTCTCCTCTTCCTTTATGAAGGTAGTGTAGGCCCTCGCAAGTCCCTCTTATTATTTTGTATGTTGTGACCCAATCATGTATGCAAGATTCGTCTGCGTGCTCATGGAGGAAGATTATGCATTCACTAGACACAGATAGTATATATATATATAAAGCTGAATGGATGGCATATCATACCTGAGATATGGTCGGCAAGGCTTTTTTGTGGCATGTACTCGAAACAGAGAGCTCGGTCTATAACTGAAGAACGTAATTTTTGCCCGTCGATCTCAATAGTTGTTTGTCTATAGTTTTTGCAGTACGCTATCAGCCGTATAATATTCTCATGTCGGACCTTCTTAAGTTGTTCAAATTCATTTGCAAAAGCCTTTTCGTCAAGATCATTTGAGACAAACAGCCTTTTCACAGCTATTTCATACCCCTTGTATTCTCCCTGTAAATTAATATGCATGTACTGATATAGGTGGCCGACCGATCGAAATTAACAGCAGAATACTCATAATCATGTATACATACCTGTAAACAACTCCGTAGCCGCCTTTTCCAACCCAGTTCTCATCACAAAATTGGTTTGTAACTGTCTCTTGATCATGCATTGTGAGATTCGTCATCTCCGGTCCGGATGATGATCCTGTAGATGCGCTGCTGCGGAAGGTTCAGTTCAGACACATGGAAAAGTAATATCAAGGATGAAATCAGATGCAGAACGGCGTAGGCTAACCTGGAACTGGAACTCGCTCCCATGTCAAAGCTGGGTTATGGAAAGAGACGGAAGTCGGGGGAGAGATGACTGGTTGAGTGCTGGAGCTTATGTTCAAATGTCAACGATGGCTTCTGGAGGAGAGATGACTCCGTAGAGAAGTACAAGGGCTATTGCTGCCGTGGAGGGTCCGGTCTGAAAGTTTAGGCGGGCACGTCACATGCTCATTTGGCCGGAGGGAATCAGTCTACCGTGGTATATCTTCATACTTAGAAGGACCGGTCAAATGAAACCGGCGTGCAAAAACAATCAATTTTTAGGGATGACCAATTTTTTAGTGATTTGATTTTGTTCACAGGAATTTTATTGTTGCTACTTATTCCATGTCCATCCCAGGGGCCGAGCTAGCAAAACTGGGGACCCTGTGTCCATCACACAACCAATGACAGTTTACCACAACTGCAGATCATTTTAACGCAAAACCACAACTTTGTGCTAATCTCTAACCCATGGCCCAAATCTGGAGCAGAATCTTACCGGAGCACTGCCACCATCATAATGCAGTACAGTTTAGACTTATTAGTACAGTTATTAGTAAATATTGGTAAGAAAATAACTAGCCTCCTCTTTCTTCTCCAAGGTTTAGACTTATTAGTAAATATTGGTAAGAACATAATGCAGTACAGTTTATAGTAACAATCTAAATGTGCCTACGCATTATGTGTTGCAAAATTCCAGATTTTTTTCACGAATACGCAGAAGCTTTGCATATAATTGTATTAGAAGAAATAGTAGTAGAAGACTGACAAAATACTTTATGAACGGAGAAGTGGAGCAGTGGTATATTATGTCGATAATGAAAACTCAGAACCCCATATTTTTAAATTTACTCCAACTAAAACATCATATGAGTTACACGAAAGAGAAAACGCCAACATGAGCATGCCTTGCAGTAATACTTCAGCTAAACACCATACATATTTTTCGAAATGGACCAACCATACATATAATCGGATTATACTACACACATGTGATTTTTTTTTTGAGGTTTAAGGCGGTCGAATCCGCCGTCCGATTAGATAGAATAGAGTGTTATGTACAGAATTTTGAGCCACGAAAAAATCCCTCTACAAGCAAAAAAACAACAAAACTAGTCTCCAGTATCTTGCGTGTGGGCGAAAGCCCGCGTCGCCAACTCCTCCCACACCAAAGCCACCATCTCTGAAGACAAGATTGTCACATTGCAGAAGGTCCACTGGTTCCTCTCCTTCCCTGTCCGCCACATCGAGTGGATGATGGTCTCACAAGCCGCTCTCCTAGCCTCGTGTGAAAAACCCACATGTGGTCGGCATGACAACAACCAACATCGATCAGCAACGCGCAGATCTCCCTTCCTAGCAACAGCTCGACACCCCATCTCTGTGACGCAAACTTGAGCCCCACAGACACAAAAAGCACCTCCTCCCAACATTTGCAAGGAGGAGTGCCCAATCATCATAAGCTTCATCATCTAGCCGCCCCCCGGCGGCATCTGCCGCTCCATCCTGGTCACTACACATCATATGAGTTACACGAAAGGGAAGAACTACCCTACATACTGTGAATATGTGGTAGCTCTCAGATCCACAGTAGTATGCCATGTAAAATGCACGTAGGTAGCTTCGACGCAGTTTCCTTTCAATTTTTCACTTATTAGACAAATGCAACTAGCACCCAGCGGCCATATGCAGGGGCTGGAATCTCCCCCTTTTCGGAAAAAAACTGCAACTAGCAACCGGAGACTTGTTCAAAGTAATAATATGTGTCAGTTAGGCCAACGATAAAGTGTACATGCCTAATGGGCTTCTTCGCGTTATGAACTTATGATACATAAACAAGTACCAATTGAGGGAGATGTTTAATTCTTTCAAGATATACTGGGATTCTTGTATACATCTACGCGTAGTAGCAGTCTGTTGGCTTTGATAGGAAACTGCAACTCAATCATGCATTTCATCAGCTGCAAGTCGCACCAAAAATGCATAAACAAGCAGATGATGACAGAGACACTTGAGCATAATATATATCACAAATTGTACTACAGATCTACACTGAGGAGTGAGGAGTTGACATTGGAGATAGGAGGAACTTAGTAGTCATGTTGGAACAAGACGACTTAGTCCTGCCAAGACTGTATATGCTCCACAATCCACATACACACCAATAAAGAAACTATCTCATTTTTTTTTAGAATGGAGAAACTAGATTAAAATTGCAGACTACCTGAGGAAAAAAGGGGTGGCATGTGCATCTCCTATAACGAAATTTGGAAGCTCACTTGAACAGAAGAATCCTGGAGAAGTAAAGCACATAGACAAGGGAAAACAAATACTTGCCAGAAACCTACTGGGAGAGAAATTTGAATTAACCACTGGCTTGCTCTGCCACAAGGTTAACGAATAGCCAACATGCACGATGTATGCTCGGATTGTATTATTTATCTACACGGCATAGTTGACTTCGGAGATAGTAGGAAATTGCCACTCATCTTGGACTTCCAGTCGGTGCCCACGGCTTGCTCTGCGACAAGGCTAACTGATGGCCAACATGCATCGTATAGAACACAGATTGCACTACGGATCTACACTGCGGAGTTAACTTTGGAGATAGGAGGAAATCGCCACTCACGTTCTTACAAGACGACTTCGTGCTGCCAAGACTGTATGCTCCACAATCCACGTACACACAAATGAAGAAACTATATACCGATTTGTTTTCGACAATGAACTGGATCGAAATTACAGACTAGCTGAGGGAAAAAGGGGCGGGATGTGCATCTTCTCTGACGATAATTGGAAGCTCACTGTGAACAGAAGAGACTTGGAGGAGTAAAGCATGTATCCAAGGGGAAAAAACTTGCCAGAATCCACTGTCGGGGTCGCTTCAGCCCACAGATGAGTCGATTTTCTCATGGTGAGTCGCCCGCAACCGCCGGACAGGAGCCCCGCCACCTTCCTCCTCCGCCGCCGCCATCGGAGACAGTTGCAGGCGGTCGCGAGTATGTCCTCGGTACCTCCAATGGGCCTGTAGTTTCATCTCCAAACCTATAGATGGGCCGATTCGTCGATAGGCTACGACAGATTGATCAGTTCTGCTCCTTCCCAAAAAAAATAAACAAGTGCGTCCTAGAAAACAAAAACAGTTCCCAGCGCAAAAGCGACTAGGTGAGCCGAGCACAGGGCTTGCCAATGTTTCCCTGATGTGTTTCCTTGCCATCTAGCTTAGGCTCGCATGGCCTTGGCATACTTTCAACATTTCGGATGTATTTGGTAGCCAATATACTTTTAGATAGACATGTCCGATAATGTAAAATGTCAGTATTTAAGTTGCCCGCAAGACCTTCCGCGCCAGTCTGGCACGAAACATAATGTAGCGCCGGGACAGGTCCGGTGAAGTTGCCGATTGAGCTATTTCAGTGGAGGGTGGCCGTGAAGCATGCACCCATGCCCCTAAACTATCATCTTTTTTCATGAGTTGGAGAAGTGCGGGGATGTCTCCATAAGTTCCTCCCACTCGTTCACATGTGCGTAGAACTGACGCTCGTGTAGTGTGAACGTACGTAAACACAAACACCACCTAGTTCCAAACTGACGCTCGGGACCCATTGTCTGGCGGGCAACATTTATGTGTTATGTAATGGCTGCACAACCTCAAGCAGTGGCTCCTTGTCCCGTCAGACACCCGCATGTGCCGAAGTCCTCGAGGACAACCTCAAGTAGCGCTGGACGTGATGCGTAAAACTGAGCGAGCGACTGACGTGGCACATCATTTTGTGACAAAAAACCTGTTTGTTTTGTTGATACCCGAATACAACATTGTTGTGGATAGAGTTGGTGTCGTTGAATTTAGTTTAGGCGTTCCATGTGGTGTTTATTCATGCATGCATTTTTCTGCAAACTGGAACACTATAAAAGAAATAGGAGCAACAATTTTTGCACGAAGTTGAGAAATTCCCAGCTTGCGTGTATAGTTCAGAAAGTAGCCTGACGGAAGTTACAGGAAATGACACTGAAACTAGATACAAAATCAAGTTTTCGATAACATGAGAGCAAATGTGGCAACATCCATCAAGGATGTTTTGTAGATGATAACAAATACAGCCTAGTGATGTTTTCTACAAAAGCAGAGAGCAAACTAGATGATGAGCAAGTCAAGGATGCAGATGGGGCCGCGTAGCGAGGTGCAAGTGGAAGGTACAGCCTTGGCATGATGCGAAAGGGACCCGTCGGCCTGATGCGATAATCCATCACTATAACCCATGATCAGGTAGCGGCACTGTCGTTGCTGGACATCGTAGTGCAGAACTCGATCCCCATCCAGTCTTGGTGGTACGCTGAACGTTTTGTCTTCCTCCAATATCTTAGATAGGCTAAGAAAAAATCTGAGTTCATATCACATTCGCTTTGACATCCTAGGGCAGGGCTACTCCGTGAGCATTCCTGTGTATTTATTGTGAGCATGGGATATGTGTGAGCAACCCATTCATATATTGTTTATCATGTCATGTTTATCATGCGAGTAGACTGCAAAATGTTGCGACATTCAACTAGCATGTTTATTTTCTAATCTCTTGCTAAAATTGCAAAGTGATGGGAAATATGCATGGATGACCCACGCCATGCATCCCATGATGATGTCCACGTTAGCGCCGCCGGCTCGAGTTGCCAGATATGCTAGCTCGTTCCTCAGACTGAATCGCGTACGTCTGGTTCGCAGTTTTTTTGTTCCATAATCAGATTATTACTCTGTACACTATGCGAGCTGAGTCGGGTTAGGATTTTTTCTTCTACCCTGGTCTAGAAGTACTAGTTCCTAATCCCAAACCGACTCGGATGGGAAACCCAAACCGACTCGGATGGGAAACCCAAACCTCGGCCGGCCCTTAATATACGTGAGCAGCTTAACCTGTGTACACCTACCCACGCGATCAGATCCCACCCGACGATCGACAGGTTCTCCAGCTGCCACCGCGCCGCCATGGATAACTCCTCGCCGCTGAGGCCGAGCTTGCAGCAGCAGGAGCCGACCTATCTTGAAACCACGGTGATGATGATGCGACTGACTCCAGCTCAGTCCGCCAGAATGTTCCCCCGGCGCAACAGCGACGACCCGCGCCTCGACCGCATGGGCCGCCGCCTCCGTCGCAGGAGCGAGTACAAGTACAACTACCCCTACATGCCGCCCAGCCGTGGCCTAGACTACGACTACGGCGAGCCGACCGTGGTCATCCCCAAGCTGAACCTCCCTCCAGGCGTGGAGCAACCTCGTGATCTAGTGTACTTGGTGTACAAGAGTACTCCTATTCTTCCTCCGACCGCCGCCGAGGAGCTGCAGCTACCCATGCAGGACGGAGCGACCAAGGTGGTGTGCCTGACCAACATGCTCCCGGTGCCGGAGCACCGCAGCCTCCTCGCGGACGACGACTTCTACGACCGCTTTGTGGACGACGTCGAGGTGGAGGCGTGCGAGTATGGTCGGCTCGTCAAGCTCGTCGTCCCGCGACCGAATGATGACGCCCATGATCCGGCTGGACTAGGCGCCGTCGGGAAGGTGTTCCTCCAGTACGCGTGCCTTGACGGCGCCAACGTATGCCAGGCCATGATGGATCGGTGCCTCAGGAAGGGCGGCGAGGAGATCGTTGCCCGGTTCTATCCCGATCGAGGACAAGTTTGCCGCCGGAGACTATATGGCTCTGGACAACAAATTTGTCTCTCCGGATGATGACCGGAATCCAACGAGACGATCCGCTGTCTCGTCTCCGAACTACCAGAGGAGAGTAGCATCTGTTCCAGGGAAAAGAGAACAAGCTAAGGAGCTGCTGGATTGGTGACGAGCAAATCGTGGCCGCGTTCTCGATCTCCGGAGGACAAGTTTGCTGCCCGACACTACGGCTGGGCTCCTGCGATTCTGGCCTCCGGACAAATGCTTGTCTTTTTTTTTTTTTTTTTGAGATTGACAAATGCTTGTCAAGGATGTGCCCTATAGGCCTATACATACCCAGCGTGGATTTCTAGGTACTACTACTAAAGTGGGATCGATTGTCTCTATCGGATGCTGATATTTTTTATTTTAGGATGTTTCGTGTTTGGTTTAAAACTTTTACTCATTATTCTATTTAGTAATTTGGAATATCTCATGTTTTGGATATAAAAAGCAGGTGCGCAGAATTTTATCTCCCACCTAGTCTATAGGCAATGTGTGATGGCTGGTGTTTGTCACCACTTTGGCTGATCCATGATTGTAATAAGCATATTTACATACTTTGCTACTTCATTTTAATAAAAGAACGGTTGTGCATCATCACGATGCAGAGTCCAGGGCACCCATTTTCTAAAAAAAGTCTATAGGCAATTTATTCTGAATGTTTCTCGTGTATTCCTTGTACCATGTGAACAAGCAGTTGCACATGAATTTCTGCTTCCCATAAATACTTTTCGATATCAAGTCATCTGATCGGTTCCATCTTAGATGTTTTTGCTTAAACTTTGTGCTTTCATTTAGGAGCAGACTTAATTTGTTTTGCTCATTTTGAATAAATGCGGATGGAGTTATAATGTCTATTAAATATTAACATTGTTTTTAAATTCTCAATTCGCTCTTCAGTTTGAACTTTGAACCATGATCATCGTGACGATTGTAATATGGAGGCGGTGAAGGGTACCAGTACAGTCCCTTACAGTCGCCGGTATGAACCCCGTGGAGGAATAGGTGACATAACGCATGGCCGTGGTACAGGTGGGTGCTCCTACCCTAAGACTAACATAATAAATCATCACATGTAGAAATTCATTCAGCAGTTATAATTAACCATGACTCGCGAAAAGAATACCCCGGTGTCGCTCCACAGGTGACACTGGGGAACACGCCGCCGATGCCACACCCACTCGATGATCCCCCACCACCGCTGCCAGCACACCAGCTTCTGCGCCGCGGTGGTCCCCCCATCCCGCCACTGCCAAATGATGTCAGGAGAGGTCCCTCTCTGTTATCGGCGCGCCACAAATGGGGAGCACAGGAAGGTTGGAGCGGCAGTGACGCGGTGAAGGTTGAGTGAGGTGGTTTCGCCGGCTCCTTGGCGCAGAGGTAGTGCCGAGGCGCAGTTCATGGTCGCGCCAAGTCTGACGCATTCGTCGACTCACCTCGCCGCGGCTAGGCGGTTCCGGTCGGTGCCTGCAACCTAGGAAGCTTGAGGGGAGCACGATTCTACTTCATAGCTCTCCTTTAGAATCGGAGTTGCATTATCCCTGTTGTAGGTGGCTAAGTATTTTGGCATGGATCTTCATTTGGCTTCACTCGACCTTGGCGTTGTGAACTGTGTCGATGGTCATATATGGTATGTACGAGTCGCTTCTCGAGGAGTAGAAATGGTGACAGGTGATATGACTGAAACATAACCTCCTCCCCCGTGCGGCGGCGCCGCGCCGCACCGGGGAGTCCCCCGTCGCCCGCTCCAGCCCGCCCCCTCTCGCGCCCATCCCTTCCGCCGCCGTCGCCAGACGCGTCGCGGGGCTCCGCCCTTGTGGCATGGCGGCGGCGGCGGCCCTACCTCGGCCAGATGCAATCCGATGGGGAGGCGCCCATCCAATCGGCTGTTGATGGCGGCGGCGGCGGCCGGCGGCGGCCAAGGTCTGCGCGACGACGGCGGCACCAGGCGGAGATGCGCCTTGGCTGTCCCAATGGGCAGACAGGCCGAGTTCGTCGGGTGGCCACCGTCCGTCGACCACGTGGCTTTGGGCTCGGCCAAAGCTGGCACGAGGATCGGACTGCTGGCGGCGGCCTTCTTCTTCGCCGGAGTTGGACTGCCAGGGCTAGATGTGGTTGCTTCCACGTCTGCCCCGGGATGGCCGTTTGCGTGGGGGCTCGTCCTGAATAATGGCGGCGGTCCTAGGGTTCTTTTCGCATCAAGGCTTCAATCGGCCGGATGACTATCCCGATCGATCTGGCTGGACGGTCGTGTTTCGGAAGGCTCCGCCGGCAAACTCCACTGGGCGATTCATGCCTGGAGATTGTTGGATCGGATGGTATTCGATCGTGCGCACCCGTGTTTTTTCTCTGGCCGTTTGGTTTCAGAGGGAGCGCTTCGAAGCTCTGCTGGCTGTTAATATCATGGAGCACGTTCTCGTTCCATGGTGCTGGCGGAGAATGACATGGAAGGCGAGACCTGGGGACTGGCAATGGTGGTTTGATTCCTTGTGCGGCTGAGGAATTGGCTTGGTGTTTCATGACTTGGAGCAGCGGCATGTAAGTGGGGGCGACAACATACGTGAAGTCCAAAGTCCTACCTTTCAGGGTGAAAATCCAAGGTCTGGCCTTAATTGGTTGTGCCTGACAGTGGTCTTGCTGAAGACATTGTTTTGAGAGCGAGGACTATCTTCAGGGTGAAAACCCAAGGTCTGGCCTTAATTGGCTGTGCCTGGCACTGTTCTTCTTGAAGGCATTGCTTTTGAAGAACTGGACATCAGGTGTTGTTTTGGTGGTGGTTGTGCGGCTGCTGCAAGGACTGTAACTCTTTAGCGGACTTTTCTTTTTATTTCTTCTTCTTATTGTCTTTTGGCTGTGTGCATCCGTAATAGCTTTGGTTATTGCGTTGTTGCAGAGGCTGTGTGCATGTTGTATCTTCTCGATATTAATAAACACTCTTTACAACAACAACAACAACAACAAAGCCTTTTTTCCCAAACAAGTTGGGGTAGGCTAGAGTTGAAACCCATAAGATCTCGAAACTAGGTCATGGTTCTGGCACATGGATAGCTAACTTCCACGCAGCCCTATCCATGGCTAGTTCTTTGGTGATATTCCAATTCTTCAGATCTCTCTTAACAGACTCCTCCCATGTCAAGTTTGGCCTACCACGACCCCTCTTAACATTCTCATCCCGCTTTATCCGTCCGGTATGCAATGGCGCTTCCGGAGGCCTACGTTCTATATGACCAAACCATCTTAGACTGTGTTGGACAACCTTCTCTTCAATTGGTGCTACCCCAACTCTCTCACGTATATCATCATTCCTAACCCGGTCCTTTCTTGTGTGGCCACATATCCATCTCAACATGCGCATCTCCGCTACACCTAACTGTTGGATATGTCGTCTCTTGGTCGGCCAACATTCTGCGCCATACAACATCGCAGGTCGAATCGCCGTCCTATAGAACTTGCCTTTTAGCTTTTGTGGCACTTTCCTATCACAGAGGACGCCAGAAGCTTGGCGCCACTTCATCCAACCAGCTTTAATTCGATGACTCACATCTTCATCGATATCACCATCCTTCTGGAGCATAGACCCCAAATATCGGAAGGTGTCTTTCTCAGGTACCACCTGTCCATCAAGCCTAACCTCTTCCTCCTCGTGCCTAGTAGTACTGAAACTGCACCTCATGTACTCAGTTTTGGTTCTACTAAGCCTAAAACCTTTCGATTCTAGAGTCCGCCTCCACAGCTCTAACTTCCTATTAACCCCCGCCCGACTATCGTCAATTAGCACCATATCATCCGCAAAGAGCATACACCATGGGATGTCTACTTGTATATCCCCTGTGACCTCATCCATCACCAAAGTAAAGAGATAAGGGCTCAAAGCTGACCCCTGGTGCAGTCCTATTTTAATTGGAAAGTCATCGGTGTCGCCATCACTTGTTCTAACACTTGTCACAACATTATCATACATATCCTTAATGAGGGTAATGTACTTTGTTGGGACTTTGTGTTTCTCCAAGGCCCACCACATGACATTCCGTGGTATCTTATCATACGCCTTCTCCAAGTCAATGAACACCATATGAAGATCCTTCTTCTTCTCCCTGTATCTCTCCATAAGTTGTCGTACCAAGAAGATGGCTTCCATGGTAGACCTCCCAGGCATGAAGCCAAATTCATAAACACTCTTTATCTAAAAAAAATGTGCTACCTCGACGAGGCTCTCTTCGCGGTGGTGTGTGTGTTGTTTTGTTTCTGGTGTGTGCCACTCAGCGTTGTGAAAGTTTGTACCGAGAAACTATATTCTTTTTAATTAATGGATGAGGCAAATCTTTTTCCTTCGCTTCATGAAAAAACAATTAGCATAATCAAGCATCCCGGATCGGAGAGACTAGAAGACATGAAATAATCACCACATGTATATATAAATTCCTGCTACAAATGTATACATAAGTAAAAGGCTTTCTCTGCAAGCCGCCATTGATATTCAAGTCAGCATCTATATAAGACATTCAAGGGATTTTTTATTCAAAGCAGCAAAGGATGCTATAACCATCAAGTTACATAAGGTATTTGGCCCCACCAAGTGACAGTGAGCTACACAGAACTTGTACAAGGACGTGTGCTCCCTTAGGGAAGATGGAAACAATCCA
This sequence comes from Poa pratensis, assembly GCA_947311845.1. Taxonomy (NCBI): domain Eukaryota; kingdom Viridiplantae; phylum Streptophyta; class Magnoliopsida; order Poales; family Poaceae; genus Poa; species Poa pratensis. Next base: position 29,362,418 of record CAMZMU010000039.1, on the reverse strand, counting down.
AAACCAGGTCATTAACCATCTGTCACCACTTTGTTGCTCCCAGACACGACATGGTTGCTTCCAGATACGGTATTGTTGCTCCCAGATACGGTATTGTGGCTCCCGGACACGGTGTGGAAGCTACCGGATACATTATTGTTGTCCCCCGATACCCTATTATTGTTGTCAGTTACGACATGACTCCTCCCATTTACGATCTGGTTGCTACCAGTTACGATATTATCACTCCCTGTTGTAATAGTGTTGTGGCTCCCAGACAAAGTGTTGTTGTTCCCAGAGATGACAATGTTATCGTTCCCAGAAACAACATTGTTTGTGCCCAGTATGACACGGTTGTTTGTCCCATGTATTATATTTGGTTCCCCGCCAGTGAGTGTTCTTCTGTTACGCTTAGTGAAAGCCATACCGGGTGCACGACCATCGGCGCTGAGGCCCTTGAGTCGTATCAAACTCTTGGGTACCTCGCGAACCAATGAATTATCTGAGAGATCCAAGTAGAAAAGGTGCTCAAGCTCACCAATCGACGAAGGAATGATGCCGACCAACCCTTGTCGGCGAGATTGAGCAACTTGAGCTGCTCGAGACTCGCCAAGGATGCTCCAGGGATGGGGCCTGTGAGGCCGTGCCTAGGGAGCCACAACGCCGTGACGCGGCCGCTTGCGCTGTCACAGCCGACACCTTCCCAGCCGCAACACGAGGCGCCGGACCACGCGGCGCGGAGGAGGACGGGCCCATCGCCACCGCCGAGGTTCCCGATGAAGCCCCGCAGCGCACGGAGGTCATCTGGGTGGCAGGATGTCGCCTCGCTTGCTGACGGCGAGAGGAACGCCAGCAAGAGGAGCAGCAGGCAGCATTTCGCCATGGATTATCTAGGTGTGGTATGCTTTGTATACAAGTGAGTCGCAAGTCTGTTGTTCTTGGCAGAAACTGGTGGGTGGTGCATCCCCTCTTGTAGTGTGTGTTTGTAAGCATGTGTTTCACAAGTGGTTCAGTCCCAGTCCATGGCCACAAGGCCCACGTACAACTGCCTCTGAATTCAACATCTGCCTCCCAATTCAAACTTGGTATTTGTTCCTGTCTGTCGACTGAAATTTGTGGGTGGCATGGACTAGGAGCAGAGGACTGATGTTGGACTAGGAGCTGAGCATGAGAGTAGATTGTCGTATGCAAGCACAGAGATCGACGGATCTTGTCACCCATGCCCAGGCTGAGTAATAGCTGAGTGATCCCGTGCGTCTACAGTTGTGGTGCGCAGAGAGAAAATATCCATTTTAGATATTATTATGCAGACGTCTAAAGAAACGACACCAATCTAGATGATGTGGATGAGATGAAAGGCTCGGAAAAGACAACACAACTACTAGAAAATCGCTCTCCGCCGAGTTGTCTCGGCTTTACCGAGTGCAAAATGTCGGGGGACTCGGCGAAGAGCGTCTAAGCCGACACCGCGCAGACAACACTCGGCGAACTGTGGAATACTCGGCAAACATAACGTTCGCCGGTACTGCGTTGATACAACACTCGGCGACGATGGCTTTCTCGGCGAACGGCACAGAAAACACTCGGTGAAGCCTCCCATCTCGGCGAAATGGATGACCACGTGGCGCCTGCCAGTGGGACCCAAATTTCCGCGGCGATGCGTCAATTTCGCCGAGTGCCACCGCCGGCAAAGATGGGAGCACTTTTCTTCGCCGACAACAGCACTCGTAAAAAGTGCGCGCGAAACTTTTGATATTTTGCCGCCTTTTCTTCAAACGTTCGCCTAGTTTGTCGGTGGCTGGCACTAGGCGAAGAAATGGCGCGGAAAAAATTTGGTTTGCCGCGCCATTTCGCCGAGTTTGTCGGTGGACGGCACTCGGCGAAGACATGGGCGGGAACGAAAATTTCGTTCCGCGCCATTTCTTCGCCGGGTGTCCGTCGTCGCCGGGAGCTCCGCTCGGCAAAACTGGTGGGCGGGAGAATTATTTTCAGATGGCGCCAATTCTTCGCCGATGTGGGGAATTTCGCCGAGTTTCTGTCTCGGTGAAATGGGGATGTTTTGGCGTCAGCTCCTCAGCCCTAACGACGCCTATAAATACTGCACCTCTCAGCCAGCTTACTCACTCATTCTTCTCAAACACAAAACATTTGGGTTTCCTAGCAGGTTACTCACTCATATATTCTACCTTGTGCTCAAAAACAAAACATTCGGATTCCCTAGCTATGCCCTACACTGAATGCAACGACATTCGACCGAGAATCAGTGTAGGGCTATAGCTAGGGGAAACCGTGTGTTTTGTTTCAGCTATTTTTAGATTTTCAACACAACTTGTTTTTCATCCGGATAAATTCGTGGCGTCCAACACAAATTATCCGGATTCCCGAGCTCAGTCGCACACTGCATGTGATATCGCAGCCAGTGTGCGACTGTAGCTCGGGGAAACCGTTTGATTTGTTCATCGATGTGTTTAGTCGCACAGTATTTTATGTTCTTTATTACACGACCTGTAAAAATTTTGGGTGGTAAAATTTTGGCGGGTTTTTTTTGGCGGGAAATTTTGGGCGGGAAATTTTGGGCGGGATAGCTAGTGGGAAGGCTATAAAAGACCCCCCCCCCCGGCCACTGATCTTTTACACACAAATTCGCCCATTGCAATATTTACTCCGTCGTAGATAGTTTCAGGAGAAGGATGTGGAGTGGGCTTGAAGACTCCGAGCGTAGGCACTGTGTTGTCTCGCACTCCCGGCATGGTCAAGCTGGAGGAGAAGTGGAGCGGGCGCGCACTGATGGCGACGGTCGGAGGTAGCCGACCACCGGTGTCCTAATATATGCATTAGGTTGTGGTGGTAGATTGATATAGACATATCGAGACTCCGAGGTGTGACCGCCCTCACAAACCGCACTTATCCCCCTCGAAGGTTATGCTCTTCTATGTGGAAACCACCATTTCGGGTGCGACGGATGGAACCATGTGATAACATGAGCCCAAATCAGGATAATTATGTTCACATGGCCCACCTAAACACAACCAAGTATAAAAGTCCTTGGATCTACCCCCTTTCGACGCCCGTCGAAGGGGTAGACGACACGGTCGACTTCTGGTCTACTGTGGGGGGGTTTCGACGGAACCGGGGGCTTCGGGGTGTCGGAACCTCACCAAAACATAGGTGGTGCCCTAATATATGCATTAGGTTGTGGTGGTAGGTTGCTATAGACATATCGAGACTCCGAGCTGTGACCGCCCTCACAAACCGCACTTATCCCCCTCGAAGGTTGTGCTCTTCTATGTGGAAACCACCATTTCGGGTGCGACGGATGGAACCATGTGATAACATGAGCCCAAATCAGGTTAATTATGTTCACATGGCCCACCCTAACACAAACACATATAAAAGTCCTTGGAGCTACCCCCTTTCGACGCCCGTCGAAGGGGTAGACGACACGGTCGACTTCTGGTCAACTTTGGGGGGGGGGGGGGGGGTTCGACGGAACCGGAGGCTTCGGGGTGTCGGAACCTCACCAAAACATAGGTGGTGCCCTAATATATGCATTAGGTTGTGGTGGTAGGTTGATATAGACATATCGAGACTCCGAGGTGTGACCGCCCTCACAAACCACACTTATCCCCCTCGAAGGTTATGCTCTTCTATGTGGAAACCACCATTTCGGGTGCGACGGATGGAACCATGTGATAACATGAGCCCAAATCATGTTAATTATGTTCACATGGCCCAACCTAACACAAACAAGTATCAAAGTCCTTGGAGCTACCCCCTTTCGACGCCCTTCGAAGGGGTAGACGACACGGTCGACTTCTGGTCTACTGTGGGGGGGGGGGGTTTCGACGGAACCGGGGGCTTCGGGGTGTCGGATCCTCACCAAAACATAGGTGGTGCCCTAATATATGCATTAGGTTGTGGTGGTAGGTTGCTATAGACTTATCGAGACTCCGAGGTGTGACCGCCCTCACAAACCGCACTTATCCCCCTCGAAGGTTATGCTCTTCTATGTGGAAACCACCATTTCGGGTGCGACGGATGGAACCATGTGATAACATGAGCCCAAATCATGTTAATTATGTTCACATGGCCCAACCTAACACAAACAAGTATCAAAGTACTTGGAGCTACCCCCTTTCGACGCCCTTCGAAGGGGTAGACGACACGGTCGACTTCTGGTCTACTGTGGGGGGGGGTTCGACGGAACCGGGGGCTTCGGGGTGTCGGATCCTCACCAACACATAGGTGGTGCCCTAATATATGCATTAGGTTGTGGTGGTAGGTTGCTATAGACATATCGAGACTCCGAGGTGTGACCGCCCTCACAAACGCACTTATCCCCCTCGAAGGTTATGCTCTTCTATGTGGAAACCACCATTTCGGGTGCGACGGATGGAACCATGTGATAACATGAGCCCAAATCATGTTAATTATGTTCACATGGCCCAACCTAACACAAACAAGTATCAAATTCCTAGGAGCTACCCCCTTTCGACGCCCGTCGAAGGGGTAGACGACACGGTCGACTTCTGGTCTACTGTGGGGGGGGGGGGGGGTTTCGACGGAACCGGGGGCTTCGGGGTGTCGGAACCTCACCAAACATAGGTGGCGCCCTAATATATGCATTAGGTTGTGGTGGTAGGTTGCTATAGACATATCGAGACTCCGAGGTGTGACCGCCCTCACAAACCTCACTTATCCCCCTCGAAGGTTATGCTCTTCTATGTGGAAACCACCATTTCGGGTGCGACGGATGGAACCATGTGATAACATGAGCCCAAATCATGTTAATTATGTTCACATGGCCCAACCTAACACAACACATATAAAAGTACTTGGAGCTACCCCCTTTCGACGCCCTTCGAAGGGGTAGACGACACGGTCGACTTCTGGTCAACTTTGGGGGGGGGGGGGGGGGGTTCGACGGAACCGGGGCTTCGGGGTGTCGGAACCTCACCAAAACATAGGTGGTGCCCTAATATATGCATTAGGTTGTGGTGGTAGGTTGATATAGACATATCGAGACTCCGAGGTGTGACCGCCCTCACAAACCACACTTATCCCCCTCGAAGGTTATGCTCTTCTATGTGGAAACCACCATTTCGGGTGCGACGGATGGAACCATGTGATAACATGAGCCCAAATCATGTTAATTATGTTCACATGGCCCAACCTAACACAAACAAGTATCAAAGTCCTTGGAGCTACCCCCTTTCGACGCCCTTCGAAGGGGTAGACGACACGGTCGACTTCTGGTCTACTGGGGGGGGGGGGGGGTTTCGACGGAACCGGGGGCTTCGGGGTGTCGGATCCTCACCAAAACATAGGTGGTGCCCTAATATATGCATTAGGTTGTGGTGGTAGGTTGCTATAGACTTATCGAGACTCCGAGGTGTGACCGCCCTCACAAACCGCACTTATCCCCCTCGAAGGTTATGCTCTTCTATGTGGAAACCACCATTTCGGGTGCGACGGATGGAACCATGTGATAACATGAGCCCAAATCATGTTAATTATGTTCACATGGCCCAACCTAACACAAACAAGTATCAAAGTACTTGGAGCTACCCCCTTTCGACGCCCTTCGAAGGGGTAGACGACACGGTCGACTTCTGGTCTACTGGGGGGGGGGGGGGGTTCGACGGAACCGGGGGCTTCGGGGTGTCGGATCCTCACCAACACATAGGTGGTGCCCTAATATATGCATTAGGTTGTGGTGGTAGGTTGCTATAGACATATCGAGACTCCGAGGTGTGACCGCCCTCACAAACGCACTTATCCCCCTCGAAGGTTATGCTCTTCTATGTGGAAACCACCATTTCGGGTGCGACGGATGGAACCATGTGATAACATGAGCCCAAATCATGTTAATTATGTTCACATGGCCCAACCTAACACAAACAAGTATCAAATTCCTAGGAGCTACCCCCTTTCGACGCCCGTCGAAGGGGTAGACGACACGGTCGACTTCTGGTCTACTGTGGGGGGGGGGGGGTTTCGACGGAACCGGGGGCTTCGGGGTGTCGGAACCTCACCAAACATAGGTGGGCCCTAATATATGCATTAGGTTGTGGTGGTAGGTTGCTATAGACATATCGAGACTCCGAGGTGTGACCGCCCTCACAAACCTCACTTATCCCCCTCGAAGGTTATGCTCTTCTATGTGGAAACCACCATTTCGGGTGCGACGGATGGAACCATGTGATAACATGAGCCCAAATCATGTTAATTATGTTCACATGGCCCAACCTAACACAAACAAGTATCAAAGTACTTGGAGCTACCCCCTTTCGACGCCCTTCGAAGGGGTAGACGACACGGTCGACTTCTGGTCAACTTGGGGGGGGGGGGGGTTTCGACGGAACCGGGGGCTTCGGGGTGTCGGAACCTCACCAAAACATAGGTGGTGCCCTAATATATGCATTAGGTTGTGGTGGTAGGTTGATATAGACATATCGAGACTCCGAGGTGTGACCGCCCTCACAAACCACACTTATCCCCCTCGAAGGTTATGCTCTTCTATGTGGAAACCACCATTTCGGGTGCGACGGATGGAACCATGTGATAACATGAGCCCAAATCATGTTAATTATGTTCACATGGCCCAACCTAACACAAACAAGTATCAAAGTCCTTGGAGCTACCCCCTTTCGACGCCCTTCGAAGGGGTAGACGACACGGTCGACTTCTGGTCTACTGTGGGGGGGGGGGGTTTCGACGGAACCGGGGGCTTCGGGGTGTCGGAACCTCACCAAAACATAGGTGGTGCCCTAATATATGCATTAGGTTGTGGTGGTAGGTTGCTATAGACTTATCGAGACTCCGAGGTGTGACCGCCCTCACAAACCGCACTTATCCCCCTCGAAGGTTATGCTCTTCTATGTGGAAACCACCATTTCGGGTGCGACGGATGGAACCATGTGATAACATGAGCCCAAATCATGTTAATTATGTTCACATGGCCCAACCTAACACAAACAAGTATCAAAGTCCTTGGAGCTACCCCCTTTCGACGCCCTTCGAAGGGGTAGACGACACGGTCGACTTCTGGTCTACTGTGGGGGGGGTTCGACGGAACCGGGGGCTTCGGGGTGTCGGAACCTCACCAAAACATAGGTGGTGCCCTAATATATGCATTAGGTTGTGGTGGTAGGTTGCTATAGACATATCGAGACTCCGAGGTGTGACCGCCCTCACAAACCGCACTTATCCCCCTCGAAGGTTATGCTCTTCTATGTGGAAACCACCATTTCGGGTGCGACGGATGGAACCATGTGATAACATGAGCCCAAATCATGTTAATTATGTTCACATGGCCCAACCTAACACAAACAAGTATCAAATTCCTAGGAGCTACCCCCTTTCGACGCCCGTCGAAGGGGTAGACGACACGGTCGACTTCTGGTCTACTGTGGGGGGGGGGGGGTTTCGACGGAACCGGGGGCTTCGGGGTGTCGGAACCTCACCAAACATAGGTGGCGCCCTAATATATGCATTAGGTTGTGGTGGTAGGTTGCTATAGACATATCGAGACTCCGAGGTGTGACCGCCCTCACAAACCTCACTTATCCCCCTCGAAGGTTATGCTCTTCTATGTGGAAACCACCATTTCGGGTGCGACGGATGGAACCATGTGATAACATGAGCCCAAATCATGTTAATTATGTTCACATGGCCCAACCTAACACAAACAAGTATCAAAGTACTTGGAGCTACCCCCTTTCGACGCCCTTCGAAGGGGTAGACGACACGGTCGACTTCTGGTCTACTGTGGGGGGGGGGGGGGGGTTCGACGGAACCAGGGGCTTCGGGGTGTCGGATCCTCACCAAACATAGGTGGTGCCCTAATATATGCATTAGGTTGTGGTGGTAGGTTGCTATAGACATATCGAGACTCCGAGGTGTGACCGCCCTCACAAACGCACTTATCCCCCTCGAAGGTTATGCTCTTCTATGTGGAAACCACCATTTCGGGTGCGACGGATGCAACCATGTGATAACATGAGCCCAAATCATGTTAATTATGTTCACATGGCCCAACCTAACACAAACAAGTATCAAATTCCTTGGAGCTACCCCCTTTCGACGCCCGTCGAAGGGGTAGACGACACGGTCGACTTCTGGTCTACTGTGGGGGGGGTTTCGACGGAACCGGGGGCTTCGGGGTGTCGGAACCTCACCAAAACATAGGTGGCGCCCTAATATATGCATTAGGTTGTGGTGGTAGGTTGCTATAGACATATCGAGACTTCGAGGTGTGACCGCCCTCACAAACCTCACTTATCCCCCTCGAAGGTTATGCTCTTCTATGTGGAAACCACCATTTCGGGTGCGACGGATGGAACCATGTGATAACATGAGCCCAAATCATGTTAATTATGTTCACATGGCCCAACCTAACACAAACAAGTATCAAAGTCCTTGGAGCTACCCCTTTCGACGCCCGTCAAGGGGTAGACGACACGGTCGAATTCTGGTCTACTGTGGGGGGGTTTCGACGGAACCGGGGCTTCGGGGTGTCGGAACCTCACCAAAACATAGGTGGTGCCCTAATATATGCATTAGGTTGTGGTGGTAGGTTGCTATAGACATATCGAGACTCCGAGGTGTGACCGCCCTCACAAACCGCACTTATCCCCCTCGAAGGTTATGCTCTTCTATGTGGAAACCACCATTTCGGGTGCGACGGATGGAACCATGGGATAACATGAGCCCAAATCAGGTTAATTATGTTCACATGGCCCACCCAAACACAAACAAGTATAAAAGTCCTTGGAGCTACCCCCTTTCGACGCCCGTCGAAGGGGTAGACGACACGGTCGACTTCTGGTCTACTGTGGGGGGTTTCGACGGAACAGGGGGCTTCGGGGTGTCGGAACCTCACCAAAACATAGGTGGTGCCCTAATATATGCATTAGGTTGTGGTGGTAGGTTGCTATAGACATATCGAGACTCCGAGGTGTGACCGCCCTCACAAACCGCACTTATCCCCCTCGAAGGTTATGCTCTTCTATGGGGAAACCACCATTTCGGGTGCGACGGACGGAACCATGTGATAACATGAGCCCAAATCTTGTTAATTATGTTCACATGGCCCAACCTAACACAAACAAGTATCAAAGTCCTTGGAGCTACCCCCTTTCGACGCCCTTCGAAGGGGAAGACGACACGGTCGACTTCTGGTATACTGTGGGGGGATTTCGACGGAACCGGGGGCTTCGGGGTGTCGGAACCTCACCAGAACATAGGTGGTGCCCTAATATATGCATTAGGTTGTGGTGGTAGGTTGCTATAGACATATCGAGACTCCGAGGTGCGACCGCCCTCTCAAACCGCACTTATCCCCCTCGAAGGTTATGCTCTTCTATGTGGAAACCACCAATTCGGGTGCGACGGATGGAACCATGTGATAACATGAGCCCAAATCAGGTTAATTATGTTCACATGGCCCACCCAAACACAAACAAGTATAAAAGTCCTTGGAGCTACCCCCTTTCGACGCCCGTTGAAGGGGTAGACGACACGGTCGACTTCTGGTCTACTATGGGGGGGTTTCGACTGAACCGGGGCTTCGGGGTGTCGGAACCTCACCAAAACATAGGTGGTGCCCTAATATATGCATTAGGTTGTGGTGGTAGGTTGCTATAGACATATCGAGACTCCGAGGTGTGACCGCCCTCACAAACCGCACTTATCCCCCTCGAAGGTTATGCTCTTCTATGGGGAAACCACCATTTAGGGTGCGACAGACGGAACCATGTGATAACATGAGCCCAAATCATGTTAATTATGTTCACATGGCCCAACCTAACACAAACAAGTATCAAAGTCCTTGGAGCTACCCCCTTTCGACGCCCTTCGAAGGGGAAGACGACACGGTCGACTTCTGGTATACTGTGGGGGATTTCGACGGAACCGGGGGCTTCGGGGTGTCGGAACCTCACCAAAACATAGGTGGTGCCCTAATATATGCATTAGGTTGTGGTGGTAGGTATATAGACATATCGAGACTCCGAGGTGTGACCGCCCTCACAAACCGCACTTATCCCCCTCGAAGGTTATGCTCTTCTGTGTGGAAACCACCATTCGGGTGCGACGGATGGAACCATGTGATAACAAGAGCCCGAATCAGTTTAATTATGTTCACATGGCCCACCCTAACACAAAAAAGTATAAAAGTCCTTGGAGCTACCCCCTTTCAACGCCCGTTGAAGGGGTAGACGACACGGTCGACTTCTGGTCTACTATGGGGGGGTTTCGACGGAACCGGGGGCTTCGGGGTGTCGGAACCTCACCAAAACATAGGTGGTGCCCTAATATATGCATTAGGTTGTGGTGGTAGGTTGCTATAGACATATCGAGACTCCAAGGTGTGACCGCCCTCACAAACCGCACTTATCCCCCATGAAGGTTATGCTCTTCTATGTGGAAACCACCATTTCGGGTGCGACGGATGGAACCATGTGATAACATGAGCCCAAATCAGGTTAATTATGTTCACATGGCCCACCCTAACACAAACAAGTATAAAAGTCCTTGGAGCCACCCCTTTCGACGCCAGTCGAAGGGGTAGACGACACGGTCGACTTCTGGTCTACTATGGGGGGGGGGGTTCGACGGAACCGGGGGCTTCGGGGTGTCGGAACCTCACCAAAACATAGGTGGTGCCCTAATATATGCATTAGGTTGTGGTGGTAGGTTGATATAGACATATCGAGACCCGAGGTGTGACCGCCCTCACAAACCGCACTTATCCCCCTCGAAGGTTATGCTGTTCAATGTGGAAACCACCATTTCGGGTGCGACGGATGGAACCATGTGATAACATGAGCCCAAATCATGTTAATTATGTTCACATGGCCCAACCTAACACAAACAAGTATCAAAGTCCTTGGAGCAACCCCCTTTCGACGCCCTTCGAAGGGGTAGACGACACGGTCGACTTCTGGTCTACTGTGGGGGGGTTTCGACGGTACCGGGGGATTCGGGGTGTCGGAACCTCACCAAAACATAGGTGGTGCCCTAATATATGCATTAGGTTGTGGTGGTAGGTTGCTATAGACATATTGAGACTCCGAGGTGTGACCGCCCTAAAAAACCGCACTTATCCCCCTCGAAGGTTATGCTCTTCTATGTGGAAACCACCATTTCGGGTGCGACAGATGGAACCATGTGATAACATGAGACCAAATCATGTTAATTATGTTCACATGGGCCAACCTAACACAAAAAGTACCAAAGTCCTTGGAGCTACCCCTTTCGACGCCCGTCGAAGGGGTAGACGACACGGTCGACTTCTAGTCTACTGTGGGGGGGTTTCGACGGAACCGGGGGCTTCGGGGTGTCGGAACCTCACCAAAACATAGGTGGTGCCCTAATATATGCATTAGGTTGTGGTGGTAGGTTGCTATAGACATATCGAGACTCCGAGGTGTGACCACCCTCACAAACCGCACTTATCCCCCTCGAAGGTTATGCTCTTCTATGTGGAAACCACCATTTCGGGTGCGACGGATGGAACCATGTGATAACATGAGCCCAAACCATGTTAATTATGTTCACATGGCCCACCCTAACACAAACAAGTATCAAAGTCCTTGGAGCTACCCCTTTTCGACGCCCTTCGAAGGGGTAGACTACACGGTCGACTTCTGGTCTACTGTGGGGGGGTTTCGACGGAACCGGGGGCTTCGGGGTGTCGGAACCTCACCAAAACATAGGTGGTTCCCTAATATATGCATTAGGTTGTGGTGGTAGGTTGATATAGTGATATCAAGACTCCGAGGTGTGACCGCACTCACAAACCGCACTTATCCCCTCGAAGGTTATGCTCTTCTATGTGGAAACCACCATTTCGGGTGCGACGGATGGAACCATGTGATAACATGAGCCCAAATCAGGTTAATTATGTTCACATGGCCCACCCTAACACAAACAAGTATAAAAGTCCTTGGAGCTATCCCCTTTCGACGCCCGTCGAAGGGGTAGACGACACGGTTGACTTCTGGTCTACTTTGGGGGGTTTCGACAGAACCGGGGGCTTCGGGGTGTCGGAACCTCACCAAAACATAGGTGGTGCCCTAATATATGCTTTAGGTTGTTGTGGTATGTTGATATAGACATATCGAGACTCCGAGGTGTGACCGCCCTCACAAACCGCACTTATCCCCTCGAAGGTTATGCTCTTCTATGTGGAAACCACCATTGCGGGTGCGACGGATGGAACCATGTGATAACATGAGCCCAAATCAGGTTAATTATTTCACATGGCCCACCCTAACACAAACAAGTATAAAAGTCCTTGGAGCTAACCCCTTTCGACGCCCGTCGAAGGGGTAGACGACACGGTCGACTTCTGGTCTACTATGGGGGGGTTTCGATGGAACCAGGGGCTTCGGGGTGTCGGAACCTCACCAAAACATAGGTGGTGCCCTAATATATGCATTAGGTTGTGGTGGTAGGTTACTATAGACATATCGAGACTCCGAGGTGTGACCGCCCTCACAAACCGCACTTATCCCCCTCGAAGGTTATGCTCTTCTATGTGGAAACCACCATTTCGGGTGCGACGGATGGAACAATGGGATAACATGAGCCCAAATCAGGTTAATTATGTTCACATGGCCCACCCAAACACAAACAAGTATAAAACTCCTTGGAGCTACCCCTTTCGACGCCCGTCGAAGGGGTAGACGACACGGTCGACTTCTGGTCTACTGTGGGGGGATTTCGACGGAACAGGGGGCTTCGGGGTGTCGGAACCTCACCAAAACATAGGTGGTGCCCTAATATATGCATTAGGTTGTGGTGGTAGGTTGATATAGACATATCGAGACTCCGAGGTGTGACCGCCCTCACAAACCGCACTTATCCCCCTCGAAGGTTATGCTCTTCTATGTGGAAACCACCAATTCGGGTGCGACGGATGGAACCATGTGATAACATGAGCCCGAATCAGGTTAATTATGTTCACATGGCCCACCCTAACACAAACAAGTATAAAAGTCCTTGGAGCTACCCCCTTTCGACGCCTGTCGAAGGGGTAGACCACACGTCGACTTCTGGTCTACTGGGGGGGGGGGGTTTCGACGGAACCGGGGGCTTCGGGGTGTCGGAACATCACCAAAACATAGGTGGTGCCCTAATATATGCATTAGGTTGTGGTGGTAGGTTGATATATACATATCGAGACTCCGCGGTGCGACCGTCCTCACAAACCGCACTTATCCCCCTCGAAGGTTATGCTCTTCTATGTGGAAACCACCATTTCGGGTGCGACTGATGGAACCATGTGATAACATGAGCCCAAATCAGGTTAATTATGTTCACATGGCCTACCCTAACACAAACAAGTATAAAAGTCGTTGGAGCTACCACTAGTACAGAACGACACATCCGATACCCCTCTATGGAAATGGCACGAGTTAGGCGACGGAGAATCGCGCTTTCCGCGTGAGAAAACCCGCCCCGCTAGGCAAGCTGGCCCACGTCCCGCCTTCATAGGCAGCGGTCGCGAATTATTAACCGTTGCCGATATGTTGGTAACGGAGTTTCTTTCGACTCCGTGTGCGATATGTTCTTCAATGGCATCGGACATTTGTATACAACCGTTGGCGAGGTTGCGTATATAAAATTCCTTTTTTAGCACTATCTTGGATATTATAAAATACTGTCAATTCGCCCTTGGTCCTCTGCTCCAGCTTGTTTTTACTCCGCACTCGTGTCCTCCATGGCCAAGAGCATGAGCTCGTCAGGGAGATCAAATGCGTCCTCCTCCTGCGCCGCCGGGGCCGGGTCAGATCTGCCGGTTGTGAAGTGTGTTTGCTGCCGCTGTCGGAAGGCGATTCGTCAAGTGTCGCGTTCGGATCTGAACCCAGGCCGGATCTACTTCAAGTGTCCAAATCACAGGGTTAGTTCGACGCTTCGACCAGTTTTGATTGATTCTATTCTATGTGTGATGCTGATTTGCCTCTGGATTCGATTTACCATTTGGCAGGGAGGGGCGAAGAGTATTCTGGGAGCTGTGATTATTTTTTTTGGATTGAAGATTATGTTGAGATGCTGCTTGCTAATGACGTCAAAGTGGAAGCTGCAGAGCTGGATAATGTAGCCTTGATAGTCAAGAAGGCGAACATGGAGATGAAGCCGCACACTGCAGCAGCTCTAGCTGGTTTGGCATGGAGCCCAACAAACACTTCGACTAAATCTGACCATGTTGTTGCCGTGCGCAAGGAGCGGCATAAAGGAACAGAAATAGCTCAGTTAAATGTTCTTGTGAGCATTGCTAGAATGATTTTATGTGTTTGTGTGCTGCTGTTAGGTGTGAACTTGTATGCAGCAATGAAAATCAGTTGAATGTATTAGGTTCGTATGCAGCTATGCAAATCAGTACAATGTATTAGGTTCGTATGCACTTTGAAAATCAGTAGAATGTATTATGTTCGTATGCAGCTACGGAAATCAGTAGCACATTGTAGTTGTGAACTTGTATCCAATGGAAACGGTTATATAAAATGTCCGTTGCCAATTGGGTGCTTATAAATGTACTGGCGAATAAAGCCCCATCAGTCTCATTCTCAATCCCTCACTGTCCATCTTTCAACCTAGCCGCCGCACATTGTAGCTTTTTACTCTCCTCACTCTCTCATGGCTTCCTCTGCCGGTGCTTCTAGATCTCGCCATCGCAGCCGCGGCTCTAGCGGCCGCACCGATCTAGCTGCATCTGTTCGTGATAGGACAGATCTGGAGGCGGCTGTGATACGGCAGGTGTGGGAGCGCGTCAGGCTGATCACCTCCGGTGATGCCCCGCGTCCTCTGGGCCACGCGGAGCTGGATCAGATCATTCATCGGGTGGTGATGCAGCAGTTGTGGCGGATCCGCCGTCAACGGAGGCCGATCTGGAGGCCGCCGTCCACGGTGGAGGAGGTGGCCGATCTGGAGGCGCCGTCCACGGAGGAGGAGGTGGCTGATCTGGAGGCGCCGTCCACGGTGGAGGAGGTGGCCGATCTGGAGGCGCCGTCCACGGAGGAGGAGGTGGCCGATCTGTAGGCGCCGTCCACGGAGGAGGAGGTGGCCGATCTCGAGGCGCCGTCCACGGAGAAGAAAATACGAGGTCTAAATCGCTCAGCTCATGAACTAGTTCATCAATTGGTTTTATATAGAACTTGTCTAGTATATAGAACTTGTCTAGTATATAGAAAACTCGTCTAGTATGTTGCACTTTATTGTTTCTGTCTAGTTTTCTAGTCTAGCATTGAAAACTTGTCTAGTATCTTGCACTATTTTAAAGTCTAGTAGGGTGAATTAATTTCAACTCTTTGTAGTACTACCGATGATGAATAGATCCAGTCACAACTTTTTGTCAATGTGCTAATCCTCGTTATTGTTTTGTGTAGCTAGTGTATGAAGTAATAGTATTTCGGCGACACTGTATAAAAAATGGTGAGGCTCTTGAAGGAAACATCACCTTCAAGTTATGCCTCCAAATCGTTTGATCGGACTGCAAGCACACGGATATAGGCGCTTAAAGGTGTGAACTGTTTTCACACACTAGTACAGAACGACACAAAGGATACCCCTCTATGGAAACGGCAGCAAAAAAACAACAGTCCCGCTCACGAAGGCAACGGTTAAAACAAATACAAGTCGCGCGGCAGGAATGGGGCGTGACACATTGGCAACGGTGGAAAATATTTAACCGTATCCGAATATATTGGATACGGTTCGAAATCTGTAACCGTATGCAAATTAAATCGGCCCAGAAAGCCCATTTACCCAATCCTATAAATTCACGACCCAACCCTAGCCCGTCCGCACAGCCCTATCTTCTGTTTTCCCCTTCTACCTTATCCTCTCCCTCTCCGCCGCCTCCCCAGGGCGATCGAAGATCTGGGCAACTTCCATTTGATTCGATGGTGGCCTGGCCTCATCATCGGGGATGGAGGCGGACGAGCTCGTTAAGAAGATATGGGCGATAAAGGAGGGGATGTGGAGCTCAAGTGGGAGATGCGCAAGCTTGTCACGGACCGCCGCGGCGGCGCCGGTCGTCCTCCGTGTACCCGCGCCACACTTCCCTGCGCTGCAGCAGCCTCGTCGTCGAGGGGGCGAGCTCTCGCCTTGCTCCCACAGTCCTCGTCATCGTGGCAGCCGGAGTGCCACAGCCCTTCTCCGCGCCTCCATGCACGTCCTTTGTCTCAACGAGCACGAGCGCTTCCTCGGAGCCCTCCTAAGGTCAGTGTGCAATGCGTACTATCGCGGTTGGATTCCTCTGCTCTGATCTGTTCTCTGCTTGCCTTAACTCGGTGCACGACTAAGTCTGAATCTTGTTGACCGATTCAGCTGGTTCTAGGTTTGGTCAATTGTTCAGATCTATGTGCCCGCTCATCACATGTTTGATAAAATGCATCACTCGTGCCACCCACAGGTTCAAGTGTACTTTTATTTGCTAGATCCATCGATGGATTCAGTTTAACAATTACAGTAGTAGTACATGCGGTACTTCTCCTGCTGCAGTGCACAGACCGGTGTAGAGTAACAATTTTCATTTTTTCGACTCACATTTTGTTGCTAGTTTACGGCTGTAATCACCTTTGCCATTCTTCGTGCAGATTAGCATATGTGTTTCCAGAGTAGAGACTCAAGCCCTGTGATGCCCACCATTCCATTTAGAAGAAGAAGGGAAGCGGAGTAGTAGTAGTTTACTAATTACATGTAGTTTTTTTTTGGGATTTTCTGTACGAGTAAATCAGCCGATGCAGTTTGTAAATTTTGAATTGTCTCTCCTGCCTTACGTATGACTTTGTAAGAGGATATTATTATGTATTTCGGTACAAGAGGACAATTTTGTCTTCATTGCACTGTGCATCATTGATTGCTTCCGCTACCGGTGCTGGCCGGTGGCCTGCCTTTATATATATATACGATCAACAATGGAAACGGGCAAAATAACCGTTGCTGATGACTCGCTTCACATCAGTATCGGAAGCGGGGAAACGGACCCATTCTCCGTTGCCATAGAAGGTTTGCGCCTGTTGCCATAGTGTCGTTCTGTACTAGTGACATTAAATTATATCTATGTCATGTAGCATCATATTTTGGCTCTTCTCTAACTATCAATCCATGTATTTTTATCCATAAGCACCAAGCTGATCCAAACAAACTTTAAATGTGCTACTTATAAAGTGGGATCATATCTGTGAACCGTCGTTGTTGTGACGTTATTATATTTCGGCGACACCGTCCAAGATGGAGCAAGCCTCAGTACGAAGAATTTGGCAATTTGGCTTGGTGTAGTTTTTGTTTTTTCAGTTTCTCCGGCTATTTTGTGGATGTGTGTTTAGGGAGCAAGCCTTAGCTGCAGTTTAGGGAGGCATGAGAATGATAGGATTAGCGAAGCATGTGTAACTCATCTTTTGATGCTATGTAATGGTGACAATTGTTATATAAGTTATGAACGGTTTTGCTAGCAACTTTGTGCTTCTGCTGTGATATTTTGAATGTCAATTGGCAACTGTATTGCTGCTGTAGGCTTATGAAAAAACCTCAATGCAAACGAGCAAAACAGAATCTCCGTTTCTGATGTCCAGATACATCGGCAACGGAGACTGGATGGCAACCGTAGCCAAAATCAAGCCTCATCGGTGACGGTTTTCCGTGTCCGTTGCCGATGAGAGCCTTCACATCAGTGACAGGGTCGTGGACACGGACCCTTTCTCCGTTGCCGAAGGGGTTTTTGGCCCGTTTCCGATGTGTCGTTATGTACTAGTGTACCCCCTTTCGACGCCCGTCGAAGGGGTAGACGACACGGTCGACTTCTGGTCTACTATGGGGGGGTTTCGACGGAACCGGGGGCTTCGGGGTGTCGGAACCTCACCAAAACATAGGTTGTGCCCTAATATATGCATTAGGTTGTTAGTTTTGTAGTACACATTATAAAATTTAATTATAAAAGAAATAACAGAAAAAATTATATAAGATGGAATGATAATTTTAAAAGGGTCTTCGCCGAGAGTTCGACTCGGCGAAGAGGCATACTCGGCAAACTGTTGGTCTTCGCCGAGTAAAGTTCTCGGCGAAGAGGACAACTCGGCAAAAAAAACACGGTTGCGCGGACTTAATGAAATTTTGGCCGCCGAAGCGACCAAAATTCCCCAATCCACCCCCACCCCGCGCGCCCAAATTCCTCACCCCGCTTCGCCGCCGCCGCCACTACCTTCACCCACGCCGACCCCCGCCGGAGAGCTTCCTTTTGTGCCGCCGCCACCTCCCCCCGTCCTCCGCCACCCCCCACCGCATCCAATCTGAGCCGCTGCCCGCCCCCCGCCGCCACGAGCCCGAACCCTAGCCGCGGCCGGAGCAATGGCGGCAGGCTCGGGCTAGCAGCTCGCCGGCCCTCCACCGCGAGCGCGCCGCTCTGCCGCCTCCACCGCGACCTCGTGCAGCTCCCCTCCGCGTCGCCGCTGCCCTCCACCGCGAGCTGCTGTTGCTCCGCAAGGTGAGGATCTTCCTTTTTTTTACTTTGTTGTTAGGGTTAGTAGTTAGTTAGGTTAACTGTTTTAGACTCAGTAGTATAGATTTATTGGATTGTTAGCAAGGTGAAGCTCAAATCTTTGTTGTTAGGGTTAGTAGTTAGCAAGGTTAGTAGGGTAGTAGTTAGCAAGGTTAGCAAGGTGAAGCTCAAATCTGTCCATTCCATTTTTACTTTCTTGCTAGGGTTAGTAGTTAGCAAGGTGAAGCTCAAATCTTTTGATATGTTTGTTTCTGTCCATTCCATTTTATTGCTGCCTCTGTTCCAGTATTGAGTTAGGTAGATTTTGACTTGTTTTTGGTCAGTAGTTAGTTAGGTTAGTAGTTGGTTCGTTTTAGGATTGTTTGTTAATTAGTTAGGTGATAATTTGCTTACTTAGTCTTTGTTATTTGTTAGTTATTAATTGTATTTGTGATAATGTGTGCAGGGTATGCAGCGAGGTTGACGACGGGAGCGTCGTTGTAGGGCAGGGTTCGGGCAGGAGCTACTTCCCCTGTCTTTTTGTCGGTCACGCTGCGAGGGTAACGACGCTTTTCCGCTCCTCTTGCTATTTTGCATTATTTTGTAGCTCACCAAACAAGTCGCGTAACCCTAGGAGTCTCCCGTTCGGAAGGGTTATCGTTATAAAGATGAAACTCTTTATATATATTTATGTATACACCTTGTCAAGGGTATATGTTTATATATATAGAGCTGTTTGTATATATTTATGTATACACCTTGTCCAGGGTATATGTTTATATACAAAGAGCTATATCTTTTATAACCGTGGCCGTTTCGAATTGTCCACGTTTTGGACAGCCCGAGTATGTGTAGCTTGTGTTCGTTTCCATGTTCTACTCCTATCCGAGACAGAATTTCGGTCGCGCCTCCCATGTTGTTCTCCGGATACACAATCTCTCGAAACTTTGTCGAGACGTGTATTGGGAGAGCAGCGGGGAGGTGCTGCCGAAATTCTGTCTTGGATAGGAGTAGGACATGGAAACGAACACAAGCTACACATACTCGGGTGGGATAGCCTTAGCTTTACCTAGTAGATATAGGTGAGTGCATTCAACGCGTAAAATCTATAGTTTTGTGAATAATTAAATTAGTGATGCATGATCTTTTTGTTAAATATATATGTCTGCATTAATCAGTTTGGAGATGGAGGATCGTGATTGGATGTATAGTGGCCGAGCCGGTGCGAGTCAGATGTCTGATGAATGGCTGAGTAAGACAGAAGAGTTTCTGGAGTTTGCATTTGCTGGAAAACCCTGCGTCAACTTGGTGCCCTTGCAAATGTTGCAAAAACGGTCGTCGCCAAACAAAGGAAGAGATGGGTTTTCACCTTGCCAAGTCTGGGTATATGCCAAACTACCATCGTTGGACTTTGCATGGAGAGCGTGCATCTCGAGGGAAGAAGGTCGCGCGACAGCGCACCGAGGAGGCATCAACATCTTTTGATACTGGGGCTGATAGAATGCTAGATCAATTCGCTAATGCACGTGCACCTGAAATTCCAACCGAAGATGCAGATGGGGAGGGGGAAAAGAGCACAAAGGAGTTCTATGATACTTTGTTTGCCTCGCAAAAAACCCTCCACGCCCATACCAAGGTTTCTCAACTTGATTCCATAAGTCGCCTAATGGCTGTCAAGTCCCAGTATCATGTAAGCATTAATTGCTTTGATGCATTCCTGCATGTTATTGCCTCTCTTCTACCGGAGTCACATATTCTGCCAAAGAACATGTACGAGTCGAAGAAAATCCTCAAATCACTTAAGATGGATTATACGCCGATAGATGCTTGTCCAAAGGGGTGTATGTTATTTAGAAAAGAACACATCAATGAAAAATACTGTCTCAAGTGCAAGTCCTCTAGGTATATGGAGGTCGACAACGGTGATGGTCAGAAGACGCAGCTCACAGTAGCCAAAAAGATCCTTCGGTATCTTCCATTCATACCGAGGATCCAACGGCTTTTTATGACCAACGAATCTGCCCAACAAATGAGATGGCCGATAGATGGGAAGAGGTATCGTCCTGAGAAGATGGTACATCCGTCTGATGGTGTTGCATGGCAGGAATTCATTAAGAAGTATCCCAAAAAGCCGGCAATAACAGGAGTGTAGCAGTTGCCTTATCAACAGATGGGTTCAACCCATATGGTATGTCTTCTTGCAACTATAGTTGTTGGCCGATGTTTGTCATTCCGCTGAATCTTCCCCCTGGCGTCGTCATGCAACGACAAAACATGTTCTTGTCGCTGATAATTCCAGGGCCTGAATATCCGGGGAAGAATATGAGTGTGTACATGGAGCCGTTGGTGGATGATTTGTTGCTTGCCTGGGAAGAAGGGGTACGGACGTACGACGCCGTAGCAAAGCAGCACTTCACTATGCACGTCTGGTACCACACGTCCCTGCATGACTTGCCGGCACGCGCGATATTCTGCGGATGGTGTACGCACGGGAAGTGGCCTTGCCCAATTTGCATGCAGGCTATGACTTTCGTTTGGCTGAAGAAGGGCGGCAAGTATTCTTGTTTTGATAAGCATCGACAGTACCTTAAACCTGGTCATAGATTCAAGAGAGACAAAAAGAAGTTCTTGAAAGATGTAGTTGTTGATGCTCATGTACCAATACCTACCATGGATGGTGCCGCCACTAAGGCTCAGCTAGAAGCTCTTGTGCCCAATGCAATGGGATGGCTTTGTGGGTTATGGAGACACACACCAGTGGACACACATTCCATGCTTCTGGAAGCTCCCTTACTTTAAGGATCTCCTTCTTCCTCATAACATTGATGTAATGCACACTGAGAAGAATATCGCCGAGGCCCTTTGGCACACACTAATGGACCTCGAGAAGTCGAAGGATAATGTCAAGGCTAGAGCCGATCAGCAGCTGCTATGTGATAGGCCAGACATGAACATGGACCCTCCCGGCACAGTAAAAACAAGATGGTCCAAACCAAAGGCCCGTTTCACCCCAACAAGGGCCCAAAGGAAAGAAATTCTCCAGTGGGTCCTGGACCACCTATTCTTCCCTGATGGCTACGCAGCTAACATAATGAGGGGAGTGAATTTGGTTGGGTTGAAGATAGGTGGGCTCAAGAGTCATGACTATATCATATGGATCGAGCGGATAATGCCGGTCATGTTTCGAGGCTATATCGATGAGGCCATTTGGGTAGTGTTGGCAAAGTTGAGCTATTTTTTCCGCCGACTTTGTGCTAAAGAATTAGATATCAAGGTGATTGAACAGTTAGAGGAAGAGACGCCCGAGTTGATTTGCGAGCTAGAGGCTGTCTTTCCACCAGGCATGTTCAATCCCATGCAACATTTGTTGGTGCATCTCGCGACCGAGGCAAGATTGGGGGGTCCTGTGCATACACGTTGGATGTTTGCAACTGAGAGAGAGCAGAAGGACCTTCAACTGAAAGGCACGAACAAAAACAGAATCGAAGCATCCATAGCTGAGGCAACACTGAACGAGGAGGTGTCAAACTTCACCACTAAGTTCTATAGTGACAATCTTACCACTGTTCATAATCCAGTGCCTCGTCTCAACACGGCCAACCCGGAAGATCTACCTGAACTTAGCATTTTCATCGGGGCCGGTGGCAAATCAAGTGGCAGCAAGAAGAAGAAATTATCATTTGATGAGTGGACGAACATTACATCTTATGTCTTGAAGAACACGACAGAAGTAGATCCCTACATTGAGTAAGTGCTCAATTTATGGTGTATTGTTCGGCACACTTCCATTTCCTAGTTTGTGCACTAACTCTGTTTCTTGATCGTGGCCGTTCATAGGTCATTTGAGAGAGAAACCTGGAAACATCGAAGACCATGTACCGACAATGACAAGTTGGTTCTTTTTAAAAAGGGGGGTGAAGGCGGCGGCGGTTTCATTCCGTGGTTCAAAGCAAAAGTAGGGAATATCCCCTTGTTTCATTCCATGTTTGTGTAAGACGTTTCGTCAACACTAACATATCATACTTCTTCCTATTGCACTTGTAGGGAATATCTGACCCAAATATGAGGCCCGAGTTGAAGAAACTTACCTCATCGACCTATGTCGTCAAGACCTATAAGTCATATGACGTGAACGGGTTTCGCTTCCCACTAGTGGGAAATAC
Source organism: Poa pratensis (assembly GCA_947311845.1). Taxonomy (NCBI): domain Eukaryota; kingdom Viridiplantae; phylum Streptophyta; class Magnoliopsida; order Poales; family Poaceae; genus Poa; species Poa pratensis. The sequence continues at coordinate 29,339,789 of CAMZMU010000039.1, read as the reverse complement.
CCTATCAGTGGCGCACCAAGCCTGGTGCGCCACAGAAATATATTTCTGTGGCGCACCAATTAAGGGTGCGCCACAGAATGCAACCTACCTATAAGGGTTTTCCCACTAGTGTCCATACCGATCATCATGAGAAAACTCGGCCAAACCCGAGGACAAGAAATTCTGGGGTCTTATGCCAAGGGATGGATGGCCTTGATTACTTTGGAATAGTCCTGGAAATAATTGAACTGGATTGTGATTTCGGCAAACAGAAGAACCATGTTGTCTTCAAATGCCATTGGTTAAATCCAAAGAGAGTGAGATGAAGACCTAAAATTGGGTTGGTCGAAGTTGAGCGAGAATCCGTCTACACAGGAGAGGATGTCTATATCCTAGCACACCAAGCCATCCAGGTTTTTTATCTCCCGTACTCATGCAAAACTGTGAAACGTCTAATAGGCTGGGATGTAGTGATCACGGTACCGCCACGTAATAAAGTACCACCCCTAACAATGACGACTACCACCAACGCCTAAACCCGAACACCTACCAGGGTGAGTTCTATCAGGAAGATGGGCTGTCAGGCCAATTGAACCTGAACTTGCCTAGTGTCGATGACATGGAAGAAGACGATGATGTCATTGGAGTCGACCATGAGCAAGACGAGGCCGGTGAGCTGGTTGTCAACCAGAGAGACGTGGAGCTTCTTGAACGGATGCACCTACCCGATGTAGAGGAGCCACCTCTAGACCACGTTCCAGATTGGTGGTACAATCGTGATAGTGATGATGATGATCCTGGTCCAAGTTATGATCCAAACAATGTAGACACGGGCTTCTGAAGCTTTGTACTCGTCGATTAGAATTTGTTTTGTAATATTTTCTATGAACCATTTGTGATGTAATCTTTTCTATGAACCATTCGTGATTTAATATTTTCTATGAACCATTTGTGATGTAATATTTTGTATGAACCATTTTGTTGTATTCTTATGAGTTTTGGAAATTTTTTCGTATGAGTTTTCTTTAAGCCTATTCATTACTATTGTGTTCTTACTTGTACTAATCAACTCATTCTTTGTAGTGACAGGTGACTGAGACATGGCAGGGGGAAGGAGAAGCCGGGCTCCAAGGGGAAGCCGGGCCTCAAGGAGAAGGCCCTCGCGGCGAGGAGGAGTATTTCCAAGGACAACCTCGGAAAGAACAAGGTGGCGGGCAAGGAGAAGCGGGCACTCAAGCTTGGCAATGTGTCTAAGCTATACGCGCAGGATGCTCAAGGGACTAGCGTGGTCATTGGAAGGAAGCGTGACCGGCACGCTATGGTGGAGACTTCTGCACGGCGTGGTAGACAGGTGGTTGCCCGGAAGGCGCCCCGGGGTAGGCCTCCTGCTCGCTCGAGTAGTCCTTTGCCCTCGGTTTCGTCTTCCGAGTCAAAGGAGGAGGTGCGGGCCGAGGAGCCCTTGGAGGAGGATGACGTTGCCGTGCCTAGTGACGATGACTACGAGGACCAGGGGGTGAGGAGAGTGAGGAGGAGGAGGAGGAGGAGGAGGTGCGTGAGGAGAGTGAGGAGGAGTCTGATGCCGTGGCGGATGAGGATCTCTTGACAGCTCATCCACTAGATTTGCTCGGCAAAGTGTGCGAGGGTAAGGTGTACTTGCGAGGGCCTTCAGGCTTTCCAGAACGCAAGTCACATGGCGTACTTGATGTGACGGCAGATGCGTAAGTGGTGGTTTAAAATGTTGTTACCTTGTACTTTAGTTACCTTTTCATCACAAGCATCTAACTTATGTTTTTGGTATGTGCTGGACATTCACGTGGGTGGGCCCAAAGTGGGAGCGCTTACCTTCAGGCGTCCTTGGCCTTCTTATCAAGCAGCTTTACCCTGGCATGGTCGACTACAAGAAGGATGGAATCCCCACCGGTGAAAGGGGGCCTGCTAGGTCTTGGAACCACTTCACGATGGTTTCAGACACCGTCCACGGCCACCTCGGCTTCCGGCTGCTCGCCGCGTTCTGGGTTAGTAGTTTCTATACTTTACTACTAAAAAATACCAACAGTTTGGATTTCGTCGTGGTAACCCCTTTATCCTATGCTCAATGTTTGTAGGACTTTTTCACTCTCGTCGATGGTGAAGGTAAAGAGGATGCAGCACAAAAGGCGCTGATTAAGATGGCGAAGAAGCTCATCCCCGACCAGATTTACGAGGCCCGTATCGCCGCTGTTGTCCAGTTCTATGCAGAATATATGCACATGAAAATCACCAAAGAGGAGGCTAGGCCCGTACACATGTCGAAAGACCAGTACATGAAGGTAACCACATATTTTTTCATACTATTCTCCACATGACTGATGAAAAGTTCAACTCATATGGATATGTCTTGTGTTAAATAGGTGATTCCCGCATGGCTAGCCGCCCATAAGCCTTGCTACAAGAAGCTTGTACGGAGGTGGGTGTCACTTGGGTTCCAGGTGCAAAACAAGAACGCACGGGCGCAGCGGAATATGGTAGGCGAGCACGGAGTCCACCGTCAAGGCCCCCTCACACTCGACGGCCTCGTGGCACACAAGGTAAGAAATCATTTTTTTCCTTTCCATTCAAGCTTTTATTTCTGTCCCATAATATTTTTATAACCTCTTTTGACCTCACTTGCATGCTTCCTTTTGGTGTCAATTACTTGTAGGAGTTAAAGGAGGGAGTGAAAATACGAAGATGCCAGTGTTCGTTGAGACCCGGAGGCCAAAGAAGCCGGATCCGGCGAAACCCTTGGAAAAGCAGTGGATCACCGACACCGCGGAGAAACAACATGACAACTACTGCGCCAAGTTCAAGGAGGTACACGATGATGAGTCCGATCCTTTGACCTCTCCTTTCGACCCCCATGTTGCTATGCCCGCAGGACAAGGCAAGCTGAATGGCCGGCCTTATATTGGCGGTGCTTCCTTCGATTCATCGGGCCTCCCAACACTTGCCGAGATTCGTGCTAGGCGTACGAGCTCAGCCACCGAGATCGAGCGCCGCCCAAGGGTCCGACTTGATAAGATGGCTGCAATGGAGGTACACGTGTCATTTTTCAACCATCTTTTCCACTATTGTACATGTTTGCATCGCCATGATCGCATCTTTTACATGTTGCAATCATCTAGGCTGAACTTGAGAGAAATAGGAACAACGCGGTGGAGGCTACAGCGAGGGCGCAGGCTGCAGAGGAGAACAACAAGCAACTGCATGCACATATGGCCCACCAACAAGCATGCCTCCAGGCCCTTATGGCGGTAAGTGCTTTAACTTTTTCTTTCAACTAAAGCATGTGCTTCAACTTTGCAAACTAACCCTCCTCTTCGGTTTGCATAGGATGCCCGCGGATTCGACGCTTCCTCCTTTACCTCCTGTACCTCCACTAGTTGCCCCCGTCCTCCTCTTGGTAAGTGCTCTTGGGTCTAATGTGAATATTCATAGGAGCATCGGTCGGCTGGATCCCAAACTCACACAGATGCATGGTCAAGACGGAGGGAATGGTGGAGGCGGAGCTGCAAGCCCATCATCGGCGCCAACGGCCTCCAACAACCCCGAGCAACTCTAGGTAAGCTCAAGTCAAATACATATCTACCCACATTTCCACACTCATGTCTTGAAACTAATGCTTAGAGTTTTCAAACTTGTAGGATTGCATCCACGAGGCCTTCGGTGACTACTAGACTTGTGGACTTGTGCTACTAGATGCATTTGTGAACTTTGATCTTGTTGGATATGTATTCTGAACTAGTGCTGTGTATTTTGGACATGTTGAAACTTGTGGACTGTATTTTGTGAACTTTTCGACCATGTGTGCTATATTTTGTCATATGTGTCTCATTTTAATGAACTGGGTGTGCTGGGAGTGATCCAGTGATTGAATTCAAATATATATATGCATACTGTTTTTTGCAAATGCAGAGATTCGCATAAAAGCAGCAAAATTCTGGACCAAATGGTATCTTCGCCGAGTAAAATACTCGGCGAACCCTGCTTCGCCGGGAAAGGCACACGGCAAAGGCACCCTCCAGGTGCCATTTGGTCACCTAGGAACACACTTCGCCGAGATGCCCCAGTTTGCCGAGCACGGCTCTCGGCGAAGTGAGACCAAATGGTCACCTGGGATTCACCTTCGCCGAGCGTGCAAAGTTTGCCGAGAGTTTGTCTCGGCGAAGGGAGGCCGACGGCGACCATTTGGCACGACCTTCGCCGAGTCCGATCCTGTCCCCTGGCACTCGGCGACGCGCACGATCTCGGCGAACATCGAGGCTGGCACCCGGCGAACGTACACTCGGCGAAGGTTCGGCGAAAAGAAACGATGGCACTCGGCGAACGTTTACCCGGCGAAGATAGCTTGGCACTCGGCGAAGCACATCACGGCGAAGATGTTCGCCGGCGCCAAGCTGGAGGACACGTGGCGCCATCCCTGTGTTCAAACTTCGCCGAGTGCCTGCGACGATATACTCGGCGAAGTTCTGACACACGTCTGACGCCCATCTGACAAGGGATGATCCAGATCTTCTTTTCTTCACCGGGTGTCGCGTGAAAAGACTCGGCGAAGAGTTCGCCGTGCATCCCCGACAAAAAGCACCCGGCGGAGGGGCGTCGCCGAGGCGATTTTAGCCGGGATGGGTCTGCCGAGTGCCGTTCTCGGCGAAGGTGTCGCCGAGGCCAATTTGGGCTGTCGCCGGGTGTTATCCCCACCCGGCGAATCGCATTGTGACCAGCCTAATGAAAGGACCATGTCAAAAATCTGGTTCAATTCTTTCTTCTATAATGCAATGCGCGAACTCCAGCGCTGGTTCGTCAAAAAATAAAGGACCATGTCAAAACAAAATTGAGCAGACTGATGAAAAAACTGAAGCCAGATTTCATAATGGAACATAAGTCGGGTATGAACAAAACAGAGGAAAAACACTAGATGGCAAAATATTAAGGCAACACACCGAGCAAACAAAGGTTCTCAAACCAAGGACAATAAGTTTGTGAATGCATGGCTGTCAATAATCTTCGATAATATGTGGTGTGTGCCTAAGTGTTCAGTAAATATTACAAACTTACTATTTTCTAGCAACCGAGCTATTGAGGTTAGAAAACAGCAGTGTCAATATCATTGAGAAACTTGTTCGTTTCAACAAAATTATAAGATATTAAGTGCCAACGTCACTGCAAATTCAAAATTGGGCTATAATATTACTTCAACATAATACACCTTGCTGTTAAAAATAATACATCATGATCTACTCCAAATTACACGTGCAATGGTTACACAGACTGACAAATAATCCATCCCTTGGTCACCCTTGCAGGGGATTAGACTTTGTGCTGCATTGTCTTCTACCGCATATAGTCTAAAGATGATGGTTTTGAGCATGTTTAGTGTATGGTTACGGTACAGTACCCTACTGCCAATATCTTCTATCCCTATATTGTGTTTGTCAAAATGGAGTTAGTGAAAGCAAGCAAGTCTACCAATAAATTTCTTAAAGCTATGGCTGATGCAATGCTTGACAAATTTGATAAGTATTGGGAGGAGAAGAACAATGTTATGGCCCTTGCTACCATTCTTGATCCTAGGTGGAAAATGAGGTTTGTTGCCTTCTGTTTTGATGAAATCTACGGTGAAGCGAAGGGGGCAGATGAAATAGAGGATATTAGGAAAGAGTTGTATAGCATATACACTACCTATGATGCTGACTACAAAAAGAGCAAAAGTGGGGCTGAATGTAGTGATGGGAGGTCTTCGAGTACGCAAACAGGGGCAACAACAAGCACAGCTAGGCCAAGTTTGTTCCGGAGACATCTACAAGCAACAACTACAGAGGCTTCAAAATCTGAGTTGCTCCGGTATCTTGATGAACCGAATGTAGATCCCGATGACACAACATTTGTGTTGCTTGATTGGTGGAAGGTGAACACTCATAGTTTCCCGGTTATAACTAGGATGGCAAAGAGATTTTTGACTATACCAGCCACTAGTGTTTCCTCCGAGTCATCCTTCTCAACAAGAGGTAGAGTACTTAATGATTATCGCAGTTCTCTACTTCCACCTATGGTTGAGAAACGTGTGTGTGCTTCTAGCTGGATACGAGATTCATACAAAGATTTGCCAAGAGTTGTGGTATATCTCAGTTACTTTTCTAATTGCTGTACATACAGATTTACAAATTCTCTCCCTAACTTGCATGTCTTCTGTTGTGTATACAGGTTAAAGATGAGGATTATGATGTTGAATTGGTTCCATTTCCTGATTGTGTGGTGGAAAGTAGTTAGATTTCAAGTATGTTGCTGCATTTTGTGCTATTTAATTTCTGCATTCAGCTTTGTAGTTCATAGTTCAAAACCTGATGTGTTTCTTGGCATTGTTTAGGAACTGACGACATGTGGATAATTTTGATTTCATGCTGGAGTGGAAGGCCTTTTCGAGTTTCTAGAACTTATGAAGACAAGATGGTTTTGATGCATGCGTCCACAAGAGCTGATGCATGCGTTCTACTTATGTTTTTTATTTTCCATGTTTTTGAACTATGTGAACCGTGGACTGTTACTTTGTTAAGCAATTCAGTGGACCCTGGATGAACTATGTCTATTTGCTAAGTTTAACTTCTGATTTGTTCAAATATCAGGAAAAATTGCATCATTTTTGTCATATATTTTGTTGGTTGTTTATTTTACCGAGCTACTCGCGAGCTACTCACAAGGTCACCGAGTCGAGCCGAGTATTATTTTTGGACTCGACTGTTTAACCGAGACAAGTTCGAGTAACTCGTTACTTCACCGAGCTCGAGCGGAGCTCGGCTCGGCTCGAATTCCAGGCCTAACGGTACTGAATAGCCTAAACTCATGAAATATATTTCATATGTTTTTGCATTACAAATGTTTATATTTTTCTGTAAACATGGTCAAATCATAAAAATTTATGACTAGAAAAATTAATACACCTTATATTTGAAATTGAGGGAGTAAAATTTATAGCAATGTACTATGATAGAATGCACTATTATACCCTGATCCAGTTTACTGTCCGTATCATCGTCGACTGTGCCACCTCTCTGTGAACTTGGCTATGGTAAATTATCCTTTAGGCTTGTGCATGTCGGCAACAATGTGACAAACTACTTGATACCGCCACAAGTATCAAGAACAAGATAAAAATATAAAAAAATCATGTTTGTTGGATGCTATTTAGTGAAATTACTACTAGAGTGATAGTGCGGTCTACCACATCCATGTACAAGCTGAATAGAAAGAAGCTGCAATTTCCTTTCGTGAGCCATGGATATTATGGAGTAACATGAGGTCTACTAGTTACTAGATAAGGTATAAGTTGGGTGTGAGGAAACTAAGCTACGAGCCAGTGCGTAGCTAGAGACTGGACATCGTTTGTTACAGGGTACTAGCTAAATGCCCGTGCGTTACAACAGGATAACACTTAAAAAGCAAAGATATTTCGCATCCAAAAACCTAGTGAAAAAACAAATTTGTCGTTTATTGGGAAACAAAAGATATTCTGCATCAAAAAATATGTGCCGACGACAACACCACCTCACCCCAGTTCGAGGCCAGGGAGTAGAGAAAGAGGAGGAAGACGGATAAATCATTGGGAAGGAGTTTGGATGTAAATGCGCGAGGCCAATGAATCATCCGCTTCAACATCGGCTACACTAAGCATTCACCTACCAATTTACATCAATTCAATTTTTGAGGACATAACATGTAACTCCTGAAAAATTGATCGACAAGATACACAAACCTGGATAATAGCAATAAAATCGTTATTGAGCTGAACTGGTTTTGGTTCTGATTGACACTAAATCAAAGTATTTCAAGTTAAAAATGACAGATTTGTCATGTACACCATGTAATTTTTCTCGGTGGATATTTAACCTTCACCGCGCACAAATTAACATATCTTTCTAACAAGAGATATTACAAAGACATTAGTGCGTGCTAGTGAGGACATCTTATAAGCATCTTATTTAAATCTAATTGTGTTCTTGAGCATACACAACTCAGAGAAGTGCACAAAATCTTTACACATGATTTATTTCCCTTGGTGATTGAAAGCTCTTCGGGCAGTCCATAACCCTAATGCGACGGACACTCCGAGCACTATTCATGCCGCCGTCACTCCCCCTGCCTCTATCGCGCTGGCAGGCTCGACGACGATGTTGCCCGAGCACTTGCTTCCAAAACCATCACTAAATAGCCCCGCTCCATGCTTCTTGAAACTCTTCTCCATGGCACGGGTCGCTTACTCGAATCTTGCATTCTTGCTGCTGCCCACTCCTTCCCGCGGTGAACTCGACGTCAATAACTGTTTGAGAACATAAAACTTGGCTGTTATGATTGTTTATGATGGTTATGCCTTATATATTATGAAAAGGAAGTGCATTCATCAACTGGGAAGGCATGAGATAGCATCGATGCAATAAAAAATATGACCAGAACCACAATGCGTCCACGACTCTGGATGAAAATCATTCACTAATGCATCAACAAATATTTGAAATGAATTTATCAAGGAGGCACAGGAAAGTAGACACTATTTTGTCGAAGAAAAAACAAAAGTGAGTAATTTTTAAGATTTACTTTGGACAGGGCATGTTGTCTGCCATGGGTTGAACAACTACGATTAAACAACTGTTACTTTAAGACACATTGGTTGAAGATCAATTAATTCACCACCAACCTAGTCAAGAGTTGGAACATCAATCTCATCTCCTGTTTGACTTTCTTTGACTGCTCCGGCTTGGTTAGACAGTATTTACGATCTGTTTTTGGTAGCATTTCTCGAGGGCATTAGTCCAATGCAAGCAAAATTATACCAAATGATATGTAAAAGAAGCATCAAAACTATACACAGACTGGAGAGGAAACCATGATCCTCAACAAGAAGAAAATAATGCTAGTGCGCAAGGAGAACAAAGCGAGATTAATCAATCAAACAATGAAAATAAATGACCTAAATGAAAAATTAGCCATCGTTCCAATAGATATTCACCATTTAGTCTCCTAGATCCAATACTTTATGTGCAGCATCTCCCTAAAGGTCCTTCCCAAATAGGAAGAAAGATATGTGGACATACCAGGAAGGTGAGCTCTCAAACCAAATATGATCATAGGTTGAACAACATGTCATCACTATCTTTCTGGTGTTTGTATAACACTTACACTCTTTGTGGCCTCAAGCACATGCCATCTCCCTTATGGGCCTCTGTTGTTGTCGGCTTGGAGCATCACCAGCAGTTATGAAAAAAACGAGGGCTCCCTTCTCGGCATACATCACGATTGTGCACCAAGCTACGCCTTAAGTAACATGTAATATAAACTCAGGCAAAAACTATAACGATTGTCCAGGAGTCATGTATCACTTCAACATAAAATGGTTCTAAGAACATGAGATCTTGATACAATGTTCAGATTGTCCATTGTATCAAACAACATCATCATCCAATGTATGGGTCTCTAAAACAATAAGATATATATGGAACATGGAATTTAAAAGGGAAAAGCAAGACTGGGAGGCAGAGCAATAGTCTGACAGAGAACGACTGAGCAACATTGTAACTTGTCCCGATGCATTCAGGTGCATACTAATAAGCTATCTAGTTGAACATGATTTCTCTAGTAAATTAACATCTTATAGCATTTACCACTGAGCAGCAGATGGAAAGAAACCTCTCACTTCATATACTTACTTCCAGTGAACATATTGTACTGTAATCGTTAACCAAATAGTTGGTGCATTACTAAATTAATAGAAAATATCTTGTCATTGTACCCACACCTCATCTTACTGATCAATGCCATCTGAATTCACATGCCCATGAATTTTCATGGGCATGCCTTTCTAAAGGGGATAAGATACCTTTCTTGTCGTCGCAGTAGTCGGTGTCGCAGCAGCAGCCATCGAGGTCGACTCAGGGCTCCTTTCCTCTGTTTCCACTCGCAGGTAGATGCACTGGGTCGTCAGACAAAAAATGTCACAGTCAAATGATTGGATCAGGGTGAAATTTCAGGACACGTACATGAATAATGAAACCAACACCGGGTGAATGCACTCTATTCATAAAGCTTGAATGCACTCTCTAACACGTTGGTGCTGCTACACCACGCCAATGAAAAAATCCAAGAAACTGTCATATTAGTCCATCGTCTGCTATGTACGTTGTTCATGCACATGGAGAATACAAACCTGCTGGGTCCGTATTTCTCCAGCACGAACTGGAATACTTGATCTCCCACAGTTCCTCCTCTAGTGCCGCCATGTCAGTTTATGTTGAATGAAGACCTCAACAATCGAAAACGAATCCATGTTCTGGATAGGATTTAATTGGTCTCTCAATCGAACTCACATTCATCATAACGAGAGAGATGGCACAGAGTACCGTCAGAACTCAGACGGGGATTGGTTGGAACCTGACCTGAGTCTGGGAGAGATTGGAGAGGTAGGCTGAAAGGATCGAGTAGGTTGACTAGAGGGGGGGTGAATATGCAACTACCAATTTTAATTTTCTTTTCAACAAGTTAGAGAATTGCTCAAATATAAGTTCTCTAGATATGCAACTAGGTGAACAATCCTATATGATGAGCAATAAACTAGTAAAGGTATATAAAAAGACAAGCACAAGGTTACGCAGAGATGATTCCCGAAGTTCACTTCCCAATGGAAGCTACGTCTTTGTTGGAGCGGTGCGGGGTCACAAGTTATCCCCGAATAGCCGTGATATGGCACACCCTATCTCCCTCGTGTTATCCTCCAATGAGGGATTCCACGAGCCACTATATGATGCCCTCGAGGTCGGCAACAAACCTTTACAAGGATGAGGCACACTCCACAACCGAATTGGAGGCTCTCACCAAATTCCCGCGGCTCCCAAAGCCACAAGAATCACAAGGCCGGGGCACGACTACACAACTCAATTGGAGGCTCTCGGCTAGTCCCCACAGCTTCCAAAGCCACAAGAACGACCAACGACCGTCTAGGGTTTCAATGAACCCAAGATTCACAAGTTCCTCTAAGGAATGGATATGGAAATCAAATCGCTTTGGTGGAAGTGTAGATCTAGGTCAACTCTCCCAAATCCTAGAAGGACAAGGTGTTTGAGTGGGTAGGGAGAGAGATCTACTAGCTTTGAGCTTGCAACAATGGTGGGGAAGATATTTCTGGTCGTGGTACCCTTCTCAAGGTAGGAGAAGGCCCTTATATAGTACCCCACCAATTCTGCCCGTTGGAGACAGAACAGTCGGATATTCCGAGCAAAGTCAGCATCGGATTATCCGACAGACCGAATTATCCGATCCAGCTTGCATCGGATATTCCGACAAAATGCAAGACGATATTGCTCGAAGTCCTTAGCCGAAATTTGAGCTCCCTTTGATAGCTCGGATAATCCGACCCAGCCGGCGTCGGATATTCCGAAAAAATGCAGGAAGCTTTTGCTTGAATTCCTTAGCCGAATTTGAGCTTTGCTTGAACATCGGATAATCCGATTCATCTAGAACCGGATAATCCGACTGAATACTGGGGATGATTTGCTCTTTTCAACTCACTTTCTGGATTTGATGCAAGGATGTTTTAATCACCTAAAACCTGCACCACTTAGTTAACATATTAAAATATCACTAGTATTGTTGCCTAACACACAAAACACAAGGGTTTAGGAAATGTCCTTTCAATCTCCCCCTTTTTGGTGTTAGATGACAACACTAGGATTTGCAAGGAAAGCATAATTTTATATCACTTAGAAACCTGAGCTCATGAGAGGCTACCCCTTAATGTGTGCATATCATTATGTTGCTTGAAATATAAATGCAATACAAATAGGTAGAGAGAACCTCCAAGTAATGAGGAATCAAGATATACTAGGGAATATGGCGCGGCGACACGCCGCACAAGTGGAGACAAAAAGATTTATCCGATCCGAGTGTATAATTAAGCGGGACGTTGATCTGTTTGATCTGGTTTTGAGAGCAAGCGGAAGACAATGAAGAGATTATAAAAAGTTGTTTATAAATATATTTATAATAGATTACAGGGTAGACTGTAACTGCTTAGATGTCACTGCTAAACACGGGAGTAGAGTTGCTTACTCTAAACCATGCTACTGCTGATAGGCAGAGATACCTAGACCACATTTTCTTTGTGGGTATACCTAGACCACATTAGCTTATACAAAAAGGATTCTTCAGTTGTTCTTGTCCTTAATCTTCAGCAGCAGGTGAGCAGCAGTGAGAGGGCGAGGATTGCTCCGGCGATGTATGGAGCGTTGGTGTCTGCTTCATCTTGCAGATCGGAGTCGTGGTCGCTCTGTGCTTGCCATCACTGTTAGAAGACAGTAGTGTCGGTCACTTGTGTTGGCAGCTCGTTGTCGAGGTTGATGTCGGAGATGTTCTTGACCGGGGGCCGCCGCTGGAGTAGCGACCAGAGAAGTACTGTACTTGTACATAATAAAACTCGAATAAGTCACTTCGGAGAAGAACTATTTCAGCACGAACTATGCTGATTAGTTGAGCTTATGACATGCACACATGGTTAACTAACACATCAAGAAAAACATCCAAAAATACAAAGAAAGAAGGGACGGACTATTACAAACTCATAGCCATCGCATTATTCTAATTATTATATCTCTATATCAAGGACGGAATATTTTTTTTGGCCTGATTAGCCGTAGATGTATAATAAGAATTTAACATGATTGCCATAAAATTACATTTCTGTGTAGTCCTGGCAACCGCAGGAAGAGCAAGGGTAATATGAGAAATGTTGCGAGGAGAGCAAGACTATATGATGGACCTCTAATGTTATCTACAATAGTGATATACCACACGATACTGAAGTAAGCCATTTTTTAATTATCTAAGAGGTCATAAATAAACGCAATGCAATAATGACAATTAGGTGCAGTAAACTGTATCAAAGGTTCAAAACTGAACTATGCTCAAAGAAATCCGCAAGCATAGGACTGAATCAAGTATACACCTATGTACTGACAAACTAAAGATAAAGAGACCCACCCATACTGCCTAATTTTAATTTATCAACTGATAATATCACAATGTTTTCCAGATTAGCGCCTCAAAGAAAATATGACAAAACTAATACTAAACTGGTCATAACCTCTTGGTATTTCTGAAATCGTGTCTTGGTATATTCAGTGAACATATTCAAATTTTCTTTGTTAGCTATATGCCTCAAGATTATTTAGTTATTACCTATCAATTTCAGCTCACACTCCCATACTAATGAGTTTTGTAATATCAACCAAAAGGTTGTTCCTACCTTGAAGGCAGCATACTTTGGGTGTAGGAAATAACTTTTTTCAGCGAAAATAGAAGCAGTTATATATAGCTGGAAATCCTTTCTCAATTCTAAGCTGGTACTGTTGGAGGAGATGAGAGATAGCCACACCGGTGCATAATTAATACATAAGCACAACTGAATCATTGTAGCTGTCCTCTTTAAACAACTTATGCATATTTCAAAAGGGGATGCAAGCTATCAATGAACAAAAAAACAACAAATGGTGAAGATATATATCATGGAGATTTTTTCTTCTAAAAAACTGACATTACAAAGATAGAACTCAATGCAAAGATTTATGAGGACATGGCACCTAACCTCTCATAACAGGAAGCACCTCCACCAGTGGAAGATGAAAAGTAGTACAACGTAAGGAAATATCAGACCACCAAACCCTAAGCATGAACACTTTACATAAAAATAGACCCAATAGAGCCAGGGGCAAAGAAAGCAAAAGAAAGAGGGGAACCAAGGCACATGTGCAAAACCTAGTAATCACTAATCAATTATCTTATTGGGGTCAAATAAAAAACTCTCACCTGGCACATATAGATTCTATGTATCATAGACAACAAAGCTTTATCATTGCCCATATTTCCTGTGTTACCGACATCTCCAGAAAGTCCGTTATATAGAGTATTCTCAAGGGAAGACAATTATAAGAAAAGCAACAAACAGAAACAGAGCAATGCAGCACCGTATCCGTACAAACTTAAATAAAAAGGGGATGGTAGAGTATGCAATTATGTCCTAACAGTCTATAAGACCCTAATTGTCAGAACACCAGACGCCATGTTAGTGAGCTGAGCATGTGCTTTCGATCACCTTAAATTGACACTATACACAACGTAGGCATACTTTTCTTGGAAATCTCTACAAAATCATCTGCTAACACGGAAAAGACCACCACCAAACCAATGCACAACCCAATCAACAAAAGCAAACGGCTGAAATATGCATGCTCTATCTAATTATCACATCTAGTGGCTAGTCAACTATAAGTTCTATAGAAAAACTGGAAAGCGCACTACCACAAAGGCAGCAATCTATATTGTTGTGAATGTGTCCTCCTTGATGATCCGTAGCACCCATCTCCATGCTTTAAAATCAAATCCGATATCTAGATGTGGAAAATGCTAGAGATGTTTCCTTATTTAACAGCTAGCCATGCCATAATGGGAACACATTCAAATGGATGAAAACATCTCACCCGAATCAGCTTTCCAGCGTTGTAAGGTCCTTTGGCCACGTTCATAGCAGCAACTGCTGCAGCACCTCATGAAATGACAACCTGCAAAAATAAACAGCTTTGAAGTGTGTTAAGAAAACTTCATTGAACAGAAAATTACAAACAGTATATGACAGCGAATTTAACACAGATATTTTAGCATCTCTAGTCAAGACAGGACTGGGCCTCAAAAAACTATGGCGCGGTACGAACTGGTAAGATCTGTCATTATTAAACATTACGTGTGAACGATGCTGACAAAACAGCTGATCCATTAGAAAATCTGACCAATTTGCAACCAAGGCACCAACCAATGACAGCGAGAACACCCATCACACTGAATCGTTCTGTTTACGATCCCGAAGCATTAGCAAGATAAAGACAAACATTCTTACTTGGCGTAGAATGAAGCGAGGCCGGCGAGGTAGAAGTCGTGGACCCATCTAGGCGATGTGCCGAGGAAGGCCACCTTCCATAGCTGCAGGTGCTTCACCATGAACTTGTAGGAGCTCTCCATGTTGTTGAGCGGCCAGCCGGCGTGTTCCTTGCACGGATCCTTGACGAAGACCTGGCATGCGCCCCCAAATTTTGAAATCGAAACCATTATTGAAATAGAACAGAGGGGAAACTCCAACAAATTTCGAAATCGAAACCCATTATTATTGAATTGACAGATTGGAAATTCCAACAATTAATTCAGCCATCCATCTCGGTAGCGGCTGGGTTGACGCAGAGGAGGGGAATTGGCGAAGGGAGGCAAATGATCACCCAGTAGTCGTCACCGAACTCGATGCGGAAGGAGTCCTTGATGGCCTCGGCGGAGGCGCGGTGCCCCCCACCGGTGTCGCTCATGAGGATGAGGACGTTCCTGGCGTCACTAGTAGGAAAAGCCTTATCAGTGGCGCACAAAAAATGGATTCTGTGGCGCACCCCCAGAATTGCTGGGTGCGCCACAGAATCCTCGCCACTAAAATATTTTTTCTGTGGCGCACCATGGGCGTGCGCCACAGAAATCCACTTTCTGTGGCGCACCTGGCCTGGTGCGCCACAGAAATCGCACCAGCCTGGTGCGCCACAGAATTCTGAAAAAATTCAAAAACTGCAAAAAAAAATTAAAAAGTTCCGAAAAAAATCAGAAAAATCAAAATATGTAATAATATGAAAAATCCTATTTATTGAAATTATTTTCAGATTTTTTGAATTTTTTGAACTGATACCTTCCCGCTAGGTCACCCATCCTCAAATTGCTCCAACCCTAGCACGCTTAACTTCTAAGTTCCACGCACTTCACCTACCCTTGTGCTACTCAAGTTCTTATTGATATATATATCATATGTATCCTCTTAAGTCTTGTATGTGTATATGTTATGTATATGTTATAAACGTGTGTTTTTAAATTTCAGATTTTTCAAAAACTTCTAAACTTTCAAAAGGAGATTCAAAAGTTTCAAAAGATCCAAAAAAATTCAAAAAACTTAAAAAATTTCAAAAAATACAAAAAAATTCAAAAATCTAAAAAATCCAAAAAAAATCCAAAAAAATAAAAAAAGTCAAGAAAAGTCAACAATCTTCTTTGTTATACATTTCTGTGGCTTTTTTGGAATTTTGGAATTTTTGAATTTTTTTGAATTTTTTGATTTTTTTGATTTTGCTGCGAAAAATCGTCTGTTTGAAATAACTTTTTTTTCTTTTGGAATTTGAGGAATCTGTGAATTGCTGACCGGGTAAACCCGGGTGGATTCGAATTCGGATTTTTCTCACGATTTTTTTGACATATTATTTGCGTTATTTCGACGCCGTATGCAAAAGTTATGGCCGTTACAAGATTTCTTTTTCATTTGTTGCAGAAAAGGTCAAAATTTATATTTCAAAATTTCTACACGTACTAGACACTCATACCTAGCCACATGTCAAAGGGTTTTAATTTTTAAATTTTTTTCATTTTCTTTTATTTCCTGCCAGACTAAAAAAGGCGATCCACGAGGGGGGGGGGGTGGGGGTGGGATTTGAAAAATGAGATTCTGTGGCGCACCCAGCTTGGTGCGCCACAGAATGTGACCTTTCTGTGGCGCACCTGTCTGGTGCGCCACAGAATTCTGACTTTCTGTGGTGCACCTGCCTGGTGCGCCACAGAATTTTTTTTTCAATTTTTTACCTGCCCCCTGGATAACTTTCTGTGGCGCACCTGACCTGGTGCGCCACAGAAATGTGACTTTCTGTGGCGCACCTGGCTTGGTGCGCCACAGAAAGTCATATTTCTGTGGCGCACCAGGCCACGTGCGCCACAGAAATGACTTTCTGTGGCGCACGTGGCCTGGTGCGCCACAGAATTATTTTTCTGTGGCGCACCAATTAGGGGTGCGCCACAGAATACAACCTACCTATAATGGTTTTCCTACTAGTGCGTGGTTGGCGCCGAGCTGCACGAGCTCGACGGTGCCCTCCTCCACCTCCCAGAAGGGCTCGTCGTCCTCGTCGGCGGCGTAGAGCGAGACGGAGGAGGCCGAGAGGGCGAGAGAACGGACGGCGGAGGAGAGCTGGCCCGCTTAGGACATGCTCTTGCGGAACCTGCGGCGCATCCGCTGCTGGTTGTGGTACGCCGCCACGCTCTCCAGCACCGTCTCCCGAATCGATCGTCACGCTCTCGTGCAGCTGCGCGCTTGCGCCGGCGTCGGTCCGCGGATCCGCGCGCGGAGTTGAGGCGGAGAGGCGGCGCTCGGTGTTAAAATAGGTCTAGCTATATATTTCCTGTCATGTATTTGTACACGTATTTGTACGTATGTAACCCTGCTGATCATTATATAAAGGAGAGACGTGGTGAGGCTTAGCCCCACGGAAAGCCCAAAGCACTTTGTTTAACTTGGTATCAGAGCCAAACCCTAGGCTCTCCTTCCGCTGACGCCGCGCCGCTAGAAACCCTAGCCGCGTCGCCGTCTGTTCCGCGGCCGCAGCCGCGCTCACTTGCCGCCGCCGCCGCGATGACCACCTCCTCAGCGCTCATGCTGACCACCTCCTCGGCTCTCACCACCACTGTCGTCGGTCCCGTGATCGAGCCGCCCTCCGCCTCAACGGTGACGTATGTGCTCCCCACCATCGCCGTTCGTCTCAACGGCAGTAACTTCATGCTATGGAAGGCTCTCTGCCTTCCCAATCTCGCTGGTGCCCGTCTCCATGGTTTCCTCGACGGGTCGGCGAAGGCGCCGCCTCCTACCATCAAGGAGGGGACCGGCGATGCTGCGGTCGAAGTCACCAACCCCGACTACGCGGAGTGGTGGATCCTGGACAAGAAGGTCCTCGGCCATCTTCTCTCCTCGATGCACGAGGACATCTCAGCGCAGCTCATCGGCTGCACCTCGGCTGCAGCGGCCTGGAGCGCCGTTCACGCCATGTACGCCGCCGAGAACAGCGCCGTCATCCGAGCTCTTCGTCGACAGATCCACGGGCTCCGGAAGGACGACAAGACCGCCGCTGAGTACATGCAGAAGGTGAGGTCCCTCGCCGATGCGATGGCCGCTGCTGGATCTCCCCTTCGCGATGACGAGGTCATCGACATCATGCTGGGCGGGCTCGGCCCTGCCTTCAATGCCATCGCCGCCGGCATGGGATTTGCGGGAGTCCCCGTGACGATCGGGATGTTCTACTCCCAGGTCCTAAACTACGAGGCCCTCCAGAAGCAGCAAGCGGAGGTCGCGGACTGGTCTTCCTCCGCAAACCTCGCGTCGCGCCCGGTCTACTCCAACAATTCCGGGCGCCCGTACGACAACTGCCCTCCTAGTGGCGGCCGCCCTGCGGGTGGTGCATCACAGGGGCAGCACGGCCCTGTCCAGGGAGGCTACGGGCAGGGCACCGGTGGCCAAGGAGGCCAGGACCGTCGACGCAACGACGGCAACGGCGGCAATGGCCGCAATGGAGGAGGTAACGGTGGCGGCAACGGTCGCAACCGCCGCTGGCGCCCCTAGTGTCAGCTTTGCAGGAACTGGGGGCATGAGGCTGGTGACTGCCGCAAGATGCGCTAAGATCAGGACCAGCACACCGGCAACGCTGCATCGACCTCCTCCAACGAGCAGTACTGGCACCTGGACACGGGTGCCACCGATCACCTGACGAGTGATCTCGAGCGTCTCCAGGTTCACGAGCGCTACGGCGGGAAGGATCAAGTGCAGGTGGCCAATGGTGCAGGTTTGTCTATTTCGCATATTGGTCACTCTAAATTAGCCGGTTCATCTCTTCACTTGAAGAATATCCTTCATGTTCCGCGTATTAGCAAACACCTTCTATCTGTTTTTCGTCTTGTCTGTGACAATGATGTTTTCGTTGAATTTCATCGTTCGTTCTTTCTTGTTAAGGACAAGGCCACACGGAGAGTTCTTCTTCACGGTAGAAGTCATGGCGGTCTCTACCCAATCCCGTTTGGTCGTGCATCATCCGCGTCTTCCCGCCAAGCGTCTTCCAGCACCCGCGTCACCACCGCCCAGTGGCATCATCGTCTTGGCCACCCCACCAATAATGTAGTTCAAAACATTGTTAGGGATAATGATTTAGAGTGTTCTTCCCATAATCAGACTTCCATTTGTAATGCTTGTCAATGTGCTAAAAGTCGACAATTGCCTTATAATGCTTCTCACCGTGTTTCTACTATGCCTCTTGAGTTAGTTCACTCCGATGTTTGGGGTAAAGCTATTGCATCTTCCGGGGGTATCAGTACTATGTTAGCTTTGTCGATGACTTCTCTCGTTTTGTTTGGATTTATCTCCTCAAGCATAAGTCTGATGTTGAGCAAGTGTTCTATGAGTTCCAGAATCATGTTGAGCGACAATTAGACACTAAAATTAAAGCCGTTCAGTCGGATTGGGGTGGTGAGTATCATCGGTTGCATCGCTATTTCCAGCGCACCGGCATCGTCCATCGCGTCTCGTGCCCTCACACCTCGCAGCAAAACGGGGTGGCCGAGCGCAAGCACCATCATCTGGTAGAGACGGGTCTGGCTCTTTTAGCTCATGCGTCCCTTCCTTTGCGTTTTTGGGATGAAGCTTTTCTTACGGCATGCTATCTCATTAACCGCATGCCCACACCTGTTTTACAACAGGATACCCCAGTTCATCGGCTTCTCAAAGTCAAACCAGACTATTCGTTTCTCCGCACCTTTGGGTGCGCATGCTGGCCTAGCTTGCGTAAGTACAACGCCCATAAGCTCTCGTTCCGCTCTACTATGTGCGTTTTCCTCGGATATAGTTCCATGCACAAAGGGTATAAGTGTTTGGATCGCTCCACGGGTCGGATTTATATCTCTCGTGATGTCGTCTTCGATGAGTCCGTTTTTCCTTATGCATCTCCAGGGGTCACGGTTGATGTTTCTACTCTCGCGGACGCGCTATCGTATCCTTCCGATGAACCGGTTATGAGTACCACTATGCGTAAATATGACCTGTCTTATTTGTCCACTGATATGCCTATTCCAGGCAACTCCATTTATGTACAGGACCCCGCCGAGGCCGCGGCTTCTCCGTTGTCTGTGATCGACGTGCATGGAGCCCCGGCGATCGACGTGCATGCGGGGGCGCGTGACCCGAGGTCGCCTACCGCGCCTTCCCCGCCCACGTCTGGACCGCCTGCTGTGGAGCGTTCCTCTGGGCCGGCTTCCCCTGCGCCTACGGGGTCTGGGCCGGCCTGCTCGTCGCCCACCGTTGCGGCCCGTCAGCAGTCTGCTGTTGCTGCGGATGATCAGCCCGCGTCGCCTTCCGTCGAAGGAGGTCCTCTCCCTTCGACCGCGCCGCCTGTGGCTGATCCTGGACATGCTATGGTCACTCGCACGCGGGATCACACGCGCCAAGAGAAGAAATACACCGATGGCACGGTACGCTACGACACCCGTCGGCGTGCTTTCTTTGCGACGCCCGTGTCTCATCGCGATGCTCTTCGCGACATCGCCTGGCGCGCTGCCATGTCTGATGAGGTCGCTGCTCTTCATCATACCAAGACTTGGGTCTTGGTTCCTCGCCCTCCTGGTGTTAATATCGTCGGCAGCAAGTGGATTTTCAAGACCAAATATCACCCTGATGGTTCTATTGACAAGCATAAGGCTCGTCTCGTTGCTCGTGGCTTCACACAGCAGCATGGCATTGACTACGGTGACACGTTCAGTCCTGTTGTCAAACCAGCTACAGTTCGGCTGGTCCTCTCTCTCGCGGTCTCTCGAGGGTGGAGTCTTCGACAAGTTGATGTTAGTAATGCATTTCTTCATGGTTTTCTCTCGGAGGATGTGTATATGCAGCAGCCCCCTGGCTTTGAGGATGAGCAGTATCCCTCTCATGTGTGCAAGCTGCAGCGAGCTCTCTACGGTCTGAAACAGTCCCCTCGTGCTTGGTATGCTCGGCTGAGTGCTCTCTTGACGGATCTTGGTTTTGTTCCATCCAAGGCTGACACGTCCTTATTCACTTTCTCTCGAGATGGTGTTCAGATATATATGCTGGTGTATGTCGATGACATTGTGATTGCTGGATCTACTCCAGGAGCAGTTGATGGTCTTGTTCGCTCCCTGTCTGCTAGTTTTCCCATTAAGGATCTTGGCAAGTTGGAGTATTTTCTTGGTCTCGAGGCGTCCTACAATTCAGGGGGGATGACTGTCACTCAGCGGAAGTATGCATTGGATCTTTTGCACCGTGTGAGTATGGAGAATTGTAGTCCTACCCCTACACCGCTGTCTGCCACAGAACGTCTTGCTCGTAAGTCTGGCACTCTTCTTGGTACCGAAGATTCTTTCCGGTATCGCAGTATTGTTGGAGGCCTTCAATATTTGACTCTTACTCGCCCAGATATCTCTTTTGCGGTGAATAAAGTATGCCAGTTCCTCTCACAGCCGAATGATGTTCATTGGGAATCAGTCAAGCGCATCTTGCGATATGTCAAAGGGACACTGAATACAGGGCTGAGTTTCCGCAAGTCTGCCTCCACCAGTATTAGTATTTTCACTGATGCGGATTGGGCAGGATGTCCTGATGATCGTCGATCCAAGGGAGGTTTTGCTGTCTTTGTTGGACCGAACCTCATCTCCTGGAGCTCGAAGAAACAGCCCACTGTCTCAAGATCAAGTACTGAGGCAGAGTATAAGGCACTTGCCAATGGAGCTGCTGAAGCTATATGGATAGAGTCCCTACTCACGGAGTTAGGAGTATCTCAGCAGCGCACCCCCATACTGTGGTGTGATAATTTAGGAGCTACATACCTGACCGCCAACCCAGTCTTTCACGCACGTACTAAGCACATTGAGATCGATTTCCATTTTGTGCGAGAGCGCGTGGCTTCTGGAGCTCTTCAGGTTAGGTTTATCTCTTCTGATGATCAGCTGGCTGATGTCTTCACTAAACCAGCCACTCGACAGATGCTAGACCGTTTTATAACCAATCTAAACCTTGTACATAGTAGCGGTTCAGATTGAGGGGGAGTGTTAAAATAGGTCTAGCTATATATTTCCTGTCATGTATTTGTACACGTATTTGTACGTATGTAACCCTGCTGGTCATTATATAAAGGAGAGACGTGGTGAGGCTTAGCCCCACGGAAAGCCCAAAGCACTTTGTTTAACTCTCGGTACCATTTGGCCGCGGAGCCGCCGGCGGCGAGCAAACCCGTGGCGGCGGACGGCGAACGCGGCGGCGGAAAAGCCGGCGAAGGAGCACCGTTCCGGCCGGCGGCGCTAGCGGAGGAGGGAAGGGCGGCGACGGCGGAACCCGCTGTGTCCTCCGATTTGTCTGGAGAGGCGCGGGGCGGCGGCGCGAGGTGGCGGCCAGTGGCGGCGACCTCCGGGTCGCGGGAGAGAGAAAGGGGTGGGGAGGAATCCGTGACGGTTTTGCAGGAAAGTCCCCGCCGTTTTCGTAATTCGCACATCAGTCCTTTGCGGGGGGGTTTCCGCAAATGCGTTGCGCCAAAAACCGTGCGGGGCAACGTGGCGGCAACGGATTGGCAGAAACTCCCGCGCTACAGTAATACTGTAGCAGGAACAGTGTTTTGCGGGTATTGGAGGCATCTGGGCCGTCCGTCAGCTGGATCGAACGGCCAGTGTTTTGGGGGCGACGTGGACAGCGGAAGTGAGGCTCAATTCAACCAACTTTTATATATAGAGGGATGAGAGACATATCAAAAAATAGAGATATACCTTGTGCAACATAAAGTAGAGATAAACCATACATCTCATAACCATATAAGAAATCCCGTAGCACAAGGATACAACTCATAACCATATAGGAAATCCATATGTCTCACAAATAGCTAAACCATAGCACCAAGGTTCACACACATAAGTTCCACATAAAGCATAATACCACTAAGTTTGACATAAATGGACACAAGCGCAATAAGAATGATAAAAGCATAAGCTTGTGCCCGAACCCATGCAAATCCCACACGGAGACAACCTAGTAGAACTACTTCTCCCCCTTTGGCATCGAAACGCCAAAAAGGGAAAAGAGCGATGCTACGACCCTAGTGGATTACTCCGAGTAGTCATCATCCTCATCAGCACCATCATCACCATCATTGTCATCATCTTCCTCAGACTCATAGTTAGGGACATGGGTGTAGGATGGCCGGGAAGGGCCTGCAGAAGCTGTCTCTAGGAGATGAGTGTCAAGCTGAGCCCAAGGAAACTGAGAGTGCTCATTCCACTGAGCATAAGAAAGAGGAGGATTAATCACTTCGGGATCATCAGCAAGGCGAGGAAGTCGCTTGAGAATGTTCTCCTGCCTAAGATAGGACTCATATTGTCCCTTCCGGATATCTGCATTCATGCACAGGATATTCCGCTGGAACCAATTCAGCTTCTTAATCTGTGGAGCAAGAGAAGGAACCGTAGGCTGACTTGGAGCTCCACGACGTGCATCACCCATGAAAGAGCCTCGAGCAGGAGCTGCAACAGTAGACGGTGGAACAACCTCTTTCTTCTTCTGATAAACCTTCTTGTATTCATGAGGGAGCATAGAGTACTTGCGGAAGTTGTGGTTCTTCAGAGTGTCCTTGATGAGCGTCATGATGTAAGGAGCATAAGGAATAGAGTACCCATTGATCATGCAGTCCCATAACTCACTAAAGATGAAATGCCCCACATCCACAGTGAACACAGCTGCAGGATCTTCATTCTTAACAATCTTTTTAGCAAGTATAAGCAAGTTGGCAAGGGGGGCGACAATATTGTCATTGTTACCTCCACTGGGAATAATAATCGAGCGAAAGATGCGCACAAGCTAATCATAGAGAGGAAGGAGACCATCTTTTCCGCCAATGATTGCATTAGCCCCATACAAATCCTCCATCTCATTTTTATTGGGATAAGTCCTTTCCTCAAAATGCATGCGGTAACCACTAGGAGCACGTTCAGTGGAGAAGGAATACCCAAGAAGATGAGCCATCCGAGAAAAGGAAGATGTACACTGAGTGGTCCCCGACATCCATTTCATGACCTTGGAGTGGTTACTCTCGATCACCAAGGTGGAGAAAAGCAGCATAATAAGTTCTCATTGTAAGGACATTGCTTCTCCATTAGAGTGACGAGACCGATCTATTGAATCACATTTGCGGCTTGAGCATAGCTGGGCTTGGCCTTGATATCTTTCAACCGGTATGGCTGCATTGGGCGTATGGGGTTCTAATAA
Source organism: Poa pratensis (assembly GCA_947311845.1). Lineage (NCBI taxonomy): Eukaryota > Viridiplantae > Streptophyta > Magnoliopsida > Poales > Poaceae > Poa > Poa pratensis. The sequence goes on along the minus strand of CAMZMU010000039.1, from coordinate 29,315,617 downwards.
TGCAGATAGATGTCCTTGTAGATATAGATCTACTCCATGCACCAGAAGTTGGTATCTTCAATATTGTTATCTCTGGGCATATTCTTATACCAGTCAAACTGACTAACTTGTGCATACTCAGGGCCTGGCATGGTCAAGTAGTTGGGGCGAGTTTCCTTGCCCTTCTTTCCAGGTCGAACAGACACATTCTTCCCAGATGCTGTCTTGGCAGCCAACTTCCCTCTTCTAGCATACTTTTTCGGAGGACTACTCGAATTCCCTGTGAGATAAAGCAATTGTTGGGCAGCATAGGTAAGTACACACAAGTCTCAGAGCAAGGAATGACACTAGGTACAATAGGAGAGCATCCCTAAGTTGAAACTACTCGGACCTGGATAACTTGTAATGTGCTGTAAAAACTCGGATAATCCGATTCAAACATGAACCGGATAATCCGACTGGTCGGAATATCCGGTTCAAGGTGAATTGGAATATCCGATGCGGCGACTGAAGCAGCAAATCGAGTCTAAACCAAGGTCTAGCAGTAGATCGACTAACAAGGAGGCTAGCCTAGTGTACTAAGCATCAATGGGAACCACTACCCTCGAAGGAAACAGCAAAAATAACTTCTTTTATAAGAACTAGATGAGGAACACCTAGGATTTGAGAAATAAGAAGTTACCTCATCCATTGAGGAAAATGCTTGGAGGGAGAGGTTCCCGGGGAGGAGGAGCACCAAATCCGGCCAAATGCCGGAGTTGGGGACGGCCGGAGACGCCGGGGCGGCGTGGGGACGGCGGCGGGCGACGCAGGAGAGAGAGAGGGGTCGGGGGTGGATGAACGGGTCGATTGAGCCCTTCACCCCGACCTCTCATATTTTTAAAAACGGTTGACCGCCCGATCGGATATTCCGGTCCTGACATAGTCGGATTATCCGACGGATCGGATAATCCGGTTCTGTCAGGGTCGGATATTCCGATAAATCACAGAAGTTTTGTCCAGCTGAACCTTTTCTCCCAGATTTTAGAGCAAGACTTGTGTGCATTAGATAGAATGTTTTTAGGTAAGATAGGCTTGGGATAAGATTGTCAAACTGATATTGGTACTTCACACTCAAGCTTGCAAGAATCGAGCAAAGAAAAAGCCAAGTTGAGTGTGTTTTCCATAAAACCAATAGAAAGATCAAAGACTTCAAAAAGATTTTCAATCTATTATATAATTAAAACACAGGACAAACAACGGCTCAGATTAGACAACATAAGGAACGGTTTAGATTGTGTGGAAAAATAATGCCGATGGCACAAGCAGTCCCGATTGGAAGACAAAACGTCATATAAACAAACTCTTATTTAACGGGAGATAATATTATATCTCTATCCTTTCCTTAGGCGGCTAGGCGCATACGGTAGAATTGTAATACAATGACGTGCAGTTCTTAATTTGAAGGAGATATTGTCGTAGAGAAGAAGTATCGGAGAACGAAGGTAAAACGATTGCTCGATCCGTATATATATACGCACTATGAAAAATCGATTAGATGGATACCGCGGAGACATGCCGACTCTTTCCGGCCGTCTGGCATATTTTCGTCGGCTTCTAGGTTCGGGACGACGCCAACCAGCGAATAACATCGACCGGCACGAGATTTTGCAGATTGATCGCTCGCCGTCAGGATCGCCATCTGGAAATCGAGTTTAATTGGTCGTCGTCGAAGAAGAATTAATCATCACCAGCAGCAATATCTTGAAGGGACGACGCCAACCAGCGAATAACATCGACCTTCACGAGATTTTGCAGATTGATCGCTCGCCGTCAGGATCGCCATCTGGAAATCGAGTTTAATTGGTCGCCGTCGAAGAAGAATTAAGTATCACCAGCAGCAACATCTTGAAGGATCGTATTCCCGGATGGATGCAACGCTGGACTACGCGGTTAAGGACATCAATCATGTGGTCGACTGATCTGTCGACTATCCCTGATCTGCTTCGGTTTGGGAAATCAATTTCAGGATTTTGACCGATCTTACTCTGTGCCTCAAATATGCCGAGTTACCGACTGCATGGGGATTAGCTCTGAATCATGAGCCTGCCGAGGTTGCCAGCAAAGCGGCCACCGACGTCGCAGATCAGGCACTCCTACTGCTTTCATGCCGGGGACGTGGACCGCCTGAAGGTGCTCATCACCGCACTCCCGGAACCCCTGAACCAGCTCCTGTCGGCGCGACCGCGCATGGAGCGTCGTTGCACTATCGCCGGATGTGGTTTGCTTCAGAATTGGAATCAGCGCGCGCTCGAATGTGGCATCTCTCTCTCTTTGCTCCACTCTGATTGGCTGGATGGTTAGATGGTTGATGCCGCAGTCTGATGAGGTCTCCAGTATGCGGCTTCTACTGATTATTTTTTGCGTGTTGGGCTTACTGAACCGGAAGAAGTAACGCTAGGCCAAGATCATGGTGGGAATCTGGATCTGCGTGGCTGCAACACAAACACTGACAGCCTAATCGACCAGCCGGATTGGAGTGAAACTTTGATCCGTATAGACCACGAGCTTGGAGGCATCATAGTCAGCCCTATGTTGTACTTGCACGAGCTCAGGAATTAGTAGTCCGGTTGTTGCATGCACGCTGAAAGGATTGATTCTGAGGTAATAAGTTGTACTAATTTCAATCCAACGGTATATGTGGGGATATAATGGTGCCCCGGTTCGTGAGAAGAATTGCAATGAAAAAAATCTTTGTTATTGCATCGATGAAGACGAATTTTATTTGTTTCTCCCGAGTTCAATGGTTTTTTGTTCCGGCCAATAAATTTGTTGTGAGTGTTCTGTTCCGCAAATTAGTTGAGTTTAAATTGAATGGATGTTATTTCAATCACCCCACACTGCTGATGCCACTAAATTTCCTAATGATCCAATTATTTCTTGGTATATGCTGCAATGAGCACATGTGTACAGAATATCCGATAAAAGCTATGACTTGCCGTCGATGAGAGAGCATATAAAGTTTCTGTTGTTTCTGCTTACCATCTACTAAAGTTTAGAGCCTCGGTTCATGTACGTCATTACAACCTTTCGTTTATATATTTTATCTATTCTTCTATTTTGCAGGTGTCATACCTTTTGGATCATGGTTTGTGAAATACATGATAATAGGATTTAGTCAATTCTTTTACACGAATTTCAGGTAGCTGTTATTGATGTTTTCTCAAAAAGGTGTTTTAATTGTTAGGTTAATCGATAAAATGCATGTTTAATGGTACTGCTCTGTCATGTAAACTCTAGAAAGGATCAGGGTACGATGGGCAAATGTTGAGACATTTCTCCATAGAATAACAGGAGAAGTGCATTATTTGACATAACTTAGCATTCTATAATGCTTATATTTTAACAACACTTGGCGTGTCTAATGTTATGGGAGAAATCTTTCTTGAAGTGTACTTAGGACCAACGTAACGAGAAGGTGTGAGTGCAAAAATTACGTGATTGTTTGGACCTCTGGAACAGAGCTGCGTCAGCTATTCACCGCCATATTATCTCATTGTGAAGTAAGAAAAACTTATGAGACTCAGTGTGGGAGAGCCCAGGTTCGAATTGGCACGGCCCCTAACAAGTAATATATTGCTTCATTTTCAGGCTTTACCGTAACAATATAGATTAAGAATCTACTAGAGGTATTATAATTAACACATGATTGATTTATTACGAATGAGCATAATAGGTGGTGGGATTTCGCAATTGTATCCACTACATCAATCATGTTTGCTAACGTTTTATTGATGGCAAAATAATTCCTAAGAGGAAGGAGTTACAAACAAATGCTGTGGATTGGAGGAAAAAAAATACAAAGGTATAATACAACATAACAGAACTTACAAGCTTAAAAAATACATACTCACATCTAGCCGCGCAATTGCGCGGGCCACCCAGCTAGTTAAGATAAAAAAGAACCAATCTATCTATACCTAATAATAAAAGCAATAAGGTTTCTTGTGGTACGTCATTTTTGTTTCCGGTTTTACCCTCCCACCAAATTACATATTACGCACTGATACCATTGTACCGTTTCGTTTCTGATATTTACCGCTATTGCCACAGCTAAATGAACAAAACTGTCTGGCCTCTCTCGACTCGATCCGTCAAAGCGCGTCGCGCGGCCTTCAGCGCTGCTCGATCCCCTTTGCCGCCGCCGGCCAACTCCGGCCTGAAATCGGCATAGGAGACCGTCGGCTTCCAGGCCGGCGTCCAGATAGGCTCGCCGTCTAGGCCGGCGTCGAGATGCTCGCGGTCAGCACTTGGCCCTCATCCCGCGCAGATCGATGCAGGGGCAGCATGGCGGCTGAGATCCGCATAGGAGACCGTCCGCGTCCAGGCCGGCCGGCCAGCGTCGAGATGGGCTCGCGCTCTCTTCTCCAACAACCACGACGCGCAGAAGCTCCTCTCCCGCAGCAGCTCCTCTGCTGGCCGGCACACGACGACGAGAACATGCTGCAGGCCCAGGCTCTGTACGTACGTACTGCTCTCTTTTCCCCTCCCCAATCTTCATCTCCACCAAGATTAATTCGTCTTAATTTTGCTTGTGTGCTTCCTTCACGATGATGCTTTGCTGTTGTTGTTGCCCCCGACCAGCCTAAGACCTTGGCATGGTCGATCTTTTCACATGCAGGAAACTCTAAATTTCTTTCAAAAAATGGGATCCCCAAGATCTCCTGATCACGCCCATACCATCTGTCGCCATTGGCGAGCCTCGTGGAGGAAGCAATTTTCGAATTCGTAGTAGCCAAGTTCTGAACCTGAACTGAATTCTAAGTTCGTACTTAATTTTAACTCCCGGGCTAAACTCGTCAGCTAAACTGAACAGACTGAGAGTACTGATACAACAAGTGTTGTAGATGTTTAGACACGGTTTTTTAGCTGGAAAACAACAGTTATTGCTCATTTTATTTTCTGGAGCATATTAGGTATTTAATGGAATTTGATTTATGAAGTTTCACTAAACCGATTAGAGTTACTGCAGACTGTAAACGGGGAGGATTTCCCTCCTATGAATGACCTAATTCGACTATACAAGAAAGATTTTCTAGATGGGAACAATGATGTTGTTAGTGACATCGAGAGGGCCATCGCTGGCATGGAGGAAGAGAATAGTAAAGCAGCTTCTCAGTTTGATAGTACTACAGCTGAAATAGTTTCAGGAAAAGGATAAGTTTCTTTGATTAAATGTTCTCTAGAGAATTTTCGGAAGCAGACTGAAAAAGGACCATGCAAAGTGGCTGTCCGCTGGAAAACCGGGCACCAGCAGTAGCAAGTCGGGTAGCCAGAGCACTATTGTTTGGGAGCTGGCATGTGATGTTAATATGGAGGAGAGCTTTTCATTCCAAGAGTCTTTACACATATGGGAATGTACATTTATGATGGTCACGAGTATCCTAAAGAATTGTTACCTTGGTGCAATCTACGTACTAGGTGTGTTTTGTCGTGTAAGCACTGAATATTTGAATGACAATGTAAAAGAATTTGTTGTTTAGGTGTTGTTTCTTTGAACATATTATATATAGGGTTCTTTGAACACGAGGTAACGCGCATGGAGATCTAGAGGTCGCCGAGGAGGCAATTGCTAGCGTTAAAAGTAACTACGGGGAGTACTATCTCCCTGTCATGGTGACTGCGCTCACGCACATTACCAGCTCCACGTTGCCGAGCCCGTCCTCGGTGGTGCAATCGTGTGCGACGGACAAGTTATATTTGCAAAAAGAATAATCTCTCTCCCGGTGCAACGCACGGGCACGTTTACTAGTATATAATTAAAACACAAGACAATTAACGGCCATGATTCACCATCGTAAAGTTAAGAAAAATCAACGATAGAGATTCATCATCGTACTTGCAATCCGCATATAGGAGTCAATAAGATCCACGACTGGAAAAGGCACGTACGATTTATTTATTTTTTGATCAAGGCATGTACGTCTTAGCTTTTTTATCAGGCACGCACGACTTCCTGTTCGTGCACGTCACGGACTGTTCAATATAATCATCACGTACGAGCTATCGAGCTAACGATCCATAAGAAAAATCTGATGGAAATTCTCAATCCGAGGTCTTACGGCGGCAGCGGCCATGCCCAGCTAAGAACATGATCAGATTGCCGATCGAGATTTGGACTAGCTGGAAGCTACGCTCGGCAATGCGGCGCCTGGTGCGGATCGATAAGAAAAATCTGATGGAAATTCTCAATCCTAGGTCTTACGGCGGCAGCGGCCATGCCCAGCTAAGAACAGGATCAGATTGCCGATCGAGATTTGGACTAGCTGGAAGCCACGCTCGGCGATGCGGCACCCGGTGCGGAGGCGTTCGCCGGACAGCGGGTGAGCACGAAACAACACGGCGGACTGCAGTAGCCGCCAGCGATGTTTCAAGGGATGAGTCCCGATGTGTGGAAATATTGCATTCTTAAGATTTGGCCTGAACCAACATTGCAGCGATGAAGAGGCAATAAGATCTATCTAGATCCAACTTGAGGAGACGACGATCTGGGAATATCACGCCAACTAAGTTGACGAACGCACAAGGCGACATCTACCTCAAGATTTTCGACCTGTCAGATTGGTGAATTGACGATATCAATCGGACGAGAAGCTACAGAGGGTCATCGACTCTTTCTTACCGATCGTCCTCCATCTTGCAACAGGATTATTCAATTCTTAAGATGACTAATATGGTCGCCTGCGGATGCACGCCGGTGTTCGCGGCCGGCCGCTGTTCGTCGTAGAAGCCCAAGCGCGCCTGTGTCTGTACCGATCTCCACAGGATGGAAGGATACTAGCACGCACACATCAATCGGCGCTATGTCGTTCAATGAAACATCGAAAGCTTATACCTATTGGTTCATCGGATCGCCGGCGGGAGAAGCAATGAAATATCAAATTAGGCAGTCAGCAAATCAACACGTACAGCCTCAAGCTAGCTCCTTGACTACTCCGTATGGCGAATTGGCTATACAAATCGTGTGAAGCTACGATTGGTGAAGTCCAAACATATTTGGATCGATGGAGATATTAGGAGGCAAGCACAGAATTTGGCTGACCGCTTGGTTACTTTACGATCACGCACTGGACTCAAGCATTGCTGGATTGAAGTATTTATTCAGTTTCATCAAAAACATTGTTTCAACTGACCACCCAATAATGCATGAAGTCGATTCTGATTACATTATTTTGGTGCAGGATTCAGAGCTTCATGCGACTTACAACATACTACATCATCCATGGTAGGCGCATCCAGACCGGTAACATGAAGTCCGCCGGCCGGCAGGCCAGGAGGTGCACACACCAAATTGATGGTGTGAGAGCTGACGTATGGAAGGTCCAGCTTCAGTGCTTGATGAGCACCTTCTACAGGGTTAAGTTTAGAAAATTAGAAGTATTGTTTTTTTTGCAGTACGCACGAAATATTGTACAGTACAAACAAATATATATTTAGTGTACAGTGATCACCTCATCCTTCTAGCTGGCTGGCCCGCGCCACCAAGTACCTTTTGATTTGCTTCTTTCTTGGATGGTATTGCTTTTTTTAATTGTTATTTGATTCAATCCACAAAGTACGCTCTGTTCTCTGTTTAATTTGTGCTCGAGAAGGCACAGAACATGTGCACAGGGATGGGCTGATTGATGAAGCATGTTAATTATGTCAGTGATCCACATAGATGCAAGTTGCAGGTAACGACTATCCCCCGAGGCTGCAACCTTCACGAGAGACTACACTGTTGACTGTTCTTCACCACAATAGGTTTCCTACTAGCTTCTAAGTTCTAACGAGATCCTCGCCGCTGTTATCTTAATTTGCAGGACATGTGCAGCAAATCGGGATCATTCTGGACGAAGAGAGGGGATTCGAGTTGCTGGCTACTTTTGCTACAGAGCTAATATGCAACCTCTCCTGAATAGCGGAAGTTATTGGTTGTTTTACTAATGAATCGAAGATCACCTGATGTGAAGCATATATAAATCTTTAGTATTTCTTGCCAACCTTGGGATATGCTTCTTCCATCTAAATAGGTAAATCTATAAATCATCTTCCCTTCACAATCTCATACATGAATTGATCTTCTTTGCACACGCAAAATTTGTTTGAATTTCAGCTTAATAATATTCTATCCAATATGGTATGTCTTGGATTGCATATTCAGACTTCATGTCGCATCCAATCAAGTGGTGGTATAGTTGTTGTAAGTGTATACTTTATACGAGTCATAATAGAATTTATTTTTTTGCATCGTTTGGCAGGCTTATCTCAGCTTTATTCTTGACAGGGGAGACTCATGACTCTGTACAAAAAGCGCTACTACCAGGAAATAATGGGTAGTATGCAGAGGTGTTGAGCGTGCAATTACGTACTGCATGTAAAGTGTTTTCCCCACTGGCATATGTAATGTCCTGCAATCCCAACTAGCACCACCTCAAAAACTAAACTATTTTTTAATCCCTTTGTCATTAGGTTATAGCAGAATTTGATGTCACTTCCATGTACGTCAAAGGTAAACTATTTATGTAGCAAAATCATAAATGAGTTGGCTGTAGATGAGTGTCACAATCTCAAAAGAGAAATGGGTAGTAATGATATGGTGTTTATATACCTCAAAAGAGCTGGTGGCTTTGAGCTGAATGGTCCATTTGTGCTTCAAATTTTCAGTGCCGATGTTTTTACAGGTGATTCATTCACAAATGGGGAGGTCATCTTTGAGCCGGGGTACTGCATGTTGTCCTGCCAGTAGGAGCACTCCGGTGCGACTTTTGTCCTTCAGATGCATAATCATTAGTAAATGGGATATGCATATTATCCAGAAGATCATGAGAACCTAATTGGCTCATTCACTAGCCACAATTGTTAATGTACCTATAGAAACTCAAGTTTGTTTCAGATTTGATGACTTTCAGTCTTACAATGATCTGCATGTTGGTACTGCTAATTATAATCAAGAAAGGTACAAAGGCTTTCTGTTTTTAATTTTTTTAAGGACTGAGAACACTACGAGTTGCTAACTTCTATACTTTTTAAGGTAAATTACTCCCTCCGTTCACAAGAGTAATAAAGATAAAATATTCATGTTTGTTGGAAGTTACGGTGAGGGACTGCCAAGCATTAGATGTACCATATGCTCCCACTGTCTTTTCCTTAAAACTAAATACTAAAAAGGTTTAATTGCTACTATGCTGGGATTATTGTGTCTTACTCATCTAGAATGTTTTATGCCTTGCCGGATTGGCTCCCTTCTCTAGGAGTAATTGCTTCATGTCTTCCATGATATTTTTTTATTCCACTGCTTAATTTTCAGAGTACATAATATGCACAATTGCCTTGCCTTTAGAACACAGTTCTATCTCAGAATGGGACATCCGGCCAAGAATCGGGCATTACAACCCCACAGATGAGGTAATCAATCAGATTTCTTCTAAAATATGATACAATACAATGCTCCACGACCTACAAGTGTATTTGATATTGGTGTGTGTTATACCATATTCTTTGAAGTGCTAACTTTTTCCTATGGACTTTTAGGACTTTATGTTCAAAAAAGTAGCTACAATCGATCGTTTAGAAGAAAATATTCAACGGTGGTATGTGTCGTCTGATGTTTGTGACACAAATGCTATCATAGAATCTGACTATTAAGTGATAATTATTGTTGCAAGAAATGCAACATATGGACAGAAGGTGTAACCCCACTGTAAGAATACTACATTGACTCGAACATCAGTGTTTACTATCAGATTTTTCATACACTAATAAAATTGGCTGCTAGGTATCGCATTTGGTTCAAAATTAGTGATCATAATACATAAGTTGCTCTTTCTTTGTTGAACAGGCCAAAAAATACTCAATACACCAGTATATTTCTTCCTAGACTCCTTTGATGGAAATCCTCAGGAAGTTCCAAAGGCTTATACAACAATTATGTGGACGAATACTCTCTTTCGATTCAAGCTCAACGATCACACCCTAGGTATGCAAAAAAATGTGGTGAAAAAATCATTTATGCCTGATGATAATCTTGAGACGTGGTACTTGGATGACAAAGGTGAAGATGTAACGGTCTATAAAAGATTACCTATTGCATTTTCTATACATGCAGGAACAATTATTTAAGAATCTTCATTGTGTTGATCAAGATTTGTTCGACGATGAAGTTGAACATGTTAAAACAAGAAATAAATAAATTGAACAAACAAGTTAAAAAAAAGTAGTGCATGCTTGACCATATTTTTTTCCTAAACATGTATCTTACTTGAAGAGTCAAAGTATAGAACCAACGGAAGTACAATAAATCAAAGGCGACTAAAAATAAAAATGCCTCCACATGTGTTGATGACAAAAATATGAGACAAAGTATTGTACTATCGGATCACTTAGAATATGAAGGAAAATAAAAAATCTAATTCCAAAATAGTACGAATTAATATCAGTGCAATATTAAATGAAATTTATTAGTAGATAACGACCGAACATCCGAGAAAGAATTAATAGAACAAACAACATGGTGAATCTAGCCGCGCAAATGCGCGGGCCACCCAGCTAGTTCTTCATAAAGAAGAAGGCGCCTATGCCACCATGTATGAGTTTGTGGTGTGACACCGCGAAGATGTATCTTGGGTTCACGGCCACTACTCGTCATTTAAGCTCAAAGTTCATCAAAATGAAAATATAGAGACAAAATGAGTTCTTACTATTGGCATAATGGGGGGAGGGATAGTCCAATGTATTAGGACCGCACTCCCCCTATGTCCATGCCTACATCCAAAGCAAATGACTATCTTTAATATGGGTAGGTATGCAAGAAATCCACTAAGTCCAATTGGATATGTCCACCACATTTAGTTCTCCTCTCAACTCCTTGAATCTTGCTTCACCAAGAGGCTTTGTGAACATATCGGCGAGTTGATGCTTGGTGTTGACATACTTGATTGCAATATCACCCTTCTCAACATGATCTCGAATAAAATGATACCGAATCTCAATATGCTTGGTCTTCCCATGAAGAACCGGATTGTGAGCAATTTTGATGGCACTTTCATTGTCACATAAAAGAGGCACTTTGTCACAAATGACACCATAATCCTTTAAAGTTTGCCTCATCCATAATAATTGTGCACAACAACTCCGGCGGCAATGTATTCGGCTTCGGTGGAGGACGAGGCCACACAATTTTGCTTCTTGGAAGACCAACTCACAAGGGACCTACCAAGGAATTGGCAAGTACCCGAAGTTGATTTTCTATCCATTTTGCAACCCGCCCAATCCGCATCCGAATAACCTACAAGATCAAAGCTTGTACCATGGGGATACCAAAGACCATAGTTAGGAGTATCCATCAAGTATCTTAGAATCCTTTTAACCGCGGTTTCATGACTTTCCCTAGGACTTGATTGGAATCTTGCACACATACCCACACTAAACATAATATCCGGTCTAGATGCACAAAGGTAAAGCAAAGATCCAATCATAGAACGATAAAGCTTTTGATCAACTTCCTTACCATCCGGATCTAAGTGAAGATCCGCCTTGGAGTCCATGGGAAACTTATATGGCTTGGCATTGTTCATATCAAATTTCTTGAGCATGTCCTTAATATACTTGGCTTGACATAAGAATGTTCCTTCTCGAAATTGATGGATTTCAAAGCCAAGAAAATAATTCAATTTTCCCATCATGGACATCTCAAATTCCTTGGTCATTAGCTTGGAGAATTGATCACTAAATTCATGGTTAGTGGAACCAAAGATAATATCATCAACATATATTTGGCATACGAAAAATTCTCCATTTATTCTTTTTGTGAAAAGGGTGGGATCTATTACCCCAATTGCAAAGCCACGGTCTACTAAGAACTCCTTGAGATGATCATACCAAGCACGTGGAGCTTGCTTGAGCCCATAAAGAGCCTTATGTAGTAAGTAGACATGGTTAGGAAATTTAGGGTCTTCGAAACCCGGAGGTTGTTTCACATATACTTGTTCATTTAGTGGACCATTTAGAAAGCACTTTTAACATCCATTTGATATAAGTAATTTTATGAGTAGATGCATAGCAATAAGTAAGCGAATGGATTCAAGTCTAGCAACGGGGGCATAGGTTTCACCGTAGTCGACTCCTTCGATTTGGGTGTAGCCTTGTGCAACCAATCTTGCTTTGTTGCGGATGACTTGACCATGTGAGTCTTGCTTGTTCTTGAATATCCACTTGGTTCCAATGACATTATGGGAGGTGTCATTGGGTCTTTCCACTAATGACCATACTTTGTTGCGCTCGAAGTTGTTCAACTCTTCATGCATAGCCGCAACCCAATCCATGTCTTCAAGAGCATCATATACCTTGAGAGGTTCTAAGCTAGACAAACAAGAGACATGACCACAAAAGTTAGCTAATTGATTGCGTGTGGACACACCTCTACGGATACTCCCAAGGATATTTTCTTTGAAGTGTTGTTGATAATCCAATTTTGATGCACGCCGGATGACCGTTCCATGGCTTGACCAATTGTTTCACCAACACAAATATCTTCATCATTGCCTTCATCTTGCTCATGGTCAACCCTAAGTGGAGTTCTTGGAGTTGGGTTCATTTTCTTGTTCACCACTAGAGTTGGGTGGGTCTTGATCTTCTTGTTCTTGTTCTTGATCATGATAGCTTGTTGATCACTTGTTGAGGTAGATGGCTCAACTTGGTAGAACTTGTTCCTTCTTCTTGAGTATCAATGGTTCTTCAATAGGAATAGTTCTCCATCCCATAGTTCTTATGGCTTGAGATGGCTCTTCATCACCTACATCATCATGATCAATATGCCCGCTTGGGAGCCATTATCCTCGACAAACTCCACATTCATAGATTCTTCAACACACCCGGTGGATATGTTGTAGACCCTATAAGCATGAGACTTTGCGGCATATCCAACAAAATACCATCAAAAGATCTAGATTCAAATTTAGCAATTTTGCAACCTTTAATGTAAACATGGCATTTGCAACCAAAGACTCGAAAGTAAGAGACATTTGGCTTTTTACCGATGAGGAGTTCATATGGTGTCTTTTGCATGAGAGGACGAAAGAAGAGCCGGTTTGAATAGTGACAAGCGGTGTTGATGGCTTCGGCCCAAAAGTTGTATGGGGAATGAAATTCGGCCATCATAGTTCTTGCCATATCAATAAGAGTGCGGTTCTTCCTTTCGGCGACACCATTTTGTTGGGGAGTATATGCAGCGGAATATTGGTGTTGAATGCCCTCCCCACTTAGGAAATCATCCATAGTGTAATTCTTGAACTCCGTACCATTGTCACTTCTTATTGCCAAAATCTTGGAGTCATATTGGCGTTGAACTAGGGTTGCAAAGTCAATGAATATCTTTTGAGTTTCACTCTTCTTCTTGATGTAGAAAGTCCAACAATATCTTGAATAATCATCCACAATCACCAAACAATATTTCTTGCCACCAAGACTATCATATGTGGGAGGCCCAAAAAGATCCATATGAAGGAGCTCCAAAGGCCTCTTAGTGGAGATAATGGTCTTCTTGGGTGATTCTTTTCATGCATCTTTCCGGCTATGCAAGCACTACAAGGACGATCTTTGGAAAAATTAACATCGGTTAGTCCTACCACGTGTCCACCCTTTACAAGAGTTTGTAAATTTCTCATACCGACATGGCCAAGTCGGCGATGCCAAAGCCACCCTTGTCGCCTTTAGCCATTAACATGTAGCGATTTGAGTGGTCTCTTTCGAGAAATCAACCACATACAAACCGTTTTCACGAAATCCAACAAAGGCGACATTGAGTGTTTGAGTGAAAAGGATGGTCACGTGGTATTTATTAAAAATAACGGTGTAACCGGCATTGCATAATTGACCAACGGAAAGTAAATTGTATGAAAGGATTCAACAAGAGGACCTTCTCAATGGATAACTCCGGAGTGATCACCACCTTACCAACTCCCACTACCTTGAGTCTTGCATTGTTCCAACGGTGACATGAGAGAATGAGAGTAGTTGTTTCAATAAGTCCTTTACTAGTTCTTTGCTTCCGGTCATATGGATGAGCATCCACTATCAATGAGCCATGAAGATCCACCGGAAGAAAACCCTACAATAAATCAAGTCTTTGATTTAGGTACCCATTTTGGAATGGGTCCTCTTTTGTTAGTCACAAGGGTCTTTGGAACCCAAATAGCATAGTGATAATCATCTCCATATGAAGTGCCAACATATTTAGCAAAAACACAACCATTTGTAGATTTCAAAAGAACATATGAGGGGTTGTATTTTCCCGCAAAGTTATTGTGAGTGGCATTGCCCCTAGTGACATTACCACTCCCAATAGAGTTGTCATTTGCTTTGGCTAACTCCCCCTCCTTCACAAAAACAATATCTTTGGAAGGGGAGTCGCTTCTTCTTCTTGTTGTTGACCTTCTTAGAGTTGGGTGTGAACCCAATTCCTTCTTTGCCAACCACTCCCTTTTGATTGCTCAAAAGATCATTGAGGTTCTTTTCCCCTTGGATACAAGTGGCTAGGCCCTTCTCAAGTTGGGCCTTCAACCTAGTGTTCTCCTCAATAAGAGATGCCTTGACACATAAAGGGTTAGTGGTACAAGCATTTGCATCTTTATCATTATGAGAAGTGGTGAAGCTAGCATAGATAAATTGAGCTTGTAGTTTGGCATATGACTCCTTGAGTGTAGTGAGCTCACTTGAGGTCACCTTGTGGGTTTCCCTAAGTTGCTCAAAACCCTCAAAGAGTTTGTTATGACTCTCTACAAGTTCCTCATTTTTACTTTTTAGATCAATAGCAATTTGAATAGAGGTTTCACGAGTTTCTTTTGCCTTGGAAAGATCCATGGCATGTGTCTCCTCAAGTTGCTCACGGAACAATTGTTCCTCAACAAGTTGATCTTCTAGCTCACCAATTTTGTCGGCATGATCACATGCATGCCCTTCGAGCTCACAAATCCTAACATCCTTCTCTCAAGAAGGTTCTTGGCTTCTCCATATTGATACATGAGGGCCTCAACCATTTTCTTGGTTGGACCTTGGAGCTTGCTAATAAAGATAGAACTTTATCCTCTTCTTCAATTTTCCCTACATCCTCAACACAATCCAATAGTGATGGGTTAGAGGAGATAGTAATTTTTGGTGGGGAATTCACCTTTGTTTCCTTGGCCATGAGGCACATAGGCTTGGAGATCTTGTCGTCGTTTGGAGATGAGAAGAGGTTGGCCAATGATGGAGGAAGGTGCCCATTGCAAGAGCCGCCATTCCTACTTCTTCACTTGTCTTTATCCTCCTCACCTCCGGACTCGTACTCCTCTTGATGGGATGCCACAAAAGGCTTTTGAGGTGATCTCTTGATGAAGGCGGGCTTGGGGTGGTACTTGTTCTTCTTTAGAATGAGCTGACCACCATTATCCTCTCTTCTTTCATAAGGGCAATCCTTCACAAGATGATTCACTACTACAGAAATGCCTTTATGTGGCGCATCTTTTTGGGATTCTGTGGCGCACCCGCCAAATTGCTGGGTGCGGCACAGAATTCTCGCCACAAAAATTATTTCTGTGGCGCACCTGGCTTGGTGCGCCACAGAAATCTCACATTTCTGTGGCGCACCTGGCCTGGTGCGCCACAGAATTCTCAAAAAATTCAAAAAATTCAAAAAATGCAAAAAAATATATAAAAAGTTTCAAAAAATAAGAAAAATCAGAATATGAAATAATATGAAAAATCCTAATTATTGGAACTATTTTCATATTTTTTGAATTTTTTGAACTGACCTGGCGCACAGAATTCTCAAAAAATTCAAAAAATGCAAAAAAAAATATAAAAAGTTTCAAAAAATCAGAAAAATCAGAATATGAAATAATATGAAAAATCCTAATTATTGGAACTATTTTCATATTTTTTTTATTTTTTGAACTGACCTTCCCGCTAGGTCACCCATCCTCAAATTGCTACAACCCTAGCACGCTTAACTTCTAAGTTCCACCCAGTCCACCTACCCTTGTGCTACTCAAGTTCTTATTGATATATACTAGTTGAATACCCGTGCGTTGCCACGGAATACATATCATCGTGATGTTTAGACTTTAGAGGGATAAGAAAGACATAAAATAGGGATTAAAAATATTGAAGAACGTTTATGAACAAAATAAGAGTGTGTGGAGTTTATACATATCATGCCTTAAAAGTTAAAACCGAAAACATAATTGATTATACAAATTTTCGTCTTAGGAACAATATCAAAAGGCTCACTTATTCATCATGGGTGATCCAAAGCTGATGCACCACATCATAAGTTTGTGGACACAAACCAACATAACAATGAACCATGGTACAGTAAAAATATGAACCATGGTACGGTAAAAAAAATATGACACGACCAGTCTGGTGCCTTCGGTTTTCTACATCTTCTCGTCTATTGTTCAAAGAAAGACTTGCTAGAAGTTGGTTTGTGGAGTAGTACATGAGGAGCATCTTATTCAGAAAATACCAAGAACATATTAAATAAGATGCTCATGATTTTTTTCACTTTGTAACACAGTGTATTCATGAGAATAATACTAACAGAACGACTCTGAAGCACATGCTTTCGACACGTTAGACATTGTTTGATCAACATCCACATAGGGAGCAGGCTTCATCCTTTCAGTCATGTAGTAGTATGTAATTTCTGACATCTCATCACCTTGTCAAATCTATAATGTCTTGGAACCCGACAAGGCATGTCGTTGCTGCAATAAGAACAAAAATATCAATATTTATATGAGATGCACAAGTATCTAATACTCCCATGGAAAATTTGCCCTTCCAGATGCTTCCATCCTACACATTTCTTTTGCACAGTTAACAAATAAGCCACAAACACTGGTACGAGCATGAATCGAAAGAAACAATGAGCACAATTAGAAGGCTGATTTATTTTCTGCATGTGCAATGCGAACATCGCCGAGCCGTCAACACTACTGGTTGCTGCAACAAGTGCATGTTCTGAATAAGTAACTGGTCCATGTCCTGAATAATCAACAGGTGCAACTGCAACCAGACAGGGATAAGTAGAGCAGTCTACTTTCAGTCGTACAGATATAGCAGGCAAAGCGTGAAGAGGCCTTGTAAAAAACATTGTCATTAGCAACAATCATGACAGAAAACCCAATCCCTTTTTGGTCATCTACAACTCTATCTTCTTTACTATTAGAGCATTAGCAACAGTCATTCTTCATAAGTAATTCACAAGTAATTCTTCTATACCATGCTTTTCACATTTTCATGATATTAACTTGCATCACAATCTTGTTAAACTCCAGGTCATTAGTAGAAGAAGAACAGTTGAACAATGACACTTGCATATGAAAAATTTATTGTCGACTGTGACGGTCGTAGGGGTAGTCGTTGAACAGGCTGTGCAGAAACACATAGATGTCGTCGCCTGGAGCGTGTCGACGAGGTGCCGCGCTATGCTTTCACTCAGGGCTTTGACTGCAAGTTGACGAAGATAAATAATCATATCATCTTACAAAATCATGTCACTTATTCATGCTGATGCAACCAATGAATTATCACAAACCAAGGTTTACACAGTGATCTGACCCTTGACAACAGTGCCAAGTATCTGACATACATCTTAACACTGCAACTGCCAGCACAAATACTTAGAATAGGAAATACTACAGGTTCCTCTCTCAACATGTAATGCCCCGCCGTTGTGTCCATCAAATCATCATACTGGATAAGCTTTTATCGCAAAATTAAGACCGTGCCAAAACAGAATTAAGGATACAACGTTTTTTTCTATCACAGAGGGAACTTTAATGACTACACGAAAACATCCAACAAATTTATTCGACCTACTGTAAATAACTCAAACAGACTATCAATGCCATCCCGATTGCTACCATCAAGAGAAACACAAAAGACCCAACTACTCCTGATCACACAGACACCCAAAGCGAAGCATACATACCAAACTACACTCGAACTTGACTGCCCACCAGTCGATCCATAACAATACTCACGAACAAGATAGCAGCGACGACCTAAAAAAACTGAACCAAATTATGCCAGTATATCCGTACACCATTTGACCTGAGCTAATTAACATAACCACACAAATTCTCCATCAGCTATGAACTACATCCAGTAAGCACAATGCAAAACTTCAAAAAACAAGTATAAGGGGAACAACTTGCATCCAGCAACCGAGGGACAGTACAGTAACGCAATGAAAACATTGTAAATCTGAATAATTCCCTGTGGGAACAAAATGTTGTTATTGATTGCATCAAATAGCCACAATAAACAATAATTGATGAATGCTATAAAAGAACAGGAAGAAACAAGATTACCATGATTAGCTACTTTGGGAGAAATAAATCTTTAGTAGATAGCTACTTTGGGAGAAAATGTTGGAGGGAAGGAATGGAAGTGATCAGTTGGTGTGGCGGATTGTAGTGAGGTCTTGGACGATATGACGGTGCAGGAACAAGCAGTTCCCTGGACACGCAAGGAGTCGACCTGATTAAATAGTTAATCAGCTGTTGTGAAACCAATCCAAGCGCTTGCGTGGATGTGGACGGAAATGGAGAGAACAAACTCCTCACTTCTTCAGACTCTGATCTTGACGGCCTCCTTGCTGAGGTAGCGTCTCCGGTGCCGGCAGCCTCGGCAACAATTCGGCGATCAAAGAGGCGGCAATATCTGGTCCGTCGCAGGACTCGGGAGAGGGGACGGAAGGCTCCCACGCACAGATGACTAGCGGTTGCTATGGGGAACACATGGAATGGGGAGGTAACGTCGAGGTCTCGAGGAAGGGTGAGAGGGCTCCGGAGGATGGAGAGAGAGAGGGCTGGGGGAGAGAGTGGGGCGGCGGACGATGAGGAAGCCGCGCGCCTGCGCGGCACGGGATATGGAGGTAGTGGTCTCGTTGGACAGGGTCGTGTGCCGGGGCAGTTTTCTGCCGGTTTTGTTTTAGTTTTCCAACTTTTCGCTTCCGCAGCGGATCGCAGGAAAGGGGCGGACGACGTACCACGGAATGCGACCGGCTCCGCTTTAATATAGTAGAGATATCATATGAACTCTCTTAAGACTTGTATATGTATATGTGTGGTATGTGTTATAAATGTGTGTTTTTAAATTTCAGATTTTTCAAAAACTTTTAAGGTTTCAAAAGAAGATTCAAAAGTTTCAAAAGATCCAAAAAATTCAAAAACTAAAAAAATTCAAAAAATCCAAAAAATAAAAAAAAATCCAAAAAAATCCAAAAAATTCAAAAAAGTAAAGAAAAGTCAACAATCTTCTTTGTTATACATTTCTGTGTCTTTTTTGGACTTTTTGAATTTTTAATTTTTTTCTTTTTTTTTTGATTTTGCTGCGAAAAATCGTCTATTTGAAATAACTTTTTTTTCTTTTGGAATTTGAGGAATCTGTGAATTGCTGACCAGGTAAACCTTGGTGGATTCGAACTCGGGTTTTCTCTAGTTTTTTTTGGCATATAAAACGCGTTATTTCGACGTCGTATGCAAAAGTTATGGCCGTTACAAGATTTTTTTTTCATTTGTTGCAGAAAAGGTCAAAATTCATATTTCAAAGTTTCTATACCTACTAGACACTCATACCTAACTACATGTCAAAGGATTTTATTTATTGAAATTTTTATCATTTTCGTTGACTTCCTGCAAGACTAAAAAGGCGATCCACAAGGGGGGTGTGGGATTTGAAAAAAGTCTCACATTTCTGTGGCGCACCAAGCACGGTGCGCCACAGATTTTTTTTCTTCAAATTTTACCCGCCCCCCAGATAACTTTATGTGGCGCACCTGGCCATGTGCGCCACAGAAATGTGACTTTCTGTGGCGCACCAGGCTTGGTGCGCCACGGAAATGTGACTTTTCTGTGGCGCACCGGGCTTGGTGCGCCACAGAAAGTCATATTTATGTGGCGCACATGGTTTAGTGCGCCACAGAAATGTGACTTTCTGTGGCACACCGGGCTTGGTGCGCCACAAAAAATATTTCTGTGGCGCACCAATTAAGGGTGCGCCACAGAATCTCAACCTACCTATAAGGGTTTTCCTAGTAGTGATTGTCCTTTCCACAATTGAAGCACATTCTTTTTATTGGTGGAGAGGCATTGCTCTTGTTCTTCTTGTTCCAAAACCGGGTGGCGGCAAGTGCAAGAACTTCATTGAGCTCACCCACAAAGTCTTATTCACCTTCAACAACCGAGCCTTCTTCATATCTTGGATGTTCTACAACATGGGCCTTCAAAGTAAGAGTCTTTGCGCCACAGATTTGGTTGATGGAGGACTTGGATGTGGACTTCAATGTATCATAGGTGACAAATTGACCCAAGATGTCATTGGGAGATAACTTTGTGTAGTCCGCTCTTGCATGAAGGGTCATCACCATAGTCTCACTATATGGAATAATTGCTTGGAGGAACTTGGCCTTGACCCATTCATCCATATCCTTCTTTCCATTTCCCTACATGTCACCACAAGCTTGGTGAGTCTTCGAAAAAGATCTATTGGAGCCTCTTCCTCTAGCATGATGACGTTGTCAACTTGATGTTGAAGGACGGCCGCATTGGAGCGTTGAATGCCCTCATTTCCTTCATACACGGTTTCAAGATAGAGCCATGCCTCATTGGTGGTTTTGAGATTTCGCACTTGATCTTCATCATTTGCGGTCATGGCACTCTCAAGAATGTACTTGGCATTTGCATCAAGTTGTTCATCAATCTCTTCTTGCCTTGTCAAGTTGTTGGGATCAACCGGATTGAAACCTTGTAGAACTACCCTCCAAAGATGCACCGAAGAGCTCCGAAAATAAGACTCCATAGATTTCTTCCAAGTGAAATAACGAGTATTATCAAGCTTAGGAGGAGGTCTACTAAGGTTGTTATATGAGGTTGAGTGGGTGCAACTTGAGTGAGATAAGAGCTAGGTGGAGCAAAGTTGGGGGGGGGGGGGGGCTTCTCACTAAGTTTATCATCATTTTTATCCTTAGGACCAGCTCCCTTAATAGGAGTAGTAGTTGATGAGGAGCCATTTTGATTAGTGACCCGAGAATACACCTCATTCACCATTTTGCCTTTCATGAACCCAAAGAGTTCTATCATGACCTTCATGGTGATTGGGGCGTCATCTTCGGGAGGGATTATTCCCGCTTCACTTAGTTCTTTGTTAAGTTGTTTTTTATCAAGTTATTCTTGTTCCTTGGCAAGTTTTAACTCCTCATCTTTAGCACGTTGTAACTCCTCCGCACTAGCCATCCTCCTCTTTAGGCGATTAGGCCCTTAATAAAGAGACATTGCTCTGATACCAATTGAAAGGATCGAGTAGGTTGACTAGAGGGGGGTGAATAGGCAACTACCAATTTTAATTTTTTTTAAACAAGTTAGGGAATTGATCAAAAATAAGTTCTCTAGATATGCAACTAGGTGAACAATCCTATATGATGAGCAATAAACTAGCTAACAAGATATGCTAAACAAGACAAGCTAGCAATACAAGTAAAGGTATATAAAAAGACAAGCACAAGGTGACGCGGAGATGATTCCCGAAGTTCACTTCCCAATGGAAGCTACGTCTTCGTTGGAGCGGTGCGGGGTCACAAGTGATCCCCGAATAGCCGTGATATGGCACACCGTATCTCCCTCGTGTTATCCTCCAATGAGGGGTTCCACGAGCCACTATATGATGCCCTCGAGGTCGGCAACAAACCTTTACAAGGATGAGGCACACTCCACAACCGAATTGGAGGTTCTCACCAAATTCCCGCGGCTCCCAAAGCCACAAGAATCACAAGGCCGGGGCACGACTCCACAACTCAATTGGAGGCTCCCGGCTAGTCCCCGCGGCTTCCAAAGCCACAAGAACGACCAACGACCATCTAGGGTTCCAATGAACGCAAGATTCACAGTTCCTCTAAGGAATGGATATGGAAATCAAATCGCTTTGGTGGAAGTTTAGATCTAGGTCAACTCTCCCAAATCCTAGAAGGACAAGGTGTTTGAGTGGGTAGGGAGAGAGATCTACTAGCTTTGAGCTTGCAACAATGGTGGGGAAGATATTTCTGGTCATGGTACCCTTCTCAAGGTAGGAGAAGGCCCTTATATAGTACCCCACCAATTCTGCCGTTGGAGACAGAACAGTCGGATATTCCGAGCAAAGTCAACATCGGATTATCCGACAGACCGGATTATCCGATCCAGCTTGCATCGGATATTCCGACAAAATGCAGGCCGATATTGCTCGAAGTCCTTAGCCGAAATTTGAGCTGCCTTTGATAGCTCGGATAATCCGACCCAGCCGGTGTCGGATATTCCGAAAAAATGCAGGAAGCTTTCTCTTGAATTCTTTGCTGAATTTGAGCTTTGCTTGAACATCGGATAATCCGATTCATCTAGAACCGGATAATCCGACTGAATATTGGGGATGATTTGCTCTTTTCAACTCACTTTTTGGATTTGATGCAAGGATGTTTTAATCACCTAAAACCTGCACCACTTAGTTAACATATTAAAATATCACTAGTGTTGTTGCCTAACACACAAAACACAAGGGTTTAGGAAATGTCCTTTCATAGGCGTCGAACATGGAGGTGGATGGCCACACGTCGGCGACGGAGTGCAGGTCATGGTGCAGTTAGCAATGGTCGGCCTCGTCTGCGACGAGCACGGGGTCTTGGTGGGTGGGGAGCGCCACGGCGAGCGTCCCGAGGGGCCAGCGTGGCCTACTGGGAGGGGATCTGCAGCGCCTCCGCGAGGCAGTGGATGGCGGCGGAGATGCAGTGTTGGGGGAAAGATATCCCGGTGTACCTATGAAGGCGAAAGAAGACCCGCAAGGCAAGAGGCCGGGCTTGGCCTGCTTTCTTCATCATGGGTCAGTTTTAGACATGGGCCGGGACATTTGGCGGTAACCTGGTCTATAGAAGAAAAGATCGAGAAGACCCAGAGGCGGTAAACATCGTGGAGGCCAAGACAGGAAGATCAAGAAGAGGTGGAGATAGATAGGAACTCCGAGAACGGGTATAACCCGGCCTTGCCATGTAAAGACACCAGGAGACCGACATCTATATAAGGGGCTCCTGGGTCTCAGTTTAGGTTAAGTTTTTCATATCACACAAGTCCCACGAGAGAGAAATATTGTAACCCTAATCGAGATCCGGCTCTGTTGTGGTAGCCGGGTTATCGACATCGAGATTAATAATAGAGTAGCTGGAAGTAGGTCTTTATCTCCACGGAGAGGCCGAACCAGGGTAAATTCTTTGTCCCCTCCGCGCTAAACAATCTTCCTGACACCAGTTTCGCCTGGCCCCCAACTCAAAGTTACCCTATGTTAACATATGCCGTGACAACCCCACGACATTTGGCGCCCACCGTGGGGCCTGCGGCCAAGAGTGTCATCATCAAGGGAGCTGCGCTGGAAGGCATGAGAAATCTGGTGGTAGGCCGGATTGTCATCAACATGGAAGGAGAGCACATCGTCGATGACTCTGGCTGGTGGCCGGAGTCAGATCAGCTTGAATCAGGTGATGCTATTCCAATTGGCTAGATTAATGTTTTTGTTGGTATGATACATACAACCGGGTCTGCTAGTAATCAAGAGTATGATTCTGTGTCAGGAGCTGCTACCCTTGTTCAATTAGATGGGGAAGAGTCTGTGGGAACAGCTGAGCACACGAACCTGGTGGTCAGACACGAGGAACAGTCGGTAAACCCGTCACGGATCCCGGGTGACGCACCAGGCAGCGAGGACGACACGGAAGCGATCCCGGGTGACGCACCAGGTACGGATATGACCCGGAAGAAGAAGAGGATGAAGATCAGTCCGAGAAGGAGTCCTATCCGGGTCCGATTCGAAGGGTAGCGGTTTACACATCACCTTCGACGAATCTGGATCTAACTTTAGGAGCTGGGGGGTCAGGAGCGGCACCCCCACCGAACATCAACGACCAACAACAACCAAACCCGGTGCTCGAGCTAAACCAGAGGCCGGTGGATGGGGAGATCGCATCAGTCTCAGAGGAAAGTGAAGGCCGGGCACAGTACAGGAACACTTTTGGTTTCCTGAATAACTGGGCCCAGGGAGAAGTCACACCAAACCCGGCGCCAGCGCCGGCTTTGTTCAACAACGGCTTGGTTTTGGACCGAACGGCGCTTACGAGAGTTATCACGCCGGAGAACGAGGCGTCCCGGGCTATGGAGTTGGACACCGCGCGCAGAGCTTTGGAGCATACCCGGCGAAACGCAGAGGCATACGAGCAACAAGTTGCAGCAAGAGCAAGGGAGATTGAGGAGAGAGAGAATAGCTTGAGGCAGAACGAGGGGATGTTACAAGCTCGCCTGAACGATTTGACCATGCAACATCAGAGAAGGCATCAGAGCCGGCTGGCTCCTGTAGAAAATATCATACAACCAGCAGTACTGTTTAGAACCCCAGTGGATCAACCCATTGGTGCGGCTCAGGCGGCGCCTATAGTCAGGGCAAGTGCAGGGGTGAACCGAAACCCGGGAACAGCAGCTGGTCCAACCGGAAGATCGCCGGGTTTGCCCGCCGGAGGAGCCGGGGGAAATCCAGGTCACGCCACAGCAACACCGAGATACCACACGCCGGAAGGTCCACTAGTACAGAACGACACATCGGATACCCCTCTATGGCAACGGCAAGAGTTAGGCGACGGAAGAATGAGCTCCGCGTGCTTCCGTGAGTGCGCGCGCGCGCTAGTCGGTCAATGGGCCCGACACAATGGTAACGGAGGGCGAAAAGATCTCCGTTGCTCATATCTGGGCAACGGAGAAAAAATGCCTCCGTTGCCGATATGACCACATCAGAAATGGAGATCGGTATATCTCCGTTTCCCATGTGAAGGCCCATTAAGCGGTGCCGGTATTAATATCTTCCACTCCAGTGTGTCTCACTCTCACTCTCACAGTCTCACTCTCCCCAGTTCCTAACCCTCGCCGCACACGCTCTCCTCCTACTTCACCCATCGATGGCGAACCCCTCCGGCGCCGACGGAAGTCAGGATGGAGCATCTTCCTCCTCCCACCCTCCGAGGCGCAGCCCGGATCTCCCCTACAACTGGGGCGAGATACCCGGCGACTGCGGTCGCCAGTTCATTCGGAGCCGTCAAATCCCATCCGGATCCACGGCGGCGGCGGCCACCGACACCCGGATCTCGTCCTCCTCGGACGATGAGGACGAGGATCTGGAGGTCGGTCTCCTCCTCTCTCGCGCCGCCTTTGAGCGCGAGCGCGCCGACAGTGTCATTCGGGCGTCTGCGATGCAGAGAGCTATCCGCATCTCCGGCGCCGAGCATGCGATAGAAGCCGCCGAGGAGGCATTGTTCCAGACGCAGCTCCGGGCGGCCATACACCGCTCTCTTCTCCCTGGCCAGGGCCCTGGGCCAGATGCGGCGGCGGCAGCGGTGGCGGCGGAGGAGGAGGAGGACGCTCCGGTGTTCGAGCAGGATGAGGTCTCCTCTGGCAGTGGCTCCGGCGCCGACGCCTGGGACGCAATCCGCGACGGAAAGCGACCCCGCCTCGCCTAAGGTAAATGACCGCTCTTTTTACTATGTATTTGCTCTGTTAGAGTATTTATTTAGCTTGGTTTGCGCTGTTTTGTAGCTCTATTTAGCTATGTATTTGCTATGTTAGCTACTTAATTATTTAGATCGGTTTACTCTGTTAGTTAGCTCTGTTCAGCTATGTATTTGCTCTGTTAGAGTATTTATTTAGCTTGGTTTGCTCTGTTTTGTAGCTCTGTTTAGCTATGTATTTGCTCTGTTAGCTACTTAATTATTTAGATCGGTTTGCTCTGTTAGTTAGCTCTGTTCAGCTATGTATTTGCTCTGTTAGAGTATTTATTTAGCTAGGTTTGCTCTGTTTTGTAGCTCTGTTCAGCTATGTGTTTGCTCTGTTAGATTATTTATTTAGCTTGGTTTGCTCTGTTTTGTAGCTCTGTTTTGTAGCTTGGTTTGCTCTGCTTAATTATTTAGATCGGTTTGCTCTGTTAGTTAGCTCTGTTCAGCTATGTATTTGCTCTGTTACTTATTTAGGTCCGTTTGCTCCGTTAGCTGCTTATCCCACTACATTTTGCTTTGTTTACTGCTTATTGTCTCTGTTTATTAGCATTGTTTGCTGTTTTTAACAAAGAATATTCGTTGTGTCAAGGGCTTGGTGGATGCTTGGTGACGATGCTGCTGCCGTGAAGACCTAGGAGCGGGGCTCCATACACGGTGCCGTCACCAGGAGCAGTACATTTTGCACAGCAGGATGAAGACAGTAGATATTCATCTGGCGGCCGTGAAAACATAGGAGCATAGCTCCAGCCACGCGCACTGATGAACTTTTGTATAGCAGGGCGTACAGGAATACGGTGACGACCGGGCGGCCGTCTAGTCGCATGGAGCAGGGCTCCATCGACGGCACAGCCCGTCACCGTGTTTTGTTTTGTTTTCATGTAACCCTTATCAGAAACGGTGATTAGCAAAACTCCGTGTCGAATGTTAAAGATATCAGAAACGGTTTATCACGTCCGTTGCCATTGAGCTCTTCACATCAGTGACAGGGTCGGGAACACGGACCCTTTCTACGTTGCCGATGAGGTTTTTGGCCCGTTTCCGATGTGTCGTTCTGTACTAGTGGTCACTTCTCTAACCCGGCGGATAACGTTTACGCAGCAACTCTAGCACTTGATCGTATCCCGTTGGGAAACTCACCTGCGGAGTTAGAAGCTCGGAGAGCCATCGATATGTTACGCACGGCCGTGGTGCAACAAGGCCAGTATTCCAAGAACAAGAGCGCATTGCACTCAACACCTTACAATAGCAAACGTACCCACAGCAGACACGGGGAGACACTGCCACCACAGGTCGGGCCAGCTGCGCCGGGTCAGCATAACGTTCTACAGCCTCAGCAAAATAATCAGCAGTACCAGCCGGCTCCTGCAGTTTCTGTGGCACAGCAGATTGTGAATAGGTCAAGGGCAGGGCGAGCCGCGAGTGTTCACCCGGTCGTCCCAGCTCCAGTAGTGGTTCCAGTGCAACAAGTTGTTCCACCCGCAGTATCAGCGAGTTCGTCGGTTCCTAATCTTCAAGCTGGAGGTTCCGGGTTAGCCGGGCCTAAGTGTTTATCAGAATCGATCAGATCCGAGCCTTTCCCGAGAAGTTCAAAGAACCAAGCAAAGTGGCCAATTACGAGCCGAGCATGGACCCGGCAAGTTGGTAGAGCAGTTACGAGATGGCAATGTGTATTCGCAATGCAACAGAGAATGTGTGTGCAAAGTATATGTATCTGATGATGAGTAATGGTGCAGCAAAATTGTGGTTCAAGAATTTACCTGAGAGATCGATCAACACTTGGTCAGAGCTCAAGGCAATTTTTATCAAGCACTTCTGGGGTACAAGCAAGCGTTTGTTCTCACTGGAGGACCTTGATCGTTGCGTTCAAAGGGTGGGAGAGTCAACCCGGCACTGGATGGGCCGGGTCGTGGAAATTTTGCACTCCTCGTCTGGTATTGAACCAGAGGATGCAATTTCGACGTTGGAAAAGACATGTAGCTACACGCCTTTGGTCCAGAAGCTGGGACGCTTGAAAGAGAGTCACAAAGGCAAACCCGTCACGATGGCCAAGCTATTAGAGGCCTGTAACAAGCATGTTGCAACAGACAAGACGCAGGATGATCCTGAGGAAGGAAAGGGCAAAAACCCGGCAAACAATGGTAGGAATAACAATGGCAATAACAACAACAACAACAAGAGAGGGCACAACGATGGAAGTTCAGAGTTCGTAGCAAACACAAATACCGGGTTTCAGAGGCCCAGGACTGATGGTGGATACAATGATGGAAACAGAGGGAACAATGGAGGCTATAATGATAACAGAGGAAATGGTGGAGGTTACAACAGTTTCAATGGTCCAAGACCCATGAGTACGGAAGAGGCGTTCAGAATGCCGTGTCCTCGTCATATCAGGAACGGTAAGCCGACAAATCACTCGCTGGCTCAGTGTGCAGATCTGAACAGATGGAAGAACAATGAGATTCAGAGGGCATTACAAGCAGCAAATAGGGGTGGAGGACCCGCCACGGGTGCAAGACCGGCCGCGGCTCCGCTCACTGGAGCCAATGCAACACCAACTGGCCCTCCAGCCGGCTCAAGTTCACAAAGCCAGGGCGGGTTCAACACTCAGCCCAAGCAGCTTGGTTCATATCATGTCTACACGTCCAACACTTCTAAAAGGGAGAGGAAAGTAATTCGAAGGGTTGTTAATGCGGTGTCCATGGGAGCGCCCAGGTATTTGAGGTGGTCTGAGCAAACAATCACATGGAGCAGAGCAGATCACCCGGATCATGTGGAACACCCGGGTCTGCTTGCGTTGGTTGTGGCCCCCCAAGTGGAGGGTTATGAGTTGAAAAAGGTCTTGATGGATGGAGGAAGCAGCATCAATATCTTATACTGGGAAACTTTCCTGCGCATGCGTCTCAAAAACTCTCAATTGCAGAAGACATCAACTGTTTTTCATGGCATAGTTCCAGGAAAGTCAGCGACCCCATTGGGGAAAATCACATTAGAGGTGGCTTTTGGCGAATCTCGAGAAAATTTCAGGTCTGAGATGCTAGATTTTGAGGTGGTTGATTTTCACAGTCCTTATCATGCGTTGCTGGGAAGGCCGGCTATGCCAGGTTTATGGCCCGGCCTTGTTATGTGTACTTGCAGTTGAAGATACCGGGTCCTAAGGGGATCATTACTGTGCATGGAAACAGACAGATAGCAGCAGAATGTGACGAAGGAGATGCGGCCATGGCAGAGCATGCGTGTGCCAAAGAGGAGTTGAAAAGTTACAGGGCGAATTTAGACCCGACAGATAATACGGTCCTGAAAAGGCCAACCACGGAAGATGACAGGGCAAAGTTCAAATCGCCCAAGATACAAAGATGATAGATTTTGTGGAGGGGGACTTCCAAGCAGTTCTCCATAGGGTCAAACCTGACTGACAAATAGGAAAGCGCGCTCATCGAGTTCCTCCGTGAGAATCGGGATGTTTTTGCATGGACACCTAGTGACATGCCAGGTATCCCGACGGGACTCGCTGAGCACAAGTTACATGTTGATCCTAAAGCCCGGCCAGTAAAGCAGGGTATGAGAAAAATGAATGCTGAAAGAAGGAAGGCCATTGGAGAAGAGATAGCCCGGCTTTTGGCAGCCGACTTTATCATGGAAGTGTTTCACCCAGAGTGGTTGGCTAACCCGGTTCTAGTGCTGAAGAAGAACAATGAGTGGAGGATGTGCATAGATTTTACCAGTTTGAACAATTCTGTCCGAAAGACCCGTTTACTTTGCCGTGTATCGATCAGATTGTTGATGCAGTGGCAGGAAGTGAGCTCCTGTGTTTTATGGATGCTTACTCAGGTTATCATCAGATCAAGTTGGATAGAGAAGATTGGGAAAAGACCTCGTTCATTACGCCCTTTGGGGCTTACTGTTACAAGACCATGACGTTTGGGCTGAAAAATGCGGGTGCCACTTATCAAAGGTGCATCCAGAACTGTTTTGCGGATCAGATTGGGCGCAACGTCCACGCTTATGTTGATGATGTGGTGATCAAATCAGAAAAAGCCGAGTCATTTATTAAGGATCTCAAGAAACATTTGCGAACCTACGGAGATACAACATGATGCTCAATCCAACAAAGTGTGTGTTTGGTGTACCAGCGGGAAAGTTACTGGGTTCATTGTGTCAGAGCGTGGAATTGAGGCAAACCCGGACAAAATCCGGGCTATACAGAGCTTGGAGAAACCAAAAGAGTTGAAAGATGTTCAGAAACTTACAGGCTGCGTGGCAGCCTTGAGCCGGTTTATAGCCCGGCTCGGGGAAAAGCGATACCGTTATACAAGCTCCTGAAGAAAACAGAAAATTTTGTGTGGGATCAAGAGGCAGATGATGCGTTTGAAGCTTTGAAGTCCAGTTGTCCAAAGCCCAGTTCTTGCAGCGCTGGGTCCCAAGGAACCCATGTTACTGTATGTGGCTGCCGGGCCTCAAGCGGTAAGCACTGTGGTTGTGGTTGAGCGCAAAGAGGAAGGGAAGGAACACCCGGTACAGAGGCCGGTTTATTATGTTAGCGAAGTTTTGTCAGAAACAAAGCAAAGGTATCCTCACTGGCAGAAGTTGGTGTTTGGTGTATTCATGGCAAGCAGAAAGTTGAAGCCGTACTTTCAGGAGCATCCCATTACGGTGGTGAGCTCGATCCCTCTCGCAGATATTATACGAAATTCTGAAGCTACAGGGAGAGTGGCCAAGTGGGCCATTGAGATGGGAGATTATCATATCAATTATGCGCCTAGAACAGCAATCAAATCTCAAGCTTTGGTGGAGTTTCTCAATGACTGGACACAACTAAGTGCGCCACAACTAGTTCCAAAGATTCAGTCTTGGGTCATGCATTTTGACGGGTCTAAACAGGAGCAAGGATCAGGAGCCGGGGTTGTGTTAACTTCCCCAAAGGGAGAAAAGATGAGCTATGTTTTGCAAATACACTTTGATTGCTCCAATAATGTGGCTGAGTATGAGGCTCTGTTTTTGAAGATAGCCCGGGAGATGGGCATCAAGTATATTAGATGTTATGGAGATTCAGATCTTGTGGCTCAGCAAGTTTATGGCACTTGGGACAGAAAAGATGCAAAGATGGCGGCTTACAGAAGAGAGGTGGATAGAGTTGCGGGTTCATCTCTGGATACCAGGTGGATCACATAGACCGGCGCAAGAACGACGCAGCTGATGCTTTGTCAAGACTCGGCTCCAAGCGAGAGCCGGTTCCACCTAATACGTTCTTATATGAGTTGCGAGTTCCATCAGTTAAGCCTGAAGATGAGGAAGATTATGCATACCTAGGTAACCCGGATTCTCAGTTAGTAGCAGCTGTGCACGAGATTCCTGAGTGGACAGAGCCATACATCGCCTATCTAATGAGGGGGAGTTGCCCCAGCAAGAAATAGTGGCCCGGCAAATCGTGCGCCGGGCTAAGGCTTATGTGGTCATAGATGATGAGCTGTACAAGAGAAGTGCTTCTGGTGTATTTCAGCGATGTGTCTCGCCAGAGGAAGGCCGGCAAATTTTGAAGGAGATACATGAGGGAGATTGTGGGCATCATGCCTCCACAAGATCACTGGTAGCAAAAGCATTCAGACACGGCTTTTTCTGGCTCACAGCCAATGAGGATGCAGAGCGTTTGGTGAGCAGATGTGATGGGTGTCAGAGGTACGCCCGACAAATTCATGTGCCGGCTCAAGAGTTGCGCACTATCCCTTTAACTTGGCCGTTTGCGGTTTGGGGGATGGACATGGTTGGGCCTTTTCAGATGTCCCCATGCAAGAAAACTCACCTCTTGGTGGCAGTTGATAAGTTCACTAAGAGGGTTGAGGTTATGCCACTCACAAATTGCGAGGCAGTTACAGCAGTTGTGTTCTTGAAAAGGATCATCCATAGATTCGGGTATCCACATAGCATCATCACAGATAACGGGACCAATATGTCACTTGGGGAGATGCAGAAATTTTGTGGTAGAAACGGCATAAAATTGGACGTAGCTTCCGTGTCGCACCCTCAGGCCAACGGGCAAGTTGAGAGATCCAATCAAGAGGTGCTAAAAGGGCTGAAACCAAGACTCCGGGTCCCGTGCATCAGAGCAGTTGGGCTTGGGTAGAGGAGTTGCCATCAGTACTTTGGGGCATCAACACGACACCCAACAGATCCACCAATATGACTCTTTCTTCATGGTTTATGGGGCAGAAGCCGTGTTACCAAGTGACATAATTCATGACTCGCCGCGCGTGGCGGCTTATGTTGAGACAGAAAATGAGAAGAGCCGGCAGGATTCACTGGACCTGTTAGAGGAGCATCGTGAGAAAGCACTTGAAAGGTCGGCAATTTATTAGCAAGACCTGAGGAGATATCATGCACGCCGAGTTAGAACTCGCACATTCCAGGAGGGTGACCTAGTGTTGCGATGGACACAAAACAGAGATGGGATGCACAAGTTATCTCCCCCATGGGAGGGACCTTTCATTGTGAGCAAGAATTTGCACAATGGGTCTTATTATCTGGTGGATGCGAGAGAAAAGTCAGAAACTATCAATGACACTACAAGATCCACATTTTCGATGCAAGAGCGTGAGCGGCCATGGAACATTGCCCACTTACGCCCATACTATACCTAGCAATGGGCCGGGTCTTGATATGTAATACATGATGTAACAGGCAGCAGGTTTCAGACGCGCTCTTTTCCTTACCAGGGTACCTAAAGGGACTGGAAGGTTTTTAATGAGGCGGCTTGCTGACCTAACCTTTCCTATCAATAAAGTGAAGGTTGAACAGAAATTTGTGTCTTTCCAGTTATTTACTTTTTATATTATCTTTTATGTTTATTTCAGGTCTTGGGGGTTAGCCATTGAAGTCTCACAATGGCTCACCTCAAGACCCGGCAGTTATGTTTATTTGCGCTCAAGTCTCACATATCAGGTCTTGGGGGTTAGCTGTTCAAAGGAAGAACATCTAACCCAAGACTCGGGCGATTCATTTTGTTCAAATATCATATGTTAGGTCTTGGGGGTTAGCTGTTCACAGAGAGAACATCTAACCCAGGACCCGGTTTTTGACGTGATCAAGTCTCATATATTAGGTCTTGGGGGTTAGACGTCTATAGAGAACATCTAACCCAAGGCCCGGTTCTGATATCCTGGTTGAAATTGAGGTGATGAGGCTTGGGGGTTAGCTGTTCAAAAGTGAACATCTAACCTCATAACCCGGCTTATATTTGTTTATTGGTATGATTGATTAGTTGTTTATTTTGTAAAAGTCCAATTTATTATATAAATTGAGCAAGTCAGATATTTGGGTCCATGGGGTAAATGCGCACAATACGCCATTACTTTCCAGAACATTGACCCGGGTCTTGGGGGCTCTTGCTAAAATAGCCTGTAGCTGAAATCTCAAGACCCGGCCTTGGTGCCACCAGTATAATTCTTGGTTTTCTTGCTATTGAGCTCGATGTGACTCGCACTTATATGGTCTGATCGCTCACCTGAGAATTCAATCAATCATGATGCCTAGAAGGACTTGATTTGACCCTGTTTTTTCAAAGAAGTTGCGACAGAAATATCCATGCGAAAGCCGGCTCATAGTTAAAGAAACCAAAAGGGTCATCTAAACCATTAAAATATTCAACATTCAGATCATAAGTTTTACTAAGATTACAAACTGAAGTAGCACGCGTGCACAGGCGCATGATCAAAAGGTGAGGCTTAAGTATCAAAGGTATTACATAATGCCTACATAGGACAAATAGACAAGTGTTCAGGACAAATTAAGACTCGGCATCCTTGGCCGGGTCATCTGTTGCTGGGGTCTCGCTTGGTTGCTCTTGGGCCTTGGGGGCTTCTCCTCCTGAAGCTAGCTCGGTCCCTGTAGATTCTTGGGGTCCTCCTATCTCCTGAGTCGAGGTCTTCCAGCAGATCAAGGCGAGGCCTTGGTTCTTGGGATCATCATCTGTAACTACTGGCCGGCTCGGTGGAGCAATTACAGGAGTTCCAGTGCCTGTGACAGTGGATTTTTTATACTGAACGCGTAGAAGTTGTGGGGGAATCAAAATGGCAGGCACGGGCTCTGGCGTGTCAACACGCCGGCTCTTCTTGTCGCAGCATGCCGGGTTTCCTTGCTCACAGCAGCGAGGTCTTTCCCACCAAATTCCGTATTGTCCAAGTTGAATTGGGGGAACCAGCCAGCAAGTTTTGCCGGGTCAATATCTGGATAATGCGCCTTGGCCAGGGCCATTACGCGCATTGCGCCTTTGCGGCAGCCAGAGAGTTTCCATCGGGTTATCCATTCAGGAATTGTGGATAGGTGACCCAGAAATTGTTTAAGCTGGCTTGTGGGCTCCTCTAGGCAACGGGCCGTTGCAATGGCACGCCCGGCTCCGTAGTATAATTGCCTCACCAAAGTAAGCGGTTCCTGGAGCTTGACATCAGGAGTTTCTAAATTCATGCTGTTACGAGGACCTGAAAAAAGAGTAGTTACAACAGAATTGATTTAGCAGGTAATGGGACAAAGGAATTGTTGGGTATATGTAAAAAAAAAAGAGAGAAATTTACCCCAGACAGCGGCATAGATGTCTTGGAGCAGTTGCTTGAAAGAGTTATAGATTTTTTCCATGTCAGCTAGCTTCTTCTCAGCAGTTTCGAGCCGGGTCTTCCAGTCCTCCTCATGATCTTCCATGTCCTTTTTCAAGGACATGTTTTCTTCCTTTGCATCAGCAAGGGAGGTCTTGAGGTCCCGGGTCTCCTTTTGTGCCTCGGCCTTGAGCCGGGTCTCAGTCGCCAATTGCTCCTTGAGCTGCTGGACTTCAAGTGTGGCTTGGGACACATGTTGCTGAAAAAAGTAGTTAAAATTCAGTTGAGTAAAAGGTTTGACAGTGAAAAATATATTCAAAGAAATTCAGAATTACAAGTCCCGGGTTGATGCGAGCATGCAACCCGGCACTGGGGGTCTATCAGATTTGAAAGTTCTTAAAGCAAGTAGAAGTCTTACAGTATCAGAATTGAATGATTTAGGAAGATAAGTCCCAGATTACTGCAAGCATGTAACCCGGCACTTGGGGCCTGGGGAAATTTGAAGTTCTTACAAAATTAAGACAAAGAGTCCTAGTATGTTGTAAACAGACAAACTAGCACTTAGGGGCTAATTTGTTTTTCTTTCAAAGCACCAAGCTTATTAAACAAGGTAAAATAAACTTGGAGCTTGGGGGTTAGGGAGTATGGAAGAGAGTGTTGTTACCTCATGGCGCTGCTTGATGGCAGTGACAAGTTCAGCTTCAAGTCCTTTGTGCTGTGAGAGCCGGGAAAAGTATTCAGAAAGAAGGGCCGGTAGTCTGCCCTAAGAGGTGAGATTAGAGGCGAAGGCAGCAGCTTTTCTTCCATTTCCTTCTCTGGGGTCTCCTCCTCAATGGTGTCATGAACAAGAGCCTCTGTATGAGCAGGCTCAGTCACGACAGCGTGGGAAGAAGACCCGACTGTGTCTAAGGGTGTGGCTTTAGCGCTGTATGAAATAAGTAAGATTTAGCGACGCTAAGTAGTAAGTAGAGAAAAGGTTAAAAAAGTTGAAGTGAAAGAAAAGCATACCCAACGTTGACCAGAAAGTCATCAGGCAGGTTCACGCTGTCACCTGAAGAAGCTGATAAAGATTGGGATTTTGAGACCCGGATTTTTCCAGCCAAGGGATATGAAGTGCTGGGAGTATTTTGAAGTGATTTGGTCCAGCGAGACAGGGAGCACGAAGGGATACCTGTGTTCAAAGAATCTTGGCTTGCGCTAGACCGGGTCTTGCGGCGCTTGCTGGATTCAGCCTCCTTGGCGGCATCTTTTTCCTGTCGAAGTGCTTGAGGTTGAGAGGTGTTCATCATATAACTAGAAATGCGAGAATATGGCACCTTCTGTACTGCGGCTCTGGTCCTCTTGTGGGAAGGAGCGGTGGTAGTGCTGGGAGCCGGTACTTCGATAACATCTGGTGCCGGCAGATTCTCGTTAGCCGGCTCACCAAGATCTGAATAAGGAGAAAGAGCTAGATTGTTAGTAAAACCTGAGTGGGCTTCATTCTCGATTAAGTTAAGGAAGAGCTGGCCTACGGAGTCAAGCTCACCTTCTTCTTCTTCGGAAGCTTCAGCTTCATCATCAGCTGGAGAGGGGGTGGGAGTGAAGTCCACTTTCCACCAGGCCTCGTCCTGCATAAGGTAGAAAGATGAAACATCTAGAGAGTTGAAAGAAAAATGAGCAAGTGAATCAATGTAAGGAGTGAGTTGTTACCGTGGGAGCAGGACGGTTGACATAAAACGGGGCAAGCCCG
Source organism: Poa pratensis (assembly GCA_947311845.1). Taxonomy (NCBI): domain Eukaryota; kingdom Viridiplantae; phylum Streptophyta; class Magnoliopsida; order Poales; family Poaceae; genus Poa; species Poa pratensis. The sequence continues at coordinate 29,279,715 of CAMZMU010000039.1, read as the reverse complement.
GTTTCAGCAATTACAGTTTTCTTCTCGCCAAGAAGGGTCTTGGCGTTCTTCACAATCTGGGTATCGAGGAGCGTTACCTCGGAGTAACGCAGGTCATCCGTAGTTGACCCGGTATATTCATGGATCAGCCGGGTCCTGATGCTGAGTGGCTGGATCATCTAGCCTATCCAACATTTCACTAGATCAGTGCCACGCAGGCCATGACCTAGCAGAGCTCTGACCCAGGCACGAAGGGGTTCAATCAGGACCCGGTCCTCGTCACTCGCATAACTGTTCATTTTTTGCTTGAATACCAGGGCCGAATTACGGAAGGCCGGGTAACGAGCCTCATCGGTGACTGGGGAAGTGTCCTTACAGTAGAAATATGTGTTTTGCCACCCCTTAGGGTGGCTGGCTAACATGAGAGCCGGCAGATCTGCCGTCTTACGGCGTTGGATAGAAACGCCGCCGTAAGGGCCTAAGGATTGGGTTTTACTAGAAGGATTGCAATAAAAATACTCTAAGAATAGCTCCAAGCTGGGAGCCATTTGCAAATAGTCTTCACAAAGAACTACGTAGTTGCTCATGTTCAAGATGGAGTTGGGAGCAACATCGAAAGGAGTGAGACCGTAATATTGGAAAACCTGGCGGAAGAAAAGAGACCCGGGAGGATGGAAACCCCGGGTCACATGGTCTAGAAGGACGAAGATTTCACCTTCGCGTGGCGAAGGCCGGGTCTCCTCTCCTGGAGCGCGCCATTCGATCTCGCTCTTGGGAGGAAGCTCGCCGCGATCAACGAAAGTTTGCATCGTTAACTCAGAAGCGGTGGAGCGCGTCCATTTCACCGGAGCAGCGGCTTTGCTCGCACCGGAGCTAGATGCATCCTTCGGGTTCTTCTTTGCTGCCTTTGGACCGCCCGCTTTGACCTTCTCCTTTCCCACGGTTTCGGGGCGAGGGGGAAAATTAATCTATCCAAAAGGAGAGTAAAATCAAGGATAAGTAAGAAGCTAGAGCAGAATTCGTGAAGAACAGAGCGATAACAAGGCAAGAACAGCGAAGAACACGCGGAAAGAAAATCAAATTCGAGGGACGACAGATGCGATTCAAGATAGATTCGAGGGGAATAAGATGTGGAACGGATTAGTGATTGATTCAACGAAAAATTAGTGGCATTACCTCTGGGGATGAATCGGATGAGAGCGCAGCGGTGCTTGACTTCGATCTTGAGCTCGATCGAACGCGGAAAATGGCGGCGGCGGCTCGAGGAAGAAGATGAAGCGTATGAGGTGAGAATGAGGAAAGTAACGCAGGGGTAAACCCTAGCGTTCCTTATATAAGCACGGTGGTTGACCAGGGGTAGCACGGTAAAAAGCAGAGGGATAAGGATATTTGACCCGTGGTCAATGACGAACAGATAGAGACAAAATGGGATATTCATGATTGCGATATCTGGAGATGGATTTGGAGAGAGAAAGTTAGGATCTTTGATTACGAGGTTGACTGGCGATTCATATGCTTGATGATGAAATTTTCGCCAAGTGTTGAGAAGCAAAGTTTAAAGTATGAAGACTCGGGAAGAAAGCCGGGTTATAGAATAGCCCCCAAGATGAGCCGGCCTTGAGACAAAAGATTTATTGAAACTAATGAATTAAACATGCAAATATTTTTGTGTTTTCAGGGATTAACTTGAATAGCCCGGATGGCGATACTTGAGCAAAAGGCGTCAAGATCACAAGATATCTCAAGAATCTACCATCCTGTTATCCAAGCTAATCTGGGGGCTAATGTTGGGGGAAAGATAACCCGGTGTACCTATGAAGGCGAAAGAAGACCCGCCAGGCAAGAGGCCGGGCTTGGCCTGCTTTCTTCATCATGGGTCAGTTTCAGACATGGGCCGGGACATTTGGTGGTATCCCGGCCTATAGAAGGAAAGATCGAGAAGACCCAAAGGCGGTAAACATCGTGGAGTCCAAGATAGGAAGATCAAGAAGAGGTGGAGATAGATAGGAACTCCGAGAATGGGTATAGCCCGGCCTTGCCATGTAAAGACACCAGGAGACCCGACATCTATATAAGGGGCTCCTGGGTCTCAGTTTAGGTTAAGCTTTTCATATCACACAAGTCCCACGAGAGAGAAATATTGTAACCCTAATCGAGATCCGGCTCTGTTGTGGTAGCCGGGTTATCAACATCGAGATTAATAATAGAGTAGCTGGAAATAGGTCTTTATCTCCCTGGAGAGGCCGAACCAGGGTAAATTCTTTGTCCCCTCCACGCTAAACAATCTTCCTGACACCAGTTTCGCCTGGCCCCCAACTCAAAGTTACCCTATGGTAACATATGCCGTGACAACCCCACGACATGCAGGCTCCATCACGGCTACCGATGGTGGAGGAGAGAGGAGTACGACGTAGTGGACAAGGAGCCCTTCGGAGCATGCGGCGAAGCAAAACGCCCCGGCGCCGCCGGCGCCGCCCGGCGACGCCCCCTAGCGGCAGCGAGTGCAGAGTCAGCGCTTGGGGAGGTCACGGCAGCCCGGTGCGGCCCAATTCGAGCCGCACAGGAGCGGTGAGAGGGAGAGCTCGCACCGGTTGGTGGCTTGTTGGTGCTGACGAGTTTGTCAGAGTTGGGTTTAATTTTTCGGCAACCTTCAGTGCGAGAGGATGGAAAGAGAGAGGGCGTTAACTGATTGATCATGTAATTTAGATCATGCAATTATTGCTAATTGATCGTGCATTTAATTCAGCGTTGCCTTCTACAAAGTCATTGGTGCGAGGAGAATGTTTGAGCCTTGACGAAGGAACGAAATTTTCCTTTTAGATAGTAATATAATATAATATTATATTATATATAATTCAGCTAAAATGAAACTGGTTTCAGTTTAAGCTAAAGGGAAACTTTCTGAACTGTGTCGGCAATGATATGTGAACCTTCAGATGGAACATGAAGTGAACTTTTTTACTCAACAATTTTCGGAACGAAGTGAACTTTTTTTCGCAATTGGACATGATCTTTTTTCTAGAACCAAGTGAACCTTTTTTTTATAACCGAAGTGAACTTTTTTTTGAACGAAGTGAAAACTTTCTAAACTGTCCCGACAATGATATGTGAACCTTTTCGTGGATGTCATGTGAACCTTCATCCGGAAGATGAAGTGAACATTTTCATAATGAGGTGAATTTTTTTTCTAAACTGCACATGATTTTCTATTCAGACTTTTCAGAATGGAGAGAAGTTTTTTCTGAACATTCTTTCTAAACAAACTGAATTGCCTTTCTGAACTGCATATGAACTTTTTTTCTGAACGAAGTGAACTCCTTTTTATGATCCAAGTGAACCTTTTATGGAGTGAACTTTTTTCACTGAACTTTGTCGAATAAAATGACTAGCAAATCCTTTGAAAAAGATTGCAGTTCAATAGGAGGAGGAGAGGAGAACTGCATCAACAAGTTATCTGAACTGTCAATTTTAACAGCTTGACAATTTATTCAAGCGTACGCGCGGTCGTTGAACCACTGAATTGTCCACCAGGAAGGATGCTTCAGAGAAGCAAACTACCAGTCAATGGGCTGACAAACAATAAACAGCAGTTCTGAACTGTAAAAAGTAGTAGACTCAACTGCATTATAAAAAAACACTAATGTGGAGGGGCCATGGTTGATGAGACGCCGTTGACCCCAAAGGATCCGGTCGGAAAAGGAGCCAGGGAGGCCGGTGGCCATGGTTGAAGAACTGGAGGTTGAGGGGGCCCTCCGGACAGGATGTGGCGCGGGAGGTGGAGGGAGGGTGGCTGGCGACGGCGCGCCCTGGAGGCGCTCGATGTTGAGGGAGGGTGGCCGACGTCGTGCTGGGGTTGGGGGCGGAGCTACGATCTGTGCGGCGGCGCGCTGGAGGTGAGGGCGGCGCGGCGGCCCCGTGCGGCGGCGTGCTGGAGGCGATGGGCGAGGCGGAGGAGGGGATCGAGCGCCGCACGGGGCCGCCGCGCCGCCCTCACCTCCAGCGCGCCGCCGCACAGATCGTAGCTCCGCCCCCAACCCCAGCACGACGTCGGCCACCCTCCCTCAACCTCGAGCGCCTCCAGGGCGCGCCGTCGCCAGCCACCCTCCCTCCACCTCCCGCGCCACATCCTGTCCGGAGGGGCCCCTCAACCTCCAGTTCTTCAACCATGGCCAGCGGCCTCCCTGGCTCCGTTTCCGACCGGATCCTTTGGGGTCAACGGCGTCTCATCAACCATGGCCCCTCCACCTTAGTGTTTTTTTATAATGCAGTTCAGTCCACTACTTTTTACAGTTCAGAATTGTTGTTTATTGTTTGTCAGCCCATTGTCTGGTAGTTTGCTTCTCTGAAGCATCCTTCCTGGTGGACAATTCAGTGGTTCAGCGACCGCGCGTACGCTTCAATAAATTGTCAAGCTGTTAAAATTGACAGTTCAGATAACTTGTCGATGTAGTTCTCCTCTCCTCCTCCTATTGAACTGCAATCTTTTTTAAAGGATTTGCTAGTCATTTTATTCGACAAAGTTCAGTGAAAAAAGTTCACTCCATAAAAGGTTCACTTGGATCATAAAAAGGAGTTCACTTCGTTCAGAAAAAAGTTCATATGTAGTTCAGAAAGACAATTCAGTTTGTTTAGAAAGAATGTTCAGAAAAAACTTCTCTCCGTTCTGAAAAGTCTGAATAGAAAATCATGTGCAGTTTAGAAAAAAAAATCACCTCATTATGAAAAAGTTCACTTCATCTTCCGGATGAAGGTTCACATGACATCCACGAAAAGGTTCACATATCATTGCCGGGACAGTTTAGAAAGTTTTCACTTCGTTCTAAAAAACAGTTCACTTCGGTTATAAAAAAAGGTTCACTTGGTTCAGAAAAAAGATCATGTCCAGTTGCGAAAAAAAGTTCACCTCGAACCGAAAATTGTTGAGTAAAAAAGTTCACTTCATGTTCCATCTGAAGGTTCACATGTCATGCGTGAGAAGGTTCACATATCGTTGCCGACACAGTTCAGAAAGTTTCCCTTTAGCTTAAACTGAAACCAGTTTCATTTTAGCTGAAGTAATAATTTAATATAATAATAATTGATAGTGCATTTAATTCAGCGTTGCCTTCTACAAAATCATGGGTGCGAGGAGAATGTTTGAGGCTTGATGAAGGAACGAAATTTTCCATTTAGATAGTATAATATAATATAATAATTAATATAATAAGTATAGAGATTAGATAGTAGAGATAGAGACAGAGATACTGTCATTTCCCATGCAATGGATACTGCACTAATAATATTGTCGTATGGACGCCTCGCAACATCTTTTGTTACGGGGAATAACTATCATTTCAGACAAAAGAGAGGAAAGACTACCAGTTCCTTCCTATTACAGTATGGCGTATCAAAATCCATTGGCCCAGGATGCTAGTAGAACTCTTCACATGATTTTTATTTATTAAAACACTATTTTTATGCTATATAGGCTATGGAAAAATTCCATGGTCCATGAATCACCCTATCCGCCCTCTAGCTATGCCACTGGCCCAGCTCATACCCTGACCTAGTGACTAGTACACCTTATGTACTCCATATCCACTGGTCACAAGAGCAAATTGCAGCTTCTTTTTAATAATACTTGGATATGGTATACTGCAGTAGCACTCTAGTAGGTTCACCAAATATTATCCAACCAACATGATATCTTGATACTTTGACTTGCTCGTGATACTTGTGGTGGTATTAAGTAGTTTCTCATTCTTGCCGACATCACAATTTATAGGAATATTGTCACCATAGCCAAGTTGACAAAGAGGCTCTCAAATTAATTAGATGGTGGTTTTAAATACAGTCTACCTATCATTTTGTAAGAGTACAGACGTACAGTGCATTCCTGGTCTTACAATGTAGAATAAACTGGAGCATAGTACTATAGTAGTCTAGGGCATTCCTGTCAAAGTTCATCGCATTAAATTGTACTCCCCGTGTTTCAAATATAAGGTGTATTAATGTTTCAAATAGTCGAATAATTATATGTTTGACTTTATACAAGAAAATATATAGATTTACCAAGCCAGAAAATATAGTATGAAGATATATTCAAGAGTTTAGGCTATTCTACACCGTACCATGCAAGAGTAATTTCGAACAAACATTCAACACACTCAAATCCATCATCCTTTTCACACCCAACCATGCACCACATATTATTTGGTAACTAATGATCGCATTTTCCCACAGTTTTGCAGTAATCTGATAGCTTTAAATTTAGTCGCTTTAATAATTCATAGTGGACGTAATCCTTGCATTATGATGGTCAGAATGAGTCGTCTCCTCCAAACTACTCCATGACAGCCTATCACCAGCACTGTTGCTGCACGGGATCACTCAACTATTACGCTGCCGGCATGGGTAACAGAGACGTTCCTGCATACGACAATCTCCTCCCATGCTCTGCTTCTAGTACATGCCACCCACCAATTTCAGTCGACACACAACAACAAAAACCTTGTTTGAATTGGGAGGCAGTTGTGGGCCTTGTGGACACGGACTAGGACTAAACCACTTGTATTTTTTGTAACTGGACTGAACCACTTGTAACACATGCCTACAAACACACACACCCACACTATAAGATGGGATGCACCACCCAGCAGTTTTTTCCAAGAACAACACCTGCGACTCGCTTGTATACATAGCATACCACACAGATAGATAATCCATGGCGAAATGCAGGCTGCTTCTTCTCTTGTTGGCCTTCCTCTCCCCGGCGGCAAGCGAGACGAGTTCCTGCCACCCTGATGACCTCCGCACGCTGCGGGGCTTTGCCGAGAACCTCGGCGGCGGCGGGGCCGTCCTCCGTGACGCGTGGTCCATCGTGTCGTGCTGCAGCTGGGAAGGTGTGGGCTGTGATGACGCAAACGGCCGCATCACGGTGTTGTGGCTTCCCGGGCGCGACCTCGTGGGCACCATCCTAGGATCATCCTTGGTGGGTCTCACACAGCTTAGGTCGCTCAACCTTGCCAAGAACAGGCTGGTCGGCACCATCACACCGTGGATTAGTGAGCTTGAGCACCTTTCCTACTTGGATCTCTCGGATAATTTATTTGTTGGCGAGGTACCAAAGAGGTTGATACGGCTGAAGGGCCTGACCACCATGGGTATGGCTTTCACTCACAAGTCATTGTATGTGAATCGTAACAGAAGAACACTCGCCGCACAACCAAACACAATATCCGGAACTAACAACACAGTTAAATCTGGGAGCAACAATGTTCTTTCTGGAAATGACAACACTGTCAAATCCGGGAACAGAAACACTGTGTCTGGGAGCAACAACACTGTTGTAACTGGGAGTGACAATACTATAACTGGTAGCAACCATGTTGTATCTGGGAGTAACCATATCGTAACGGACAACAACAATGTTGTATCAGGGAATGACAATAATGTATCCGGGAGCTTCAGTACCATATCCGGGAGCCACAATACTGTATCTGGGCGCAACAATACTGTATCTGGGAGCAACAAAGTTGTGACAGGAGGATAATGACCTGCCAGTAGATTGTTTCCATCTTCCCTAACGAACTTATACTGTTTCCAAGTTCACTGTACCTCACAATCACTTGGTGGTGCCAATCGTGTTATGTAACTGTATGGATATAGCATCATGCATGTTCCTACTTTGAATAAACCAACCTGAATATCAACGGCGGCTTGAAGCTGATGTAGACCAAGTGTACTTACTAATATACAAATTTGTAGTTTGGATATCTGCATGTGTTCATTATTTATGTCTTCCATTCTCTGACTGGGCTATGTATCACATGATTAACTATAATAACTGCTTAATATAAGCTAGATATACACTTCTGTTATGCAAGTGTTAATGTTATATGCATCAATGTCGGATGAAGGAGTTGGAGCACGAGAACAGATATTAGTACAAATAAATACGTACCATCCATTCGACTTGATCTAACGGACCAGATCCCTTGATACTTGTATAGTGCAACGGGCTATTTTTTTTGGCCAAGAAAGTTCCAGCCAAAGTGACTAGTGTATCTATTTAAAAAATCTATTCCAACTCACGTTTTGGAAGAAAAAAGATGTCATGGTAATTTATTCGTGTATTGTCTTTATTGAGTTATTGACTAATTAATAATATTTAAACTAGAGTGTGACGATTAGTGGTTCCAACAGATTGTTCTCCTATACAAAAAATTCAAAGCTATCTTGAATATTGCAAATCTCAAGCATCCTTGGTTTCTTAATTTTATCTAAAACGCAAACATTTCATGGGGTTAATGCATGCTTGCCCTTTTTTCCCTGCATATCTAAAATACATTATCTTGTTTTCCACCATATCTAAAACATGCACCTTAATTTGCAGGGTTGCACAACTGTGACATCAGTTAGGCTACAATAAATGTCACATAACTGAATCAACCTGCACCTTAATTTTTGTAACCATCCTGATATTTTATAGACACAGCACATGGCTCTTAAATTAAAAGAAAAGTGTCTTATACAGTGCGCCAAAACACCTAAAATTTGGATAAGAAAGAGGAATTCCTTTGTATGACGGCTCATAGTTGTGGCGTATCCAAACCCAATGGCCCAGGATTGTCCACGAGTGGAGCCATTCACATGAATTTTTATTTACTTATAAAACTGTTTTCCGATGATTTATAGGCTATGGGAAAATTCCTGGGTCTATGAATCACCTTATCCGTCCTCTCGTTAGCGAGCCGCGAGGGTCTCTCACTAGCGAGCGATTTGATGGTACGTCGAGCACGTATTGCAACGGACTGTCTACGGGTTATTAATACGCTGCATGAAGACTCCATGAGTGAGTATGGCCAGATCATTCTGGAGATCAAGGCCAGGTCCAAGAAATTTGATGAGATGATTTTCTGTCATGAAAAGAGAACATCAAATAAAGAGGCTCACGATCTTGCTAGGAGGGCTCTAAGTGAGATGCAATAGGCCGCCATGTTTGGCTCTTGACTCCACCTACTGGAGTTTGTATCCCGCACTCTATTTTGATTGAATAAAAGGATCCGTGTTATGATAAAAAAAAACGTATCCGTCCTCTAGCTGCGCCACTGGCTGGTTGCTTATAGCCTTATACCTTATCTAGAGCCTAGTACGCCTCATGTTGTCCATATCCTTTCTAACTAACTATACTTGGGCCTGGTTGGCTGCACTAGCACTAAATATCTCATATTCATCATCCTTTCTTGTCATTTTGTCTTGCTTGTGATAGTTTTTGTGGTGTCCAGTAGTTTCTCATTCTTGCCGACATGTACAAGTCAGCAGGACTTTTTTCACCATAGCCAAGTGACAGAGGGAGGAGCTCCCCGAAGAGGGCAGCTGTAATGCAGTATGGGAGCATCTCCCGCCGTTTCACAATATTAAATGTACTAATTTTGCAAATCGTCGAACATTTATATGTTTGGACATCTTTATAGAACACAAATAATAAACCTTTACAATGCCAGATACTAAACACACTCAAACAAATATTCATTAGACCGTATACAAAACACCCACAACGTCGATCTTGAATTATATCAGATCTAATGACCATGCTCATTCCGAATAGAATTTTGTCGGATCTTCCATGCACGTGGTACAAGAAAAGGCCGTGCAGAGTCTAAGCAAAGGTGACCAAGGGACAAATTATTTGTTGGCTTGTGTAGATTTGGTGTACAAAACATGATCTATTATTTTCTCACTCTGCATGATGTATTATGTTTAAATTATTTAGAGGCTGATGTCAAATTTTTAGTCTTGCTAATTACCTTAAAATGATGTGGCATTGAACAAATTTCTCCGTGATCTTCACCTTGGGTTGTTTGCTAACCTCGCTCGATTGCTAAAATACAACAATTTTCTAAATATTTTTTCACGCTCAACCCGACACCACATAATCTTTGGTAATTAATGACGGAATTTTTTCACAAATTTTCTATATTTGGGTAGAAATAGTGAGCTTAAAAAAAGTCTACCTCGTCCATGTATTCGGCTGGTCACACTTCGTTCCGAGCCAATCCATGATACCACGTCATCTAGTTGTGCATAATAAAATCTTCCCTGGATATTTTCCACGTCATACCAGATTTGTAGCAGTACTTGGCCAGCATGGGTTACAAGAGACAAATATATGTGCTTGCATACCCCAATCTCCTCTCATGCTCTGTTCCTAGTCTCATCAGCTTGAGTCCATGTCAACCACAAATTTCAGTCGACAGAAGAGAACAAAAACGAAGTTTGAATTCAACGGCAGATGCATGTTGAATTCAGGGGCATGCAGTTGTGGGCCTTGTGGCCACGGACTAGTACCGAACAACTTGCAACACATGCTTACAAACACACAACCACACACACTATAAGATGGGATGAACCACCCAGCAGTTTTGGCCAACAACAACACCTACGACTCACTTGTATAGCACAGCCAGATATAATCCATGGCAAACTCTTGGTTGCTGCTCCTCTTCTTGGCGTTCCTCCTCTTACCGGCGGCGACCGACGCGACGTCATCGTGCCACCCTGAGGACCTCCGCGTGTTGCGGGGCTTCGCCGGGAACCTCGGTGGCGGTGGGGCTGTTCTCCTCCGAGCCGCATGGTCCGGCGCCTCGTGCTGCAGCTGGGAAGGCGTGGGCTGTGATGGCGTGAGTGGCCGCGTCACGGCGTTGTGGCTTCCCGGGCGCGGCCTTGTAGGGCCCATCCCTGCAGGAGCATCCTTGGCGGGCCTCACGTGGCTCAGGTCGCTCAACCTTGCCAACAACCGGCTGGTCGGTATCATCCCAACCTGGATTGGTGAGCTTGAGCACCTTTCCTACTTGGATCTCTCGGGTAATTCATTGGTTGGCGAGTTACCCAAGAGTAAGGGACTCACCGCTGCCGGTATGGCTATCACAAACGTGCCATTGTATGTGAAGCGTAATAGAAGATCACTCGCCGAAGAACCAAACACAATATCTGGGACCAACAACACGGTCAAATCTGGGAGCAACAATGTTGTTTCTGGAAACGACAATACTGTCATATCTGGGGACAGAAACACCGTGTCTGGGAGCAACAACACTGTCGTAACTGGGAGTGACAATACTTTAACCGGTAGCAACCATGTCGTGTCTGGGACCAACCATATCGTGACTGACAACAACAATAACGTAACCGGGGATGACAATAATGTATCCGGGAGCTTCCATACTGTGTCTGGGAACCACAATACTGTATCCGGGAGCAACAACACAGTATCCGGAAGCAACCATGTCGTGGCTGGGAGCAACAAAGTAGTGACAGACGGTTAATGGTTGGTTGGTCTATAGGTTGATTTTTCCATGTTCCATAATGGACCTCTCTTCCCTGTACTTGTTCTGTGTAGCTCACAATATCTTGGTGGGGCCAATGGCGTTATGTAACTGCACGGATATAGCATCATGTTCCTACATTAAATAAAAGTTTCCTGAAATTACAAATCTGCAGTGTGGATGTCTACATGTGTTGAATATTCCATGTCTTCCTTTTGATGCGTAGATGTTTTCTTGGGCGCTATTCCTTTGAGGCTTTGACGTGTGATTGTAGGATTTTGAAGGTTGTGAGAAAATAGTTTGAAGAAAAGAAACAGAAAGTTTGCAGGTACGCTGACACTCGGGAGAAAACAGTCTGTGAAGATGTTAGAGGAAACATGAACAAGAAGTTGAGAAACGTGAGATTTGTCCAAGCTTGTGTGTACCACATCCCTATGACGTTTATATTATGAGTAGTTTCTAAAAAAAAACACCTCTACAAATATGGGCAAAATCGACAAATCTGACCCTGACGTCAAAGTTCAGCACAAAATGGACCGTTTTATAAAGTTTAGCCGGATCTAACCATTTTTCGCACCGCTCAACATATCAGCGGTAGACTATACTGGGTACCGCCGTTGTCGCTGGCGGTAGCACTCCCGGTCCACGGTCCGCTCGTGCTGGTTGACTCAGATGGATCCTAGGGAGAAGTTTTCGAATGGACGGATCCTAGGGAGAAGGTTGAACTAGATGGGATACAATGGCGGTACCGCACTAAGTAACCCGCCTGCTCGTGCGGCGGTATCGCCACGTCAGCTGAGTCAACCAGCACGAGCGGACTGTGGACCAGGACGTCTACCGCCACCGGCCCCGGTGGTACCCCGCATAGTCTACCGCCTGCATGTTGAGCGGTACATAAAAGGGTTTAGATCCGGCTAATTTTTCGAAAACGGTCCATTTTGTGCTGAACTTTGACGTCGGGGTCAGATTTGTCGATTTTGCCACAAATATGAACTCTAAAAATGTTAGAGCTTAATTAATATGCACAACAACTTCAGCTCCTCATCGGGCTCCTCATTTTGTATGAGGGGCCTAGCAGCCTCTTCGTGCATACCTAATTTAGCCAAACAACCTACCTAACAAGTAACAAGCCTTGTTAACCACATTGTCTTTGGTCTTCAAACGCTCTCTGAAGGCTAACCATAGGAAAATAATCTTCTGACGTTGATTTGTCGTCGTTCAGTTTGTTGCGACAGCAGAACAAGGAGATGGTGCTCCATTTGAGACGCTAGCCTGACTGAAATTTTCACATGCAAGATCATGTACTCTATTCTGAGTGTAGTTGAGTCATTTGGCGCCCACTCTCTTTGTCTCACCAACAAGTCTCTGTACAAACTCTCTTCCGGTTTCAGCTCTGACAGCGCCAAGTTGGTATCTCGCCATTCGCACTGCACCTCTGTTCAATGAGCAAGTATAGTATCAACCTGTGACACCTGAGTAGTATGGTGGTATCTGTATAGACGCATTCGAAAGTTGCTGGGCATGCATGGCCAATTCGGTAACCCAGTATTGCATTCCAGAGGAGCATATGCAATTATGATAACCATTCGCATGAGCAACAAGGGAGAAAATAACCCTTATTTGAAAGAAGGATGATACATCGTGTATGTATACACCTCGCCGGCTGGTTCCCTAGACGGCTATAAAAATATTCTACATTGCATTAATAATGTTTCAGATCATACGGTGCTCCTCCTCATCACAGAACAATGCAACAGACATGGTGTCTCAGTTTTGGATACATGAAGTCGGTGTGCACTTCCTCCAGGAGTGTCTCTGCGTGACTGCGTCGAGATTTCGGTTAAACTCCGGCCCAAATCAACATGGTCCTTGCAGGATCGTCCTCTAGGATCGTCCGCGGATCATACTCGGACATGGTCCTTAGGGCATCTCTAACCGATCCCCTAAAATCGGTTAGAGGAGTAAAAATACGCAGCGGCGGCACCTAACCGATCCCCAAAACGGTTAGAGGAGGGAATTTTTACTCATCGGAGGAGTAAAAGTGGCGGCCGACTCCTAAATTTACTCCTCCAAAACCAATTCTGAGAAAACCTCCCGCCGCTCCGCCTCGTCTTCCCGCCCTCCGCCGTTCTTTCCCGCCCGCCTCCCCGCCGGCGCCGATGTCGCCGAATCCGCCCGGGATCGACGCGCAGCTCTCCGGCGCACCTTCTCCGCCCATCCTTGGCTCCGGAGACGACCCGACGCCGCCGCAATCGGAGATTTCCGCCGCGTCCGCGGCCGGAAAGAGGTTGGGGGCAAAGAACGTGGTCCGGCCGCCGGCCGGCACGGTCAAGGCCTCCGGTAAGGCCGGCGGCAAGCGCGTGGAGGCTCCCGAGGTGGCGCCGCGTCCTCCCGAGGTGGCTCCTGTAGCCGGCCGGCGGCAGAGCAAGCCGACTCCGGCCAAGGTGGCGCTCGCGGAGGCGGCGGCCTCGAAGAAGAAGAAGAAGGCCGAGGCGGCGCTTCCGAAGGCTGCAGCTGCCTTTTCGACGCGCAAGGCCTCGACGGCCAACCGTCCCCGAGGCCGGCCACCGCGGGCGGCCGTCGTCAACCTCGACGAGCCCGAGGTGTTCGATGAATCGTCGGCAAGGTAAAAAATTTCTTTTTCTCCTCTCCTCTCATCGGTTGGCTATTTGTAGACACACGGTGATGTTGTTTTGATGATATGTAGTGTGGCGGAGGAGGAGGTGGCCACCTTCATGAGTCAATTGGAGGGTAGCCATGCCGCCGGGATCGACGACATGAACTTCGACGATCAAGACGTTGAGGTGGAGGAAGAAGTGGTTGAGGAAGTGGAGGTGGAGATACAAGGAAGCACAAAGAAGAGCCGAGCCTCCAACTATAGCGAGAAAGAGGACGTCACATTGTGCTATGCGTGGATGAATGTGTCACTCGATGCATCGGTTGCCACCGACCAATCGAAGGATAGGTTTTGGGCTCGTATCGAGGAATACTACAACAACAACGTGGAGGTGCCGATCACTCGCACACAAGGCTCTCTTGGCCACCGGTGGAGTGCCATTCTTGAGAGTTGCAACCGGTGGTCCGGTTGTGTTGATCAAGTGCACACCAACCCACCAAGTGGAGTGCCCTTGACGGAGTTTGGGCCACTCATCCAAGACCTCTACAAGATGCGCAACAAGAAGAATGGAGGCAAAGCTTTCACCTTGCACCATTGCTACAACGAGCTTGTTGGCAATGAAAAGTGGGTGCGGAGGAATTGGGAGACCACTCCAAAAAGGTCTAGGGTTGCACTTGAGGAGGAGAGGGTAGCAAAAGAGAGGGAGATCGATGAGCGTGCTATCATGTTCATGGACCCAAGCAACATGGATGCCACGGCTAGGAAGTATTGGGAGCTCACTCGAGCAAAGATCCTTCAAAGATCTTTTGGTGGAGATGCTCATGGCCATGGAGGTGATGGTGGCCGAGGAGGAGGAGGTGGTGGTGGTGATGACTTCTTCGGAGATGGTCTTTGAGCTCTTCGATGGTGGTCCCCAACATATGAGGTGATATGTTGGTGGTATTTTGGATCAAACAAGGTCGATGGCTTCTTTTTGGTGACCTTGATCGATGGTGGTGGTAGAGTCTACTTTTGAATGAACTCTATGCATGTTTTATTTCGATGACCTCAAATTCGATGAACTATGTTTATGTGACCCGCAAAAGTGATGGATTGCATGTGTTTTAATTGTTCGTATGTTTCATATTGTTTGTTTGAACTATATGTGAGATGTGTGGATGCATATGTGGAGTGGTGGAAAGAAATGGGACAAAGAAAAGTTTACTCCTCTAAATTTAGGGGTTCGGTTCCGCGCCGCCAACCTTTAGAGGAGTAAATTTACTCCTCTAAGTTTTAGGAGTCGGTTTACTCCTCTAACCGATTGGGGATCGGTTAGAGATGCCCTTACAGCCCAGTTGTCCTAAAGGCAGGTTGCGCACACGGCATGCCCCCTCTACTGGCCCAATAATCGAGCTTCTTCCTAGAACGCATTGGGCTCCCTTTTTTCTTTTTTTGCGGGGGAAAATAAGATGACACTAAATCCACGATCCTACAGAAAAGCCCAGGACGCAAAGAAAATTACAAACCAGTCCCTCCTGGACTCCAACTACGCCGGCGCCATGGACGAGCCGGTGGCGCGCCGGATCTGCAACAGCTCCACTGATTGCCTGGATTGGAAGCCGCCCTCCAGCAGTCGGGAAGTCACCGGGCAACGGTCCCGGAGGACCTGCACCCAGGGAGACCGGCATCGTCGCGTGAATTGTCATCTTCGTCTTCACCTTGATCTTCGAACGGAACCGCCGCCACGCGGGATCCGGCGGAGGACGAACGTGCAACACGAATCCGTGGATCCG
This sequence comes from Poa pratensis, assembly GCA_947311845.1. Taxonomy (NCBI): domain Eukaryota; kingdom Viridiplantae; phylum Streptophyta; class Magnoliopsida; order Poales; family Poaceae; genus Poa; species Poa pratensis. The sequence continues at coordinate 29,264,041 of CAMZMU010000039.1, read as the reverse complement.
CGAGTACGCAGCAAGAAGGTGCACCGCCGCGAAGCTCCAAGGAGCGCCGCCGCCGAAGGGGACACGCACCTGCACAAAAATCCTCCATGGCGCCACCACCACCTCCACGGTGTCGCCGGCAGGAGACCAACCTGACCCTACGCTATACACGCTGCGAGACGGGGATCCCCAACCTCCTGCCGCCGGAGCGGCCGACAGATCCGGCGAAACGGCGGCGGCTTGGTGGATCGGGCTCCCTTTGGCGAGGATGAGAAATATTACGCAAACAGCGAGATCGATCATTTTGTTTCTCCAACATCTTAGATAGACTACAGCTAAAGATAGAAGCTAAAGTTATCTTCATATGATCGTATCACATCCGCTGTGACAACCAAGGGCAGTGTATTTATAAGACTTCTACGCATCTCTTTTCTTTGAGCTCTTCTAACAAACATATTGTTGCCATGGGGTATGTGTTCATTATGCCATTCATGAACTGTTTATCATCTCATTTTTTTAAATGTGAGCAATTTGTAAAGATATATGGCATTCTAAATGAATGCTTAGTTCCCAGTTTTTCCGCCAAAACCAAGTGAAGGGAAATATGGTGTGTGGTTGTTGGAACTCACATCAAAGGAACGGTGCAATGTCTAAATGAATGAGTGGCTGAACAACAATTGCATTTGCAAATAGGTTAATCCTGAATGATTCATAGTAACCAACTTTCATGTAGTAGAACTTAATATGCATGTTATGTTTTGGTCATACTTACCATCACTTGACTATGAAGCCTAAAAACATAGTTGTCCAACCAAGTCCATTGCATTACAAACATGTGAGAAATGGAAATCGACTCATTTTAACTATGGTTTCAACTCCTTACCAAGATATATCATACAAAGAAACAGTAGAAAACATTGCAGGAAGTGAGGTGGAGAATGAGAAATAATTAGTAGTGAATGAGGGTTCATATGTAAAAAATCCATATAAGCTCTGAATAAATGGAATCTTCTTCTTTCTACACTACTTGAAAAGGGCAGCAATCTCAAAATCACCACGACATAAAGAAATAAAGTACATTTACTGCAATTTTTGCATGATTTTTTTTTGTAAATATAAAAAGCATATAACCTGGCCCACACAAATCCACATCCATGTGCAATCTTAAATTATATGCAGTGACATTGCAATGTGCAAACATGTCGATTCTAACCTGAAAATCAGAACATAGACAATGGTTTGTGTGCTGCTCAAACTCCCCAGCTTTTGTGTTTCTATTGCACTCCTTTTATGCAGTACGGAGCAAAAAAGTGCTCTCAATCGTTCCGTTCGTGTCATCCCACGAACAGATCGTGAACCCCATGAGACATCAGAACAAGGAGATGGTGCTCCATGTGAGACGCTAGTCTGACTGAAATCCTGTACTCTGTTCTGGGTGTAGCTGAGTAATTTGGCGTCCACTCTCTCTCTGCGGGGACAGTGGTGTCTGTACAACTGTTCCGGTTTCAGCTCTGAAGCCGCCAAGTTGGTATCGTCATTCTCATTGTAGCTCGGTTCAATGATGCAAGTATATATCAAACTGTGACATATGAGTACTGAGTCGAATGGTGGTATCTGTATAGATGCAGTCGCCAGTTGGAAATCGCTGGGCATCGGCACCGGTATAACGGACATGGCCAAATCTGAAACCCAGTATTGCATTCCAGAGGAACATATGCAGTTATAATAGCCATTCACATGAATAACATAGGAGAATTATAACCCATATGTTTACACAACAAAGGCGAGAACACAAGCAATATTTGAAGGAAGGATGATACATCGTGTTCGTGTATGGGTCTACATGAGCAAATGACGAAAAACAAGTTCGGTCGTCCTCTTCAGCCTCTTCGTATGTTTCACTATCGTATTTCACACCCTTTTCAGCCTTAGCAAGACTTACTGTATGGCAATTGTAACAAGTGGGTTACTTGGGTTACTTTGTGGTATATTGGGACAAATCAAGGTTTTTTTGTGGGGTGACTGGCTGTGATTAATGAAGTCATCTGTGGGCTGGTTCCCCACACCAATAATCTCCATAGTAGCAACAGTTTTCGAGGGGATGCACTTCCACTAGGTGTGTCTCTGCGTCGAGATTTTGGGTAAATACTAGCATAGCGTCCTGTATCCTAAGAGCCATGACCGACATGATTCATGGCACGTGCTGTTTTAATTAACTCTTTAGCATATTGAATAGATTTACCAAAACTATCTATGATTTCAGAGATAGTAATACTATGAAATTCTTATTTACATGGTTCTATGGAGACAAAATCTGTAATGGTAAGTAAAATACTATGTGTGAAAAATGGTTTGAACCAATTTAATTTGTGATCGAATATTTAATGTGATATTTTAAAGATGTCATGTAATTGTTTTTGTAACATAGTAGTGCTATTTTGATCTATTTTAACTACTTTTTTATGGTTCTACATTCTTCGGTCGTACTCTAATGTATTTCATGTCTTGTCATGCAACTATTTTTAAAACTTTGATTTGTCATCGGTTTACTACATGCTCTCTAATCTGTACTACCTCCATTGAATAAAAAAAATTTCTTTCTAGCTTGTCATGAACACTCCTCGGTAACTATCATCATTATGCCCCAATGCGTTATATGAATTAATTTTTTAGATATATCTAAAATAGCACAAACCAAATAAAAAACTTGATGGACAATGTTATGTACATTAAAATCTTTATGTTTTCAATCGTCCGACAAAAAAGTGTATTTGATTTAAAATATGGTTACACTCAACAAAAGTTTTAGTTTCGATTTTTGTGTGATCAATAGAGAACCATTCATAAGATATATAACATTCTTAATGATACAAATACTAGGATGAAACAACTCCAAAAAACATTTTAAATTTACCTTTACCATAAAGTCAATAGATACAAATTTTCCATACCAAGGTTGAATAGTTATGTTTTATCTCATGATTGTGATATTTGGATACTCATTCTTCTACAGTACCATCATCGTTCTCTATTTACCAACTCACTACTTTCCACATCTTGCACGTGATATCTCTTTTTTTGGGCTGACACCAACTACCCAAGGAGATGAGCTAACATTCATCATTAATTTATCGCCCCTCGTCATATTTTACCAATGCTTTGTTTGATCAAATTGCAACACTTCACTGATTTTTTAGCCGGGACATTGATTACTATTCTTAAATCAAGTCGAGCATGCATCACTTGTGTAGACTATTTTGTACATGCGTACAAATTGTTATAGAGACACTTGGTGTAATATTTTTTAGTACTAAATAGTAGTTCATCGAAAAATGCATGTGGACAATATGCGAGTTATTACATTCTACTATTCTTTTGACATTGTGCAGACTGCCGCGAACCCTATATCATTGGTTGTAGTATCATGCCCACTATTTTACTTTGTCTTTGGCTCGTCTAAGACCTAGATTCACAGGAGGGTGCTTCACTCGATTATGTGCTTCACTATTTTCATCTATTGTCCTCGATTATCTGGTGGCTTCAGGAAAAAATTCAGTTTTTCCTTTCCTTTGTTGTCGAGTTATGTTTTTTTTTGTTTTCTTTTTGAAAACCAAGTCCAGAATTGTTGCCGCACCAGACAAAACAAATATTTTTTATACGGGCCAGCTTTATATTACAATTATAGTTATATATAAATGTTTTCTGGGAGTCATCATAGGTGCCCCGAAATTGTTGCCAGAACTAACAACACCAAATTCACGTTGGTCATTTTTCTTTTCTTTTAAAAACCTGTTGGCCGTTGCATATACGTGTGTGCAATGGATTTTTGTTGCATCCAAGTTTTTTTCTTAAAACATGTTGGATCCAAGTTCTTTTTTCTTAAAACATGTTGGATCCAAGTTTTTTTTTTTTTTTGAAATTATGTTGGATCCAAGTTGTGTACGATGGATTATGCTTTGAATTGTACACAAAAGATACGTCCATTTTTTCTGAGATTCGGTACACCTAGGGGTATCCGACGTGCCACATTTTTTCTCGATCGTGATGCACCTAGGATTTTTAGTGCTATTAGCCTGGGCTGAGTTACTACCTGCTCAGTTTTTTTTTTTTGACACGTACCTGCTCAGTTTTTTGGTATCGAGATGGTACGTACATGTTTAGGCCTTTTATTCTTTCAGATCCACGACTTTGATAGAGGCATATTAAAACGTACCTGATTCGGAAAAAAAACAGAGGACGTATCTGGCTTAAAAAAAACTGAGTACGTACCTGCTCAGTTTTCTTTTCAGATCCACGTCTTGGGGATTAAACGTGTCAAACTGAAATATGTGGTTACGTAACTATAAAACTCTTGTCACATCTTAGCCATATATTTTAGATCTAACAACTAAAATTAATTACGATGATGTGGCTTCACGTGGTGGCTCTATTAACTAACTCATTTTGCTTTTAGTATATAATAGATAGATAGATTTCATCCTCCAAGATCGTATGAGGATCATATTCTGACATGGTCTCTGTAGCCCAGCTGTCTTAGAGGCAGGTTGCGCACACGACATGCCCCCTCTACAGGGAGCCAACTTGGACGATTGATCGAGCTTCATCATGGAAGGGATCATGCGATCCAGCCTCCACCCCTAAGATGGCTCCCTCCTCATCCCCTTTGGCGAGAATGATAAACATTATGCACACAACGACATCGATCATTTTGTTTCCTCCAACATCTCACATAGACTACAACTAACGATACAAGCTAAACTTATCTTCATATGATCATTTCACATCCGCTACAACATCCAAGGGCAGTGTATTTATAAGACTTCTACACATCTCAGTTCTTTGAACTCTTCTAACAAACATATTGTGATCATGGGGAATGTGTTCATTGAGACATTCATGAAGGTCATTTTTGCATGTGAGCAGATTGTAGAGTTATATGCATTCTCATTGAATGCTTAGTTCCCTTTTTTTTGCCAAAACAAAGTGGAGGGATATGGTGTTTGGTTGTTGGAACTCATATCAAAGGAATGGTGCGAAGTTTCTAAATAAATGAGTGCCAAACAACAATTGCATTTCGAATAGGTTAATCCTGAATGATCCATAGTCACCAACTTTCATGTTGTAGAACTTTATATACATGTTATGTTAGTTTTGGTCATACTTACCATTACTTGACTATGAAGCCTAAAAACAGAGTTGTCCAACCAAGTCCATTGCATTACAAACATGTGAGAAATTGAAATTTACTCATTTTAACTATGATTTCAACTCCTTACAACAAACAGTAGAAAACATTGGAGGAAGTGACGTGGAGAATGAGAAATAATAGTAGAATAATAGTGAATGAGCGTTCATGTACAAAATTCATATAACCTCTGAATAAATGGAATCTTCTTCTTTCTACACTTCTTGAAAAGGGTAGCAATCTCAACATTACCACGACATAAAGAAATAGAGTACATTTACTTGCATGACTTTATTTTGGTAAATCTAAAAAGCATATAGCCTGGCCCACAGAAATCCACATCCATGTGCAATCTTAAAATTATATGCAGTAACACTGCAATGTCAAACATGTCGATCGTTACCTGAAAATCAGAACAGAGACAATGGTTTTTGTGCTGCTCAAACTCCCGCAGCTTTATTGTTTCTATTACACTACTTTCATGTAGTACGGAGCCTTTTTCAAAAAAAAATGTAGTACGGAGGGAAAACGTGGCTCGGTATTTCTGTTCCTGCCATCACACCAACAGATGGTGAACCCCGTGAGACTCGATCCAATTCGTTATAATTGAGAGGGTCAAATACACTAGGAAAAAAAATGTAACATGGATTGCAGGTGCAAATTAATTGAGGCGTTGTCCTTTTTTCTGTCATGGTCTTTGTTAGGTATTAGCTGTAGCCTGTGGAGTAGTGATGGCTTGTGAGAAAATAGTCTGAAAAGAACAGAAACAGAAAGTTTGCAGCCACGCTGACGCTTGTGAGAAAATAGTATGTGAAGATGTTAGAGGAAACAGGAACAAGAAGTTGAGAAACATGAGATTTGTCCCAGCTTGTGTGTACCACATCATATCCCTATGGTGTTTATTCATGAGTAATCGAAAACAACACACCTCTACAAATATGAACTCTAAAAAAGATAGAAATTAATATATGCACACCAACTTCTGCTCCTCATTTGGCATCTTAGGGCGCATTGGGCTCCACATTTTATTTGAGGGGCCTAGCAGCCTATTCGTCCATAGCTAATTTAGTCAAACAACCTACCTAACAAGCCTTGTTAACCACATTGTCTTTAGTCTTCAAAGCTCTCTGAAGGCTAACCATAGGAAAATAGTACTCTGGCGTCGATTTGTCCACCTTCAGTTTGTTGCGATGGCGGAACAAGGAGATGGTGCTCCATTTGACACGCTAGTCTGACTGAAATTTGCACATGTAAGATCATGTTCTTTGTTCTGGGTGTAGCTGAGTCATTTGGCATACACTCTCTTTGTGTGGACAATGGTGTCCGTACAAACTGTTCCGGTTTCAGCTCTGACGCCGCCAAGTTAGTATCGCCATTCAGCTTGTACCTCTGTTCAGTGATGCAAGTATAGCGCTATCAAACTGTGACATACTAGTAGTATGGTGGCATGTTTATAGATGCAGTCGTCAGTGGTACATTGCTGGGCATCGGGAGCGGTATAGCGGCCATGGCCAAATCTGAAAACCAGTATTGCATTCCTAGAGGAACATATACACTTATAATAACCATTCGCATGGTTCGCCCCGGCAGTGGATTCAAAGTTGGATCGGGTGGTTTCTATATTAATATAGCGTGGCGAAAGCCTATTTCTTCAATAACCATTCGCATGAACAACAAGGGAGAATTGTAAGCCATATGTTTACACAAGAAAGGAAAGCGAGAACACACGTCAAATTTGAAGGAAGGATGATACTTCCTATATGGGTCTACACAAGCAACTGTGCCACCCTTCTAACCAAACTCCTCGGTTTAGGAAGAATGCTTCCATCTAGCATGACACCCAAGATCGCGTCCCACGTCACGGGCTGGTTTCCTAGAACAATATTTTCCATTACAATAATAATGTTTGAGGTCATGTAGTCCTCCTCGTAAAAGAGCAACTCCAGAGACATGGTGTCCTAGTTTTGGGTAAATACGAGCCTGACGTCCTTTATGCTAAGAGCAACTCCAATGTTGGAGGTCTGTGTGCACTTCCTCCAGGTGCTGCATCGAGATTTTGGGTAAATACGAGCCTGACGTCCTTTATGCTAAGAGCATCCGGCACCATGACTAACATGATGGCACATGCTCTTCTAATGTCGTCCTCCATGCGGATCATACTCAGACATTACCTTGGTAGCCCATTTTCGAGAAGCATATAATATTTTCGAGAACTATGACTCATCTACTTTTCATAGTTCACCCCCTTTTGGAATCCCAATAAGCTCGCCACTCATGGTTTTCAGTTCCTTTTCCCTCACCTCCTTTACTCTCACGATTTTGTTTCCCTCCAACATCTTAGATAGACTAAAGCTAAAGATATAGGCAAACGTGTCTTCATATCACATTCACTATGACATCCTAGGGCAGTGTATATATGAGACTTCTACGCATCCCTATTCTATGAGCTCTTCTAACAAACATGTTGTGATCATGGGGTATGTGTTCATTAAGCCATGCATGAACTGTTTATCATGTCATTTTCTTCATGTGAGCAAATTGTAAAGTTATATGGCATTCTAATTGAATGCTTAGTTCCCGATTATCTTGCCAAAACGAAGTGGAGGGAAATATGGTGTTTGGTTATTGGAACTCACATCAAAGGAATGGCGCAAAGTTTCTAAATGAATGAGTGGCTGAACAACAATTGTGTTTACAAATAGGTTAATCCTGAATGATCTATAGTAACCAACTTTCATGTTGTAGAACTTCATATGCATGTTATGTTAGTTTTGGTCATACTTGCCATTACATGACTATGAAGAGAAAAAACAGAGTTGTCCAACCAAGTCCATTGCATTACAAACATGTGCGACATGGAAATTGACTCATTTTAACTACATATCGTAGCAAAGAAACAGTAGAAAACATTGGAGGAAGTGAGGTGGAAAATGAGAAATAATTAGTAGTGAATGAGCGTTCATGTACAAAATTCATATAAGCTCTGAATAAATGGAATCTTCTTCTTCCTACACTTCTTGAAAAGGGTAACAATCTCCACATCACCACGACATAAAGAAATAAAGTAGTACATTTACTTCAACTCTAACATGATTTTATTTTGTAAATATAAAGAGCATATAGCCTGGCCTGCAAAAATCCACATTTATGCGTGAACTAAAAATTATATGCAGTAACACTGGAATGTGCAACCATGTCGATCGTTACCTGAAAATCAGAACAGAGACAGTGGTTTGTGTACAGCTCAAACTTCCACAGCTTTTCTGCTTCTATTACACTCCTTTTATGCAGTACGGAGGGAAAACTTGGCCTCGATATTTCCGTGCGTGCCATCCCAAGAACATATCGTGAACCCTGTGAGACTCGCTCCAATTCGTTACAACAGAACGAGAGCAAACTAACCTGAAGAAACGGCTAACACCTAAACCTGAAGAAAAACGAAACCTAACACCGAAATTCAGAAAACTACAGCAGTGGGGTTTATCAACAAAACATACCAACTTCAGCCCCTCTTTTGATAACTTAGAACTTCTACAGTATGTTCACATGCATTTCCATTTGGTACAGAAAATTTCAAGTGTATCATCGACATTTACTATACAGCGTTAACATATCGAAACCACAATACATCTCATAGAACAGAGAATAGGACAAACACATGACCTTAAAGACTGCCAGAGCTGCCTGAGCAGACAAAACGGCGTGCATATTATTCAAAGGAAACGGAAAAGCATAAACAGAACTGCGGAGGCTCGTGGGCTTGCCGCTTGTCCCCACTTAATTAAACGGGAGTAAGATTATGAAGTTATGACCTCAACCTTGTCTTCTCAGTGGATACAGCATCATCTCCTTATACTTCCGACGGTTCAGCAACAAAAGAATCTCCTTTCTCCCCTGCTCAACCTTGTCTTCTCAGTCAGTGTATTTTAATAGGGAATTTAAAACTGTAACTATTCAGTTCGTAGCTATCTAGAAGAATTCGGGAAAGCATAGCCAAGAGGAATGAAACTAAAGTGGCCTCATGAGTTCCAGAGTATATACATGATTTTAACTATAAATATGTGATACTGAACGGAACCTGTTTATGAAATATGAAGCAGCCTCGCACTGCATCTTAGTGGGTATTAAAAAGAAAAGTTGCATTCGAGCGCAATCTTTAAATGATTTGCAAAAGGTTCTCAACCAGGATCAGTGCTCGACATCTCGGCTCTTTGATAACAGCAAGCAGATTTCGTGTTTGGGCAGGTGCTAGCTAGAGCAATAGAGCATACATCATATTAAGTCTACCAGGCCAACATGTTGCAAAAGAAGAAACCGAGAAAAAATGAGAAGGTTGCTGGTGGTGACCCGCTCGACTTAGTTTCGATCTGTGTGGAAACTGAGAGAACGATGACCTATTTGACTTTTTTTTTACAGAAGGCCTAAGCTCAGATTTATAAATAAGCAAACAGCCATAAAAGATCAGTTTTTCGCAAACAGAAGCACCAAACATCAATAGACACAAAGTGTAACTTACTCCATTAGAGGAAGATAAATTGGACCTGGAGAGTATTTAGAATTAGAGTACGAATCTGGTTCCTAAGTCGGAAAGGTTTTGTTCAGAAGAAGGTTACCCTGGTGACAGCATACAATTACAATTGGAGTACAAGTCTATGTCCTGTAGCTACCCCCGTGTGTTCAATAGAGATGTAGAAAAGTTAGCATATTATCTCACTCCTTGCTCTCGCGCCTGTCTCAACAATTTTTGCCGCCACGGCTCGCGAGCACTACCGTCCCCGACCACCAGTATCTCAAAACTACCAGTTGGGCCTTCAGAATCAGAAACACGTGACAATCGTATATCAGCCAGTGGATCTTGATGGGTCCCGTCGGGTCGATCTCATACTCTATTGTTAACACCCAAGACCTGGAGGTTGTACTACAATGCCGAAAAGCGTGGTGCTAAAGTGGATCAGCTCATTTTCGATCACCTCATTGGCTCTCATAGTTTTTGGTTTCCTCCAGTATCTTACATAGAGAAATCTAAAGATATACGCAAATCATGCTTCATATTACATTCTCTTTGACATCTTATAGGGCAAGGGTATATATAATACTTCTACACATCTCTAGTCTTTGAGCTCTTCTCCCTATTCATTCTGAGCATGGTATGTGTTGAGCAAGTCATTCATGCATTGTTTATCACGTCACTTTTTTCATGTGAGTAGACTGCAAAATGTTGTGACATCCTACTTGCATGTCCATTTTCCGATCTAGGTGTAGGGAAATGTCGTATTTAGTTGTGGAATGTGACCAAATGAATGAGTGATTGAACGGCAATTGCACTTGGAAATAGGTTAATCCTGAATGATCCATCGTAACAAAAACGTTCATATTCTAGAACTTTATATGCATGATATGTTAGTTTTGGTCATACTTACCATCATTTGACTAGGACCAAGTCTACAGTACATGGTGATTTTGAAATCAACTCAATTTAGCTAGGTTTTTAACTCTTTACAAGATAATCATATCATAGTACAGAAAGAGTAGAAAACATTGGAGGAAGCGACAGACAAAATGCGAAATGTTGTTCCATTATTTTTTGTAACTAAAAGAGCACATGAATTTTGGCTGCACAACAAATCCATATTCTTATGGTTTTTATATCATTATTAGTAATTGGACAAAAATACACCTCTACAAAAAGAACTCTAAACAAAGATTGAACTTAATATGCACACCAACTTCAGCTCCTCAGTTGGCAACTTAGGGCGCATTGGGAGCACATAAATTTCATAATACAATTCATATGCATTTTATAGGAGACGATCCTACAGAAAAATTTCCAGCGTTGCGTTGCCAGGACTATACAACATTAAACAGATCAAAACAACAATAACTCTCACGGGAAAAAATAAGAGGAGAAATACACACTACTGATTGACCTATAAGAATGCCTGAACCCATGAGATAGCTGAGTATTGAGCAAGAAAACAGTCTACTTTTCAAAAGAAGTCGAAAAATATAATCAGAATTGTGGAAGCTGGATATTACTGGCAAGGAATATAACTAAGATTAATTGAACCCAATGTGCTTCATCAGTCAGTTGATAGGCGTGCAAGCAAGCCGGTGGGCGTATGGACCGTCTTGATGTGGCCAGACCCGATCAGATCACGGAGGTGGAATCGCACATCGAGAGGCCACGACCTCAACCTCGTCTTCTCAAGCAAAGATAGCAGCATCTCCTTGTACTTTCGACGGTTCAACAACGAAAGGATTTCCTTCCTCCCCTGCTCACCATAACCGCATTTTGTCAGTGTTTTTCTCGTAGGGAAATTCAGACTACAATAATATTCAGTTGGTAGCCATCCAAAAGAATCCAGGAGAGCAAAGCCAAGAGGAAACAGCCTGTTTATTAAGTATGAAGCAGCCTCGCACGGCATTTAAGTGGGTATTAACAAGAAAATATGCAGTTGACAGACAAGAACCATGAGTCATACACAGACAAAATTTCATATGCACTCACCCTTTGGGCCGCAAATAGAGCCACAAAGGAGGCACCAAAATGTCACCGTCTACTGCTCAAATGGATGTCATGCCAGCTAAAAATCACTTGTGGTTACCTATGCAAGTTTGAGGACAGATTGACAGAAATTTCTAGTTTTCAAGTTCATGACTGGATGGACCTACTGTACCCAGCATGCTGATATAGGGAGTTACAGTACAACTTAATATTATGTACTAATGTTTCTATAAGTAATGAAAACTGAAACATTCATGAGGGATGCAATCATAATGACATGTCAACCACTAAAGTGGTTGCTAAGTTATTTCTCAGCAGATTCATGATAGCCATCATTAAGATTGACGAACATCGCAAAAATTTAACCGAAGGAATAGAAAAACCAAGTGCAAACCTGGGATAGGCCTTTCAAGATTGGACCAATACTTGGAATAGAAAACCAGTATATGTTTGGATCTATTAGCTGGCGCGTCTGCCAAAAAATCAACATGGCACAAATAGTGAGCATGCTTGGTCAAGAACATGTGTATTCATCATGTAATCAAATGAGATACAGTTATTAGATGTTTCGTAAACATGAAACCAGTCATACTGGAGACAAGTTATTCTTCCTCTTTAACATAACTCCACGGAAATTACTTAGAAAATACTTACTAGGAGACCAGCATTCATCAATAACGTGATATGTTTATCTCTTGCATCACCCCCATGTGATAACAGTGAGCACTGCAATGAAAAGCAGAAGATATGAAAAGCCTTATTAGAGCAGTACTATTTCTTGGTTTATTAGTAGGTAAGTATGAATGCCAGCTCCAAATCCCCATGATAGATCATCGCATAGCCTCAGAGAAGTTAAAACTTGGTAATGACCTATTGCAGATAAACGGTTGAGATAGAGTTTTGCACAAGTTGAAAACTTACCACCTCTAGGTGATCTATGCTGACATCAAATTTTGAATGCAGAACATATTTCTCAAACCACTCAAACACTTCAACACCATCTTGGTTTTTAGCCGTTGACCTCCTGATAGAAAATTGCATCTGCATACACTCAGCCATAATAAATGAGGAATCCATAAAAACATGTAATACGAAAAGTTGAAGTTAATGTGATGAATTATCACATAATGACTAAAACTTCAGTATCAAGAGATTAGCTACTTAATAACTTCTTTCTGATGATAGACGAGATCCAGCCCCTAGCCACATTAGAGAAAAGGAAATGGACAGGAAAGGTATCTTTTTAATTAGACAAGAAACAGAGTTAGGAAGATAAGAATGTAACTTGTAAGGCAGGTAAGAATCAAAAACTAAGGTTCTGAATACCAAATCTCGTTTCAGTTCTTCCACTTATTATTTAAAGAGTGCCTCTAGGGTGTTGTGACATGTCTGTGATGGCAAATTTGCAGTTTTATGGGATGAGCAAATTTTGTGCTTGCTTGGAGAAATTGAAGTATCAAATAATAAGATTAAATAATTATACCCCTTAATTTCCATTACAATAACATCATCTAGATCTACTTAACCTACTTAATGCCAAACCAGGACAAGATATACCTGCTTCAGATAATCATCCATGAACATGATTGCATGGTCATCCTGCCCCGTATTGAGTTTGAATACACGGAGTACTCTGTCTTTCTTCAGTGACTGCAAAAATATTTACTACTATGTTCAAAGTTCACCAGAACCAAGAAAATTCTATCTTTGATGCACTTGGAGATTAACACAGATTAGTTAATGGTAATCACTTGGACTTTAACACGAGAACAACTAGAAAACAATCCGAACTTAAAACACAAATTTATCATCACATCTACAAGGCTACAACAGTGATGTCACCATAAAGAGCTACTGCATAAGTAACAAAAAAGTACCTCCAAATCTCTATCGACTTGTGTCCTGTCCTTCACGCTACTATACAACTGGGACTGCAGTATAAATGGTTGTGTTGTAACCTACACGTGAACACAAAAATGATCAACTTGGGGCCACTGAATCACCGTTAGAAATGGAAAAAAAAAAGAACAAGCACGCACGAAGTTTATGTAAACATCTTTATTATATTAGAACATGCTCTTTTTACATTACATGGAGTATTTATTCTGTTGGCACGTCTTTGTTTTAATTATTAAGAGATGGAGCAAACGTAAGTGCAAGAGTTTAGTTGTGGTCATGGAGTGTACATGTTTTGCTGGCCATTGTCTTAAGGTGATGGCTCTCCCTCGAACACTTGGTTGTTTCGTTCTGTCCAAATGGACCAATTTATAGAATCACTATCTTGTCCATGTATTTTTTTCTGAATTCTTCGCAGTGATTTCTGCCTAGACAGCCACCAAACTCGCAGTGTCATGTGTCGATTGGATTCTGGAATTGTGAGGAGCTGACCATATTTAAATGATTCGCCACAGATTTCTTAACCAGGATCAATGCTCAACATCTGCGTGCATATTGCGTGTTTGGGCAGCTGCTGTCATTCATGCTGGTCAGGTATCCAACAGTGGTAGCGCAGTACTAACCGGACAAAGAAATTGCACTTGAGGGGCTCTTTGGCATTCCAGAGCACCTTATGGCACGGTAACACTGGCCTGCCACGGAGGAATGCCCTATAAGATAACTGTGATTTGGACTCTAATGTTTCATTTTCTAAAGGTTCAGTTCACACAAATAAAAAAGCATGCTGCATAGTGGAAATGATTAACATGAATTTGATAAGCGTCCAGTAGCTTGTTAGATGTATTTAATTAGTTCAAAATTCAAAATACACAAAGCCATCCATCGCAAATAAAAGAAACATGTTTTATGGTACTTTTGTTCTCCAAGTTCAGCCAAAGTTTGAAAAACAACAGGAGCATGCAAAATACCTTCTCTAGCTTTGGGAACTGTGTGCGCATCAACTGTAGAGCTATCAAAGTATCACTGAATACAAGGTTGTCCTCTGCATCATCAAAATCGTAATGTTATTAGTTTATAACAATTATTTGCAGCTTAAGATGCACAACAAGAAGTGTGCATGAGTGCACTGTTTTTCACATACTCCCTCCGTCCAAAAATAAGTGTCTCAAGTTTGCCCAAAAGTGGATGTATCTATACATCAAATATGTCTAGATACATCAACTTTTAGACAAACTTGAGACACTTATTTTGGAACGGAGGGAGTACAATTTATAGCATCTTCTTAATAAAATATAACGATTTTATGGTGATTGTCTAATGCAACAACAATAATTAATCTAGAATAGGGAGTAAACTATGCATGAGTGCACTGTTTTTCACATACAGTTTGTAGCATCTTCTGAATAAAATGTAATGATTTTTATGATGATTGTGTAATGCAACAACTACAAATGATCAAAAATAGGGAGTAAAATATGTTTTAGGTCACTAAACTTATGTTGAGGCTGTCATCTAGGCACCCATTCTCCTAGCTTACACATTTGGTTCACCAAACCGTGAAATCTCCAGTGTCCTAGGTTCCTAGCTAGTGTGGCCATGCCGAGTCTCTGATCGTGTTCCGAATTTTGTATTTATTTGTCTCTATACCTTATGTTCTTCCAGCCCCACCCCAATGAACGTAATCAACTGACGCTACATATATCTCATAGCAACAGCGGCGACAACCTAAGATCCCCATCTGCAGCGACCATGTGAATCCAACCGCAAGACAGAGTATCCGTCACAGATGGTGGCTCGACTATACAAAAAGATTAGTTGCCTCACAATACGCAAAGTGACCTATAACCATGATGGAATATATCAGCTATTCTTCAGGTTGTAGTTGGTTTGCTATGCTGATGACATGCTTGGTTCTCCGAATGTGGAATGATGACCTATTTAATGACATACTTGCGGAAGTTAAATGACCTGGGGTATAATTTACTCTAACAGTAACATAGGAGAATAAATTAGACATGGAGACTAACAAACCAAGGCTAGTGCTGCCGCTTGCGGTTCTGCCTGGTGACTTTCTGGCATCGTCGCTGTCGTCAGGAGAGCGTGCTCGCTTCTTTTTCCCACGGGATGATGATGACGGATACGACGGCGATGTTTCCGCCATCGCGCTATGTTGACCGTTGTTCCAATATAAGTAGATGTGATGCGAAGGGTCCTCTATTTTGCATCAGTAGCACGGAGCTTCCTTCCACAGTCCGCACTCTAAACCTAGTGCAGAAGCATGGCACATCAGTTAAAATTAGAAATTAGAAAAAAGGTTCAGTCATACGAATTCCACAAATACTGAAAAAACTGGATTAGTATGAGTAAACAAGAACTATGGAGATGGTTTAGAAACTGAGATGTGAATGGCACCACTGTAAAAAAACAATCTCTTCACTGAATTTAGCAATGTTTGTCCATACTGGGATTTTCCCACAAAGAACCTGCGATTATCCCCCGCCTACTAATTAACGAATGGATGGAGAAGTAGTGGATGAATAACCTGGCGGAAAGGGGGCTACCTCACCCAGAGGACCTCTGCCTGGCGGCGACGCGCGCCTGCGCGATGGATGGCGCCTGGACGTGGAGCTAGTTCGCCGTCTGAGGTGACTGAAGACGGCCGGAGTTGCGACGGCGGCCTCCTTGTCTCCTAGATCTCTCCTGCCGGCGGCGGCGGCAATAGGCGTGGGGATTTGTTGCAGGGCAGTCGGAATTATTTTCTGAGTACTTTGATACATGATGAAACGGGGGCCACCTGTCAATGATACATCTCGTTTTCTTTTTTTTGACAAAGAAAGAGGAACAAAGAAGCTTCGTTCCTTACAGAAAGATCCAGGAAACAGAAGAAAAAACAACGAAGCCCTCCTGGATCCCGACCACACCGACGGCTGGAACGACCCGGTGATTTGCCGCCGCCGCTGCTCCACAAGCTTGCTTGTCCTTGGCCGGAGTCAGCCCCTCCGCCGGCGGGAGACCACCGGACAACCCACGACGGACGCCCACAGTCGCCGATGACGCCGCGAAGCCCCAAACCTCCTCCATCTTCGGATTGATTAGCCGGATCCGCCGACAGCCCACGGGATCCGGTGAGGGGAAGTCGAACCTGAGAGATCCGAAGAGCCACCAGGTCGACGATGGCAGCAGATCGACGCCGGAGCTCCACGGAGCGCCGCCATCGAGTGGAAGGTCCACCGCCCGCAAAACCACTCCGGCCGCGCCTCCTCCACCACGACGCCGCCGGCTGGAAACCCTAAGCAAGCCTACACTATGTACACGACGCGGATCTGGGTTCCCCCCTCCCGCCGCCGGAGCGGCCGGCGGAGGGCGAGGGAGCCGTCGAAGCAGCGCCGGCGAGGTGGTTTGCCTAAGGAGCTCACAAATCGCCTCTCTGGGTTACTGTAGACGGGAGAGGTCGGTCCAAGGTTCCTGCTCATTATCTTTTGTCCATACATGTGATGATTAACTTGCAAATCTTTTTTTTGAACACAGAATATTTCGTTGATCAACAACAACTACATGTAATACATTGAGGCAAGATCCTAAACACCTGAACCTGCTTCGGCCTGTTGAGCTGGTGTCGCTGGTGGGGAGATGGCCGAGATGCATAGTTGTGAGCACCGACAATCACCTCCTTGCATCTACCCGGTCGATCCTTCCAACAAGATGCTTCTCTGTAACCAAAGTAGTGAAAAGAAGAAAGGGATATCTAACTATCTATGCTTTTCCAGTAAGAAAGAAAGACATGGATAGAGATGGAAGTCCTGGAGTGTAGTTGAAAGCTCAATAGTCAAGGAAAAAGAGCTAATTACATGAATAGTTCCGTGAATTTTGGTCAATTAGTTTCCGAGCACATTGCAGACCGGATTCATTCAAACCGCGTTTCGTCAGCCCTATAAATTAATACGGGAACTTCGGATACTAGCATAGTGGCATCGATAGGGAGTTTCCAACTTATGCTTCCTTTACTTGAGGGCAACGGTAGAATGCAAGGAGAGCTAAACTAGATGTTATGATATATTTTATTTTTGGTTTCCTCCAATATCTTACATAGTCTGAAGCTAAAGGGTAGGCACATCTGAATTCATACCACACTCACCGGACATCCTACGGGAAGGATATATATATAGGTCGTCTGTGTGTACTCTTTGTTATCAAAAAATTGTGAGCATGGGATATGCATGCATGTGAGTAAGTCACGCATGAAATGTTTATCATGCATGTGTAACTAGACGGCAGAGCCATTATGATCGACCATTCTATTTACATGTTTCTTTTTCCGATCTCATGCATAAATTAAGAGTTGTGTTTTGCCGAGAACTCACTTTAAACAAATTGTAAGAATTTTCTGAATGTGTGATCAAGTAGTTGAAAAACAATGACATTTGCAAATAGGTTTACTATGGAGTGATCTAAATTCACCAATGTCAAGAAATAGAAGAAGCTAAACCGCATGTTTTGTTTTTATAAAGAAAGAATCGGCATTGTGTTAGTTCTGCTCATATGTATAATTCCGCAAGAATGATAATATGGGTGAAATGAATTACAAATCGTTATAGCTAAGTTTTCAGCTCCCTCTTAGGAACATCGTGTCATAGAAAAGATACTACGATATAATAGTGGATAAACTAAGGCACACAGACGAAAAAACTATAGTAAATGGTTTTCCTCCCATGGCCCCATCATGTTTGAGCAGTTGCATCACTTGTGTCATAATACCTCAAACGTAAACATCATATAACGGGAATTAATTTTGTGATGATTTGGTATTTTAACTGGCGGAGCGACCCCCACCGGGTGCGATTGTTAATTGATCGGTAGGCTTGTTGCCCAACGGTCCATGTTGGGACACAATGGCCCTCAAGAAGTGAAGACCTTGATTCACACGAATTATCTCGCCTCTTTGGTCGTTTTGACTCTAAATCCTTTGTGTTGTTTGTTGACTGACACCGAAGGCCTCACTAAGAAGTTGGACACTGAATCCACTAAAAATGTTTTGTCCAAACTGTTTCTCTCTCTTGTTATTACCAGCCAACAAGAAGTCCTAAAATTTTAGATTGGTTAGGTAAGAAAGTTCAATAAGATACCACTTTTGTATACTTTAAAAATCATAGGTAGGTTGCATGGAGACTAATATGTCACATAGGTGCATTGAGCACCATGAAATATTTAAAATCAATAATGTGATTATTCACGGTTCTGTTAAATGAAGAAATTGTACAAAACGTCCGAAGTTGGAGAAGTTGATTACTGCTTAAATTGTAAGATCGGGGTTTATCATTTTTCCTTCGTAAAAAATATTAGGCAAAAATCAAAAAACGAATAACTCTATTGCAATAATAATGCATAATATTTACAAAAGTGCGCACATAATCATTGGTATGCAAAGTATCATCTATACTTTTTCTTTCTCTCGACACATATATAACCTTGTCTACAGAAATAATCCTTATTCTCAATTAATGCTAGTGATACTATACATTGGATGGAACTCCCTATAAAGCTCAGATCTGGTAGCTTCCACCTTGCATGGGAAGGACCGCGCTTGGTCACAAACATTAGGTCACTGTGTTCTGAACCATATAAATGTTACCATGAACGCTTTGTTTTCCTACAATATTTTAGATAGGTTAAAACTAAAACAAAGTAGGCAATATTTTAGATAGGCTAAAACTAAAACAAAGGAGGGGTATATATAGGCCTTCCATATATCTATGCCTTATATCATAAAAAATGCTATTAGCATGGGATATGTGTTGAACAATGAATTCATGAACTGTCTATCATGCGTATGACTATTCGGAATCATCTGACCAATCACTCTATTTGCATGTTTTGTTTCCAGTCTCTTACCAAGAAATAAAGTGATCCAAAATATTGTATTTTGCAAATGAGAAGTCACATAGAAAAAGAAAACGTCGGTAAGTCTCTGAATGTGTGAATGGGTAGTTGAATGGAGGTTCCATTTGGAAACAGATTACGCTTGAATGATCAAAGTTACCGGTTTTCAAGTAATAGAAGAACTTATTCCGCCTGTTTCGCTGGTTCTACTCATGCATATAATTTCATCGCGTCATGAAGTAAGTAAGATAAGAGATTCGTATTAGATTCCACAAGATGGATGTGAAAAATGGGAATCGGCTCATGTTAGCCATGTTTCTATCTCCCTTTGTAGACAATCATGTTTTGAGCAAACAAACTCGGAAAGTGAGGGGAATTATTAATAGTAAAATAATTTTCCAGTTGGAGAAAATCCTCAACCATCCTGAAATAGTTTTTGGCAAACATAAAGCTATCCTGGTTCACTAAGAAGAAAGCATTTAACTTGTGAAAACTTGATCCAGTTGCATGCCTAATTGCACAAATCCTCCCAGTAAACGTTATGAACAATGACATGAACATCAAAACATTCCCACTAGAAAAAATATCAAATAAAATATGGGAGAACAGATATCACCTGGTGTCAAAAGCACCATTGCTTTTGGTTCGGAAAACAAAAACAGGTCGAATGCACGTGTTACTGGAATGCTCAGAGTTCCATCTTCCCATGGAACAAAATATTATCTATACTACGACGACAGAAATATATAATGAAGACCACCCTTACAAGAAGCAAGGTAACACATAACTAGAATTTGAATCCAAGTTGCATCTCCAGATATTCTATACAGATATTGTTTTCTACAAAATGAGCTTCTAACTTGAGAAAAAATTGGGTGATCTCCCTGGCCTCTGCATCGGTTGATGCACACGGGCAGTTAGTGTACATCTCATGTGAACGTTCTCTCATACGTTTGATGAGCTCCTTAAAAAGCTAAGGCCGGGTAGCCACCTCTTGCTTCCTTCGCCCGACGGCAACACCTTGTGGTTTTCCTAGAATGCAAGGACAGCCAAATTAATATCTTTAAACAGAGCACCGAACGGACTTAATATGTATAAAGAAAAATGAACATAGAAAGCACATCGACACGATAACCGTTTGCAATTTTAAAGAGTGTGGTCAGACTGAAACCAAACCTGGGTTTCATCTTTAGTAGGCTCTGGTTCAGCTACGGTTTCCAGAGCTAGAGGAGTAGGCGGCGGTAGCTGCGGAGAAGAAACATGCAGGAGTAAGAAACCCATAACCAATAATCAACAAAAGATGATTAAGAATTGGAGCTGAGTTAAAGCTGGGACATGACGGAGTCTTTACCCTTCTGATGATCTTCTCTGGAGAGCATCCCAGAGCTGGAACGGAAGGGGCCTAAAATACAAAATATCTCTTTACAGTAAGAATCTAGTAGTACAGTAGCAAATCAACATGAATCAAGGAATCCCATAGGTCTTGCCTGAAGGATATTGCCATTTTGGCCACGTTCCATTTGTTGACCGAACCCAACCAAGGCCTCGGTTGCACGCACCGTACGATCCTGGGTGTCCTCGATACCGCAAAGCCTCGAACCCTGCATACGCAAGATATATGAGTGATACTTGGCTTCCTAATCCAAAACAGAAGGTGCAAGTACAAGGCACCTACCCATATTTCAACGGTTCGGTTAACTTCTTGCAGCTGCTTTTGGAAACTGCTGAGATTTACATGGATGACCGAGACCTGCAAGACAGTTGTTATTTTACCCTGAACGGATCAGAACCAGTAACAGGGACAAATCAGTGCAGCGCGAATGTTCCAACCTCATCCCTTGTCCCTTCAATTATTTCTTGAGTTTCATCAAGAGTAGCATCTACCCGGTCAATCCTCCCGGCAAGATGCTTCTTTGTAACCTGAAGAGTGAAAAGCAGAAACGGATATATATATATATATATATATAAAAGCTTTTCTTGTAAGACAAAAAGATAAAGATTGAACTCCCGGAGTGTAGTTAAAAATCACAATAGTCAGGGAAAAATAATTAATTACATGAACAGTTTCAGAAACTTCATTCAATTGGTTTCCGACCACATTGCACGCATCAGTCAAACCGCGTTTCGTCACCCACATCATATCGCTTAACTTCCATCCCTGCAAATTAATACGTGAAGTTTAGATACTAGCATAGTAACATTAACAGGTATAAATAGGCAAGATTGTCATAATTTGAAGCTTTAGAATTGGAAAGGCATGATAGACACTAGATCCAACTAGAATAATCTAGGATGGTATTCCTCGTGTCGTGTGTACTCTTTGATCATGTGAGTTTACCTTCCATCTAATATATGCATAACCAACAAGCCCAACAACAACGACTGCTGTTAAAGTATATCCACCAGCCCCTACAAAAAAGAAGGTAATTAAGCTGGAGTAATCATGTACATATTCAAATCAGAACTGCAAAGACTAGAGGAACTAAAGTGTGTGTACTTCTAAAGGGTGTGATGAATTAGGTCCAACACAAGAAAACGACTTTAGTCTGAAACATAAACATCTAGGGGTCCAAGTGCAAGTGAATACTGCAGGACAGGTCAGAACTGTCAAATGTGTAACTATCATCTCGTCTAAAATAAAACTTTTCAGCGTGAAGTATGTGTTTGTAAAAGCTCTATTTCACTCACACAAGTCAATGACAAAAAACAAATGTGCAGCTTGGAAATATGCAATTGTAACAGCTCTCCGTTTTCACTGACAACTCAATAACTAAAACAAAAACTTTGTAATTTTGAAATCTCTCTGTTTTACTCACTCACATGTCAATAGCTGTGCAGCTTGAAACATGTAATTTTTTTGCGCAGTGAAATTCACGTTTATAAAACCACGTTGCAAGCCATAAATAAGCAAGGCAAGCGCAGGAGACAGAAACAATCGGCAAGCACCGACCTGATGAATTATCGATGACCATGACATCCTCGTTCCTCTTGCTCAAAGCTCGGCTTAACTCCTCCCGGAGGTTACTGACCTAAAATCATTGACCAGCGCACAAGCAAAGATTCAGCACCCCGTAAAAATCTACCGCGGTCCATGGCGTCCGGGGCGGCAGCAGACACCCAAAACAGAACAGGACAGCCGGAAATAAACCTGGGCAAAGAGCTGTTCTTCGCCTCTGCTCGACGACGACGACGCCTTCTTCCCGTCCTTCCCAACGACCTTCACAAGCTGCAGGAAAGAAGAAAGCAAACACATAAATAGTTACAGTCATCGTCGCAGCAGCACGAGCTTGATCGGTTCAGTGTTGAACTGATGAATTCACGGAGGCAAGGCAAGGCAAGAGGGTGGCAGGAGTTTACGTACCTTGGCGGCGGTGGAGAGCGCGCCCCCGATGATGGGGACTTTCTCGGCGTCGTCGCCCTGAATCAGATTACCCACACACCACCCTGCAACGCACAAGAAGAAGATTCGCAAGCCTGTTAAAGCTCCCGCGCCAGTCGATTCTCATGACAAACGACAGAGGCCTAATCTAATTCGTTCTCCTTGGTAAGGGAACAAATAGAGGATGCCCTGATCGATCTACGCAAGCCGAGCTACTAAAACCCTAAGCATGCGGCAGCAAGATAAACCCTAGCAATCCAGCATCATGCAAAGAAGATATTCAGAAGCGCGACGGAGAGTAACAGATTGGGGTTTACGAGAGGACGGGACTGCTGACCTCCGCCTAACAATGTGAACGGGCCGAGAACCATGGCGCCTGCCGGAGGAGACCCTCGCGGCGACGGCTAGGCGTGTCTCTTCTGCTCTCGACAGAACACGCTCGGCGGCGGCGACGGCGCGATCGGGACGGCGGAGACGATTCCGCTTCTCTGTTTCTTGTTCTTCTTGGCCTCCTGCTTATGTTCGTTTATTATTTCAGCGGTAAATAAAACCGGAAACAGAATCTTGTTTATGTTTTCTACACGCGACGTACGTATCGGAATCAAACTCCTTCCAAAAAATACCCCAGGATAGGATGCCGTTGGGTTTAAGATGGACGCCCAGGATAGGACCGGTTCAGACGGGGTAAAACAGTAATAAAACCACGGATGATTATTTTGTCATGATCTCATCGAACAGCAGGTCGGATTTGATTAGCCGAACGAACAGACACTTTGTGAATTTTAATTACAATCACGGCGTTTCTTGGATGGCAAGAAAAAAACATCATTTATTCCGACAATGACAGGTCGGCTACTGTTCATCGTCATCAGCCACTGAAGATTATAATCCTTGGACAAGAAGAAACAAAATGATTTCAGCCACAGTTGATTGATGATTAGCACACCAACACATTACAAGATTTCAAGGCAGAAGCTTTCCGTTGACCATTTTGATTCCACACGTTTTCCAGATTATTGGTTCTTATCATACAGAACATGTCCTGTGCTTGTTATGATGAGGCGGTAACGACTAGGTAGAGATCCCGGTTACAGCAGTCGGGGGAATTGTGGCATGGTTTTCCTACTCTACGATGATGCTGGGGCGGGGGGGTTTGTCGTGGCGGCGGCAGAAGCGGATTCGGCGGCGTCCTTCTTCTTCAGGTCCTCAAACTTGTCGATGGCCACCTGGAGCTCGTCCGTGCCGCCCACCGCATGCATCGTGTAGTAGTAGACGCCGAAGACGAACCCCGTCAGCCCACCCGCAACCACAAGGTTCTTGGTCTTGGGGCCCAAGGAGCTGAATCCCGCCATCTCGTCCGGGGGTACTGCTGCAGAAAGGAAAGTAAAGATGGAAAATGTTACCATGGTAAAAATAAGGACATGCTGATGTCGATCCAAGATGAAATCAATGTACAATTCTGAACTGGGCAGTACAGGGGCAGCTTAAAAATACAGGGATTTAAGCATAGGGTTCAGATCTCCTTCTCCGGCCTGACAACCCCTAATGGTTACATGATTTCACGCTTAGTAGTTTTGCAGCAATAAACAATTTGTATTAGCATAAAAAAAATGGATTACTGATGAGTAGCCTCTCCAGTTGAGCAAAATATTGTTTGTACAACAAAACAGGAACTATTGAGACACTGTTACATGGAACTCTGACAAGCAATAGAATATCGAACCTGAACAATCAACTATCCCACAAAGTCTTTCTGGTTGCTGGCTAAAAGCCGTGGAGGAAATAAGAAAACGATATTGCGAAACTATTCTGCAGACAAGTGTGATATGTCTTGGATAATGTTTTCAAGACAAACTCTAGCAATCTAACCCCACCCATATTCCTCCTTAATTTTACCTAAGCTACAAGCAGAGCTCAATTTTAAGGCAGCACATGTAACTCAAAAAGGAAAACCTACATACATAGCTCTGCTGAAGTGTTCAGAAACACATATTGCAAATAGCACTGCTTGTTGGAATTATAAGACGGCGACATGCTGAAATAAAATTCTACTGTCAGTAGGCTAGAAGATTTGGTATAGTCAAAATGGTACATTGATATGTTACACAGTTGCTTGCTTGCATCGGCAGGATTAAATTTTCGGAAGCCCACAGATTTATCTATCCACATAAGCAATTGCAAGCGGTAGAGTTCAGTTAATCTACTTCATTCCCGTGATGCAGTGCTAAGTGTTAATGCATGCTGGGAATCAACTGCTTAATCTACTACATTTAATCTACGGCATGCTAGTTGCTACAGGGTGGAGCTCGGCTGCTGCAGAAGCTAGGAGCTCATGAATAACCAGGGCAGCATCCTTATCTAAAACGGCAACTAAATCACACGAGTAAGTAGACATGTGATGCCCCCCCCCCCCCCCCCCCCCCAGGAAGTTCATGTTGAAAATCATAAGACAACTATCTGTCTTATTTTCTTGATGCTTTGGTGTTCCAGGTTAATTACTAATGAGACGGGGAGGCAAAAATAAAAATGGAGAGACATGGAGCATTCGCTGTACCAAACTAAAAGATAGCAGCTGAGGTTAATTAACTAATGACCTAATCATGACGTGTAATTTTGGGAGGTACTCTGAAATGGTTTACCACAAGTAATGATGATTAGGTTCAGCACCCATGCACTATTTATGTACTGCTCGACTACATAAGAAGCAGTAAGTGAATTGGACACAGGAAGTGTGATACATAATTAATCACTCCGCTGACTGAGCATCATCTCAAGCTAGTTAGTTTTGCTCTCGGTTTACTTGATTAAGAGCCACGGAGATTTCAGCATAGGGTTTCCAACATATCCTTCTCCAACCTGACTGCCCAAACGGTCATATAATAGTTCCACCTTTCTATGTTTTGCAGCAATTGACAATTTGTATCACTCGTGAGAAAACAGAGATCACGAACCGAACAAAATATTGTTTGTACATCAGAGCAGGAACTACCGATGACGACTTTCATCTGTGTACAGAGCACTCTTAACAAGCACTAAAACATCTAGCCTGAACAATGACTTAAGGTCTGCGTACTAGCAAGCAAACTCGAGAGTGGAAAATGTTCTGCGACTTGTCGGCAAAAAGGTCTGCGTATTAGCAAGCAAACTCCAGGGTGGAACAGTCGTTTTTGCGACATGTCATTACAAAACTAGGGTTCAGCCACGCATAGGGACGGTCGAATGGACGACACCGAACTGACATGGACAACAGATCGTGCTTTCTTTACTACATGGCATCAACATGTAATGCTCGGCTACGTTGGTCAATCAAGACTCGGGATATGGCAATCCTTAACGATCGGAGATACACGCTGAAGGGTTGATTTGAGCAGGGTGGACGATCGGTTCGAGATGACCTTGGGTGGGTCGCCGAGAACCGGGGGAGAGGAGGGAGGAAGTACCTGACTGACTGGCGTCTGGACCGGAGAAGGAATCCGGCGGCGATGGGGAGGAGATGCGTCGGACACGGTGACGACGGCGGCGGGGGGAGGGCAGGAGAGGAGGAATCAGCAGCGGAAGTGGAAGGAGGAATCAGCAGCAGACTTTTGGTGGGCTTGTTTGTGCGGCGGCCCAACGAAGTTCTACACCACCACCATTTTTTTCAAGTCAATACAAAAGGCTCCTTGACTCGCAAAATAAGAGATAAAACTTTCTCTTATCACTTAATAAAAAATAAACTACAGGAAGATTTAGGTTTATTTAGGGATGTGAAAACAGGACCCATTTGTCCCACTTATACTCCATTTTGTACGGAGTACATAGCTAGTACAAAATTTTGATCCAAACTTTTGTACTAGCTATGTACAAAATGTACTATAAGTGGGATAAACGGTCCCGTTTTTGCAACCTTAGGTGTATTATTAGGCTTGTCTATTATTTTCTCTTGTAAATAAAACATGCATGAATACAAACACGCGATGAGCGTGAGGTGTCTTTTTCCAAAAGGGGAATGACATATCAATATTTATGGATCGGGATTTTATATTATTGACTGATATTTTATTTCGATAATTCATGAGTAACCTTTTTGCAAATGCAGTTTCCGTTAACTATGTGTCGATTTAACAAGTTATTGCCATCCTTTTTTTTTTTAGAAAGGCATACGTGTTACACTCAAGGATCAAAGATACAAGCACAGGACACGTACACACTCGCCAGAACGCACGCAAAGGACAGCAGGTCAAGCACAAAAGCAGAAAACACGTCCAGACAAACGAAAAAAACAAAGAAGCCTCTGGAGGTCCCTGCACAGAAACCCAACACAGACCACCCGCCTCGGCCGCCGCCGCAGCAGCTGCCGGAGAACACCACAGAACGGAGCAGTCCCCTCGCAACAAGCTTCACGAGCCACAAGAGCCACCCGCCAAAGAAGACGGGATCGAAGACGCTGTAGAGAATTGGCCGGGGACACACCCCAGACTCCTCCGCTCCCGAATCTGCCATCCAGCCTCGGCTCCATCGGAGACGACGGCCGCCAGATCCGCCTGCCGACGACCACCCTCCCAGCACCAAACTTGCCGTCCACAGCCACGCCCTGACGCAGCCCCTGTACAGAACCTCCAGAACTCGCCGATGGCGTCGGAGCTGCACACCATCGCAGCGGGGATCGAGCCAGAGGACAAAAGCCCAAAGCATGGCCAGCACCACCGCCTCGCCAGCCACACCCAAGGGCACCAAACGCCGGACCAGCTCCTCGACACCGCCACCAAAGACGCCGCCGAGGTGGAGCGAAAGCTGCCGGAAACTTATTCGAAACGGCGGCGCTACCACCACCAAAACGCCACCGCCGGAAGACCTACTCCTACTATCTACACACCGGAACCCCAGAACCCCGGTTCCCCCGCTCTCCCGCCGCCGAGGCGGCAGACGGAGAGAGAGGGAACCGACGGTCTGGCCGGCGGCGGAAAGAGGAAACCTGGACGCCTCCCTTTCGCCTCTCTCTAGCACTGTAGAAGAAAGGGGAAAGAAGGCAGGGACGTCTTATTGCCATCCTTTTAATGAATCGGACACGGTATATCTATCGTCATCTCTCGTGAAGCCCAACTACAAGAGCAATAGAAGGAGCATCATCGAAAAGACATGATCAACATGTCCTGGAGGACTTGTTCAACACATCCATAAGAGCGGCTGAGAAAAGACTATAGATATATTTTTGAGGAACTAGACTATAGATATATTATTATTATTACTCATTACTAACTAATCGGCGCTCTCTCAGCCACCCGGCTACTGTTCATACTGTAGCAAATGAACAGTGTTGAACAGTAGCCGGTGGCCCCACCTGTCAGCCTCACGTCGCGTGGCCATTTTGCAAAAAGAGACACGCGAGCCCACTGCTCTGCTCCGCGGTCCACACCTTTACGAAGGGATGGGCCTATGTGCAAAACGTTGCAATCTCAAGAATGTTTTTGCAAAACTGTCCACGAAATCCCCCCTCCTCCCTCTTCCTCTCTCTCCCGGGCGACCCTGAGCTCGCCACCGTCGCCGACACACGCGGCCGCCGCTCCGTCGTTCCCCGCTCAGATCGAAGCACGCGGGGAGCTCCGCCTCCGTATCCTCCGCTTCCGTGCCGAGCGCCGCGTCCTGGAACGGCCGTGCCTCGCCGGATTCGTCGCCGCGTCCACCCTCCGCCTCTTCCTCTGCGCGGCCGGCCGCTGCCTCCTCTTCCTCTACGCTGCCGCTGCCAACTCTCTGGTGCCGGCGCTCTCCTTCCCTCCATCGTCCTCCACCACGCCGACCGCCTGCCTCCAGCGTCGGTTCATTGGAGAGGGAGATCAACGGGATCCGCCGCCACGACTTCTCCTCGGTTAGTCCCTCTAGCCTGAACAGCACCGCGGGGTCTCCGGCGTCAAGTTCTTCTAGGAAATTGATTAATTTCCCTTTGATTTTGGCTAAAATTAGATTGGATTTTGGCTGATTTGTTTTGCGTGCGTGTCTCGGTATTGCTTCTGATCCATCTGTTGGTCGTCTTTTCTTCTTCAAGTCGTCAATCTGTGTGCAAAATCCAAATATGAATCACCAATCGTGGTGTTGGTTTTCAGGATTTTCGCCCAGGCGGCAGGCCGGACCTTCGAAGGCCTCGAGCGGGACCTGCAGGTGGTGCTCATCGACCAGAACAACCAGGGTACATCCGCCGAGGCCGCCGCTGCCCATGGTGTCCACGGAGAAGGAGGAGGATGCCCTCGGAGGCTGTGAGCGCGAGCTTGTTATTCTGGATACAGGCAGGTCGCGTGCAAGGCCGAGCCTGCTCCCTCCCGGCGTCAAGCTACAAGAGCTTGCTGCTGAACTCGAGCGCAGCGTCCACGCGGCGTGTGGGAGTAGAACCGGAGGTTTTCAGCGCAGCACATCAAAAGTCAGCCCTTCGGATTGAGGTTGGCCACCACGAACATCGGCGACTTGCTGCACTGCATGTCAATTTCGCGGATAATTTGTGGAAGCTGCGCAGCGCAACCTCTGTTTGTACTCCCTCTTAGGTTTTTCTTTTCCAGTCTTATGTCAGATAGTTTACTTTTGTATGTTCTTTATGTTGTGTTATTAAGATGTCAAAATTTGTTAGGCAGTGACATTCTAATGATATGTACATGCTCAATCTATCCAATAGCTTTTTTCTGAAATTTAGCTGCTTAATCGACGAGTAGCTTGCCGTCGGGTGAAAAAAATTCAAAGCTTTTCTACATGCTAGCAGCGATAGGTGGTATATGCATGCGGTATGTAAGTGCTCTTCTGCAATTATGCATACTAGCTGAATGCCCGTGCGTTGCCACGACTCTTTAAATTGAGTATAATATAGGAGTAGTTTGAGTCATGCACATATGTTAAATCGTCTACCAACTTGTTTTATCACTGTCTAAAATCAATTATTTACAATGATCTAGTTCTACTTAGTTTTATTAATTCATCTTCTTATTAAATCTCAAGAATAGTCAAATCCGGGAAAAGAAATGTCATAACAACAAAATTAAAGTCTTAAAATTGCTCCCATATTATGAACAATGGATAAACTTCACCCGCATAGTATCACCCAAATATAGGAACCAACCACTTTGGATCTTTCGTACGCAGGAAGAGGCTGTTTTTCAGGACTCGAAAACATAACTTCGTGGTCACAAGGCAACAACTTAACAAAAAAAAAGGCTCTTCTTCAAGAAAAGTATTTTTGTTTAATTTTTTAAGGACTGACGCCATTCCTCACGAACTACACTTCCCCTTCGCAACCTGCAGAATGGGCCTCCCTAGAATTCGCAGCTTGTCTCTTGTTTTTTTTTGTCCCAAAATCACAGTTGCACAATTGATCTGATGCCATCACGACTTCTGCCGCTCACGCGGCCCGCCAGTGCGTCGCCTCGCCGCTGCTGCTCCACTTCCGGCCGCCAGATTAATAAGGTATGCCATGAACTGTCCTCCAGTGCTACGAAGGCCATTTGTGCTCATCAACACGCATCTTATTCTTTCCGGAGAGGATTCAGAGATGTACAGAGGAGTTGTCATGGATGTCATTCCAACTCCAAGACCAACGAAGATCCTCAACAATAGCAACGGTGGGGTTCGGGGCAAAGGCCATGATCGCGGCACCTGCAAGCAACGGGACGTCAGCGATGATGATGGGAGACCTCCTTCGGAATTTGTCATTCATCCAGCCAACAAGTCCAGCTCCAACGATAGCTCCAGCTGCAATACTCAGTACTCACTATTGTTTACTACATTCCGAATCAGATCAGAAGTTATAGACTTATAGCTACATTAGTAATTTTCTGAGAACTGAATGTTGCAGAAGCAGAAGTCGAACCAGATTGCAAAATCCAATAAAATGATATAGCAAATATCCTTGGAGTAGTGTTCTTCTCCAACGAAATAATATCATCTCGGAAGAACAGATGTGCTCCAGATATGACACCTATGAGCAAAAAAATACACGTTAGCAATGAGATAAATTTGCCATCCGAATGGCATCACCAAACTTTTGTCAAACGTATAGAACAAACATAAACATCACTTTCAACAGTAGAGACCAGTGGGCAGTGGTGCCTGTATCTCGTAACATGCAACAGTATATATTTCATACCTTTACCATATCCGTAAAGAAGACAGCCAAGCTCCACTGCCGCATGCCCGCATGTCTGTTGCTGCTGCTGCTGCTCCGTTCTCTGCGGGACGCTGCCGTCATCGCCATCTCGCCGCAGTCCGCCGCTAGCCCGCCGGTAATCATGGGCGTGCGGATCATGAGTTTTACCCGCTCCTGCTCCTCCGCCAACTGCTGCACAGAGCCTGCCGACGCCAGAACATGATCCCAAAGGTAGGATCAGACTCATGGGTAGAGCACCGGCGGCACCGCCTCCTCACCCCGCGCAACACCGCATCTTGATGCCGCTCTGCAACAAATCCCAGTGGAGGGCACCGGCGGCCCCGCGCCTAGCTTATTTCCCGCCGCCGGAGGGAGGAGGAATGGCACGGCCGGTGAGGCCGTGAGCGGGGCAGGGAGTCCAGGCCGGCCTAGGCGACAGTCCAGACCGGAGCAAAAGGAGGAGGAGGGAATTTCATGCTGTGTCGCATGGGAGAGCTGAGCAGAGTTGGAGTGCAGGAACGTATGTGGGCGAGCTCGTCGCCTGAGTCCAGGTAGGCGGGGAGCGCGTGGCGGAGCAGGCGGTTTGTTGCGCTGTGTTGGAGAGGAGGATTGTGGCGGCGTGCAGGGGTGGTCCGGCTGCGGGGTCCCGGTCCGGCGGTGGGGAACCGTGGCTGCGCATGGAGTCCTGGCCCGGCGACGGGTGAACCGCTGTGGGGAAGTGAGATGGGGGACGGCAGGCGGCGCGCCGTTGGTCGATGGTGTGGTGGGGATTGAGATCGTGGGAAGGTCGGGACAAACTCTTGGGACGTGCAGTTTTGTTTCTCTGGGTCGTGCACGGAAGTTAATTAGCGAGGCAAAGTTCAGCGAGAGATCAGGAGGTTTTCCTTTGCGCGGGTTTTCTCGTCGGGAGGCTGTGCGACGTACCAGCGAACACCAACTCGGCTTTAAAGAATAGTAAAGATAAGATTTCTGCATGCTTTTTTCGATCATGCAGGAGAAGGCAAGCGAGAGTATACACTTTACAGTAGAGAAAAGTTGGTTCAGAGTTACCTCGAAATAGCAACATGTCATTTTTAAATAGCTGAGTGATTTGTGGTAATATAATCTGTGCCAGGATGTTTGAGACGTTTGCATCGGGTGATAATTATTTGATCTCAATTACATGTCCTGCCAGTTTTGTACACGCTCAACCTTTTCTCAACTAGTAATCGTGCACGTGTAATACACGTGTCAACTAATGATAAAATTATACATACTTAATGAATATATTTCTTATTCAATTTTCAAGCTAATTTAGCTCCAAGCTCGTTAAGCAGGAGACTACACCAGATTAAAGTAACACCAATCATATCATTGTTTTGTTTCTCAGTTCAAAATTGTGACAAGTAGTATGTATTTGTGTTTGAATAAATAACCATTGTTGCTGTTGTTGTCACATTAAGAACGCAAGCTGGTTGTCACATTAAATAACCATTGTAAACCTCCAAGCAACATACAAACTTGTCCGGTAACATAACAAAATAATGTAATAATAATAAATCTCCACTAAAATCCTCACATGTAATTGATAAATGAAACGTCAAGGTAACTTAAAATGAGATGGTAATTTTAAAGAAAATAATCTATCCCGAGCCGCTTGACCAAATCTTGTACAACTTGAGGGATGTTGGCTTGACATTCATTGTCCTTGTACGTCAGTATGTGTACCAACACCTTGTTTTGTATTTCGTAGGCGTCCTGCACATACAGTATATATAAATATCACGAATATCTCACATTTACACTTTAGAAACATTAGTATTGAAATACTCACTTTCACAAAAGGTCGTGTAACTTCTTTACGATTCCACGATCGCATATACTTTAGTACAAAAAAACCAGACATGTTGCTGTATAGATGTACACATTGTTATAGTTAGAAGTATGTATGTAAAATACTGAACGACACATGTATAATAATATCGGTAAACATTTAACCTGTCATAGTTTTTTGTCAATATAGCTGGTCTGATGCGACGCCATAGAAAAACATCGTCATTCCAGTCAGGAATTGCGGATTGAAGAGCAATGTTAAGGTGGAAGGAAATATCTTTGAGCTTCAATATGTCTTTATGGACAATACTATTTTTCCACACGTCCGATAAAGGAATGGGATCAAGTATAGTGACAGTTTTTTCAGACAGGTTGAACGCAAAGAGAATGTAGCAACCACACGTACGGTATGGTAACAAAATCTGCATAAACTGGGCTTTAGATATATATTATGTAGGTAACCCAAACACACAAAAATAAATAGCAGTCTTACCGAATTGCAAGATGAGACATGGAAGCACATCCCTGGCCAGCAATCTAACAATTTTGCTATGATGTAGCGTTAGTGTCAAAAGGCAACCGAAGCTTTGGGTCTCTCATGGAGTCGCTCACAATGTCCTGCGATAAGAGTAAAGATTATTAGAACAACATATAAAATTGTTATGTGGTTTCGTTGAACTTCACATGAAAACTCACGCAAAATTGAAGATCCATATTGTGACTTGGAGTTTCGTTGAACCATTCGAGTTCGTCTGTAGCGTGTATCCGTACGGCCATGTTGAAACAAGAGGTATCTATGCCATGTTTATCGTCTAACAATTGCTTTAGTTGTTTAAGGCATAATCTTATTGGATAGGGCTTCGAGCTCTGAACCCATATTTCTCTATAAAGCAAACCATACAGTTAACCATAAGAGAAAGATAATAATGTGAAATAACACATCCTATATCAGCATGTTGGTAAATTTTGACTTACTTCAGGGAATCATCATCTTTAATGGACATGATTAAGTTCCGAAGTCTGGAAGCTAATTCATCCTTGTTAATCGGCGTCTTCGGCACACTCAAAGAAGGTGACGGGTACTTGGCTCTCTGAGATGCTTGTGATACTTCACTACTCTTGGGATCAGCATTGCCACACGGTACCAGGACACCTTTATCTTTGTTATTTTTTTGCTGATCATATTCCGGTGCTCCCTTTATCTCATTGAGAACAGATTCATATAGAATCGTAGGTAATTGCCTCCTAAACAGTTTGATACTCTCCTGCAAATTAGTTATTAAATAAGTTAGTTGTAAATTCGAACTTGGAATGAATCTAATTTGGAGTTCAAATCGAAAATACCTGTGTCAACGCCTGTGCTAGTTCGTGCCCTGTCCAGTTTTCCATAAGTTTCAGCAAGAACAAGCCACACGATGAGCTGCAAGTTTGTTTTAAAAAATGGTTTGTGAATCGGTAAATGCAGAAAATTATTGAAAAACAATAATTTGTCATGTCACTTTGATGATAGTGTAGTGAGTGTTTAGCCGCATACCCATCTGATTGCATTGGCTCGGGAATACACTCTAGTATTGGCCATTTGGTTACTTCAATGTCCGGCCACCTCCCATCTTTGTTGAACTCATTCGTCTGAGAAGCAATCGTAAGATGCTTCTCGAGCCCCTGAAGCTGAAATACAAAAGGGTATGACAACATATGTAAATATATGTTACTTGCCATTCATGAGAGATGAATATGGAAGTAGTAAATTCTCACCGTAAGGTGCAGGTCATGCCGACTCATTCGCGAACCAAACGAATCCAGTACCTGTAACTGGCGGTTACTGGCATCAATGTTACATAGAAACCAGTGACATGCTGTCACATTAATGGGGACGAATAGCTGAAAGTAAAAAGTTAGTTTAATCAAATTTAGGAAATACAAAATCATTGTTATATTAAACTATATACGTATTGTAGTCTTATGTAGTCTTACCATGTCATGCTGTACATAGTTAAGTGCTCGTTGCACGATGCGGGTATGTTCATTTGGACTTACAGGAACTATAGCATCTCGCTTTAGTATTCCAGAAACATGTGTGCTCTCCAAAAATACCCGTCCACCTGCTCTATTATGTAGATGGTCTTGGGACCGCAAGCAGTAAATACCCGCATTTACCACCTGTAGTTTGAAACAAACATTATTATATATCAAAAAAATCAAACACTTTTCATGCACAAAAGTTCTAAAATATGTTGACATGATAACTTACATCACCGCTCAACCATCCATCATTTTGTAAGAGACATTCTAAATCTCCACGTGACAAGTCCGCGTCATGTATCCGCACCAATTTGGTATCGATAGGGAAGGACATGATAAATTCTTTCATTGCAGTAAACCTACTCTCATTTTCCGTCTCTTCCATTAGAACTTCTACCCAATGTATAACAACATAGAAAAAATTAAAATCAGGTGAGATAAGATGTGGAAATTATTCTGTACATGATTTAAAAACCACGCCCAATCGGAATGAAATGATAATTAATTGAAAAAGGAAAAAACTTATCAAAATCAGTCCGGCATTATTTATTTGCAACAACACCTTCAAATATTGAGCTATTTTCACCGAGGTCAAATGTCCAGATGTATGCTTAGTAGTGTGAAGTGTACACGTAAATCTGAAAGGGAAACTTGACTTCCATGAATCCTGATGTTGAATAATGCTATTTTTCACCGAGGACATATGTCCAGATTGAATTTATAGCAATGAATGAGACACTAAATTTGACGTCATGCATCATGATCAACACAGAATTCACGAAATCTAGAGAGTTACAAATTCTTTTTACTCACCAATGTATTTTCTTTGTATTGACCAGGAAACGGACGTCAGATTAGGGCTGTATTGACCAGCTTTGTTTCTTTTTATTCACCAAATTTGTACCTATCTATATCCCTCTGCTTATTGAGTTCTTTAGCTTATAACGCATACAGAAGATTAAATAGTACAGCATATTTCAGAGCCTATAGGCAATGCAACTTAGATTCAGCGTATAAGTGCAATTGAGATACAGAGGCTGTGGACCAATTGAGATTCAGAGTACACGTGCAAATCAAGTTCAGATAGAAGTGGAATTCAGATGAGTAATTCAAATACCTTAGCGGTGGCCCGGGCAATACTGTACGATGGCTGCGGCGGCGGCCGGGCTGGACGCGGAGGTGGCGGCCTTTCCGGGGCAGTGCAACGGCGGCGGTGGCGTCCCCGGTGAGTGGCGGCGTCGTCCGCCGTGCAGCGACGCGGTGGTGGATCTTCGTGCGGGCGGTGGCTCCGCGTGGGCTGGGTGTGCAGGAGGTGTGGATGTAGTATCGGAATATTCATCACCTGTTTGAACACAACAAATATCAGACGTAATGTTTTCATACAATGACAAATCTGTACATGTAAATGTGTATCAACTAAATGAAACAACAGCCAATAACGTACTGCATATTCAGTCTCCAAAAAAAAGTTTACTGCTTGCATTATTATCTCCATTAAAGGCTCCCTTAAAAATGTGGCATGAGTAGTTACTCCATTTTTACCTTCCGATGCAGCATAGTGTTCAGCTGGCTCAAAAATCCCTGTAACATTTGGTGCCGATCTCTGAGACCCCTCCACGCAACTAACACCCTTCTGTTTGTGATCAATAGTAACCCTGCTTACAGCTGCAAAAATTTTATGTAGGCACACATGAAATAATTAAGGCATCAAGCATAGTCTATTATTAGAAACTGAATTAAATCGTCTGTTTGTACCACTTGTTTGTGTGTTGGTGATGTTGCTCAATGGGGTACGTAACGAATTAGCTACAGAAGTCGGCGATATATGATTTGCAGC
Source organism: Poa pratensis (assembly GCA_947311845.1). NCBI lineage: Eukaryota > Viridiplantae > Streptophyta > Magnoliopsida > Poales > Poaceae > Poa > Poa pratensis. Next base: position 29,227,448 of record CAMZMU010000039.1, on the reverse strand, counting down.
CATTTTTTCTTCGCGGGCAATGCGTTGCATCTGTAAATAATCCACCTTTTTTTGAGGCGTCAATCTAGCAAACCACCCTTCGAATCCAGCACGTGGTTCCAATGGCTCAAATAATCCATAAGCATCAGATTCTTCGTCATAGTTACTGTCATCTAGATGATGGGAAGGTACTGGTTAAATGGAGGGAAAGTCGATCATGGGAATTTTAGTACAATATGCAATGTGGGTCAACAATACCTGTTGGGTTATTTTTAGATCGACCTTGCATGGCAGGAGTGCTTGATGTAGCTTCTACGAATTTTCCTTTCTTGTTATCTCGGTTCCGTTGCAACACAATACCCCTCTGTTCGGCTGGCATATTTGAGTAGTGTTCCCTAGCCCGCTGCCTTTTCTTCTCAGATGCGGTGCAATGATCTGGCTCCACATAGCTTTGTCTGGCTGAAACCGTATTATCAGTTAGTGGACAAATAGTAATAATGGTACCAACACGTAATTGTGCTCCTAATTTTGTTTGAGTTTACTGAAAACGTCCCAAAAAACACATTGTATAATATTACCTGACATTTGATTGGAGCAAGAGGAGGTTTGAGTTTCAGTTGCACCGAGTCTGCTTATATGGTTTCGCATAGATGAGGCAGTGGCGAGGATAGACGGTGTGTAGTTCTCGGTTGTCGTTGTTCGCTGATAAGTATCATTCCTGTGAAGCCAGCTAATGTCGTCGTTTTCTGACAGATTTTGGGTTCCTGTAGATAGATGTAATTAAAATAGAGTAGTGCTGCAGTCATATTAAGGGTGTCATTAAAATTGAGATATGATGCATATGGCAGATTTGTCCTGACTTGCATACCTAGTGCATTTGGAGTTCGCATCTGCTGAGTAATGCACGACTGTCCTGACCCCATATGCGTCACCCCTATTGTGTTGGTAGAGAGAAATGATTATAGTGCAAGTGTCTCCATGTGAATGGTACTTAGTATAAAAAAAAATCTTTACCAGGTGAAACCCTTCGTGAGGATTGACCAGGCATATATGCATTCCCGCTGCACCCGCTGACTGCAGCCATTTTCTTTTTTTGTCGTGATATGCGCTGCTTCTCGAGGTATTCAGCTCTCTTCTCCGGCGTCAATCTGGCATACCACGATTGCCCACTGGCTCGACATGTAGTTGAATTTTCAGAGACAAGAGCAGCCTTCTTTTGTTGTCGAGAGGCACGCTGCTTCTCCAGGTACTCGGCCTTTTCCTCATCAGTCATCCGGGCATACCAGCCATTTCGACTTGGTGGTTTCTTTCCGAGATTGTCAGTACTCGTGGCATTTGCATCTGTTCTTGTCGAGGTGTTAGTTAGGTCTTTAAATGGAGAACGCGTCACAGATGGTAAGGAAGAATTATCCATATCCCACCTACAATCTGCCACATTGCACAGTTGAGATATGAGCATTGTAATATGAATTTTCCATATTTGACTGAACATAAAATCTACCATATTGCATTAGAACAAAGTTTAGTTTCAAGTTCTAATTGTAATATAATTGTAATATAGAACAGAAGTTGTCATAATTGTAATATAGAACAGAAGTAACAACAAAGTTCAGTTTCAAGTTCTAATGTGTAGTAAACTACGATACAAAAAAACAGAGTTTGTTTTAATCTGAAAACTGAAAAGGCACTCGAAAAGATCAGCCAAGAAACATTTGACAAAAAGCTTTTTAGAGTGTTGGCTTTGAAAAAAGTACCTCCTACCCCAATTTGTGCTAGAGGAACTCAATGTAAAATGCTGGAAACAGAGAATGGAACCTGCACATATACCAAACGGGGCCTTATTGATTTAAATAAATAAGCTTAGAACAAATGCATTAGAGGCTACACCACCTTCCTTAGTTTTATCTAATTCTTCTATGGAAAAGAGATGGTTAAATAGACAGAAAAACTTTGGTCTAAGATCCTTATGACTGAGCGTGAGTTAGAAGGTTAAAAAATGGATCTAAAAAGCTTAGGTTAAAGGCTAAAACACTACTGCGACTGTTCAGACATTTTGCGCAACTTGAAGTTAACTTCCTGGCATAGCAGTACCGTTACTTGCAACACTGGAGATTCTTAATTGGTAACGGAAAATGGAGACAAACCACTTCATTTTACCGAACATAAGCAGGTTAGCAGAAATCTACTTTTGGTGAAATATGCTAGGACTGCTTGTTACGACTGAAAAACTTTTGAAAAGCTAGGAAGGACTAAGCTAATTCTTATTTGCTTAATATTTCTAGTAGATCCATATGTGATGAAGCAGAAACAAAGAAGAGGACATGTAAAATATCAGAACTATGAGTTATGCAACTATACGAAGTCATGTATCTCCTATACTCATACCTCAATAATATAATTACATATTTTCCATGACGGCAATATATTCTGTAGGACCATAAAAGCCATGGCACATACAAATTGCAAAGACCGAATTGGTCTCGCTTGGAATAGTATGCAGCATGGATGATCATGTATGCACCCACCGAACAATTTCAGAGGAAGTTTTAAAACTAATCAAATGGAACCACTGAATTAAACCAGCCAAATATTTCACGGCTTGCAAAAGCATGGAGAAAATCAACCTCTCTTGTTTGACACGGGAATCCAGTTTCATTGGTTACACAGGAAGGCAGGTGAAGAGCAATTATACCTGATGGAATCCTTGTTGCGAGTCTGTGTATTGCATCCTTGTGCTGTGCACATGATTGTTCTAATGTGTCTGTTCATTTCTTAATTATTACAGTTATGGTGTGGTGATTTAGATCTACAAGAGATCATGGACAGGGTGGATGGGGATTCGTTGTTCGCGATGAACTGGGACATGTTATGGGTGCAGGAGCAGGCAGAATCATGCATGCTGCCAGTGCCATGCAGGCTGAAGCGACGGCCTGTGCAGAGGCACTCCAAGCGGCAACTGATCGGGGTATGTTTCATATTCACCTGGAATCTGACTCACTGATTCTGGTGAATGCACTGAAAGGTACAGACTTCAATCTGGCGCCAGAAGGAGTGTTATTTCGGGACATCAGAGCTTTCATCCAGTTAAACTTTGTATCGATGGAGATTTCGTATGCTCCTAGGACCTGTAATAAGGTAGCGCATGATGTTGCTGCTGTAGGAGCCAATCAGACAGAGTTGAGAGTGCTTTGGGTAGACAATATTACAGACTCTGTTATCTGTATTGCGGCCAGCGAGTTTGCTGTGCACGCGCAATGGAATAATGAGTTCCAAGTCAAAAAAAAAAAAAGATCATGGAGAGGCCTTCTGGCTGAACCTGCTTTAGATGCCGACAAGAATGCAAGCCAAGGGGTGACAAAAAACTATCTCATGATATGTCAAAAGACAATAAGAAAAATGAAGGATTCTCGGCGATCTAAGGAACTCAAGGTTGTTATGCATTTGAGCATGATCATATTGTCTATTCTTCACCACAATTGAATTTATTTTCTAACGTATTACTTTCTAGGATTTGAGCTGGAGTGATCAATATATTGTTCGCCAGGACAGTGTAGATGAGGATACTATCCCATGATAAGTAACGCTTCTACTCTCCATATTCTGATGGCTAGACATCATTCACTTGCCAAAGGACAAGTTCCAAAGGACACCAGGCACATTTACATAGTTACTTATTTCTTAACTAACTGCAATGCACTGGACTTGCTCTTTAGTCCACTGAAATGCTTGAAATGCTTTTTTTTTTTTTTGCTTTGCATATTTGTGGTTACTGAGCAGTGGCAGATTACATCCATTTTGATATTTGAGTATCTAGCAAGTTTTCTGCATAATTTAGCTGTCAAGGGTAATTTGAAGACTGAATTATACCTGATGGACCAAAAGGCACATGCGAACAGCAAAACAGAGGACCTGAACAAATGCACTCCTCCGTGAGCAACTCTCTAGAACCATGCGGAAGCAGTAAATAAAGCAGGGACAGAACCGAGCGATGAATGCGAAGAACTGAAGGATGCCGAGTTGAACTCACCTGAGCGATGGTAGATTTTGTGGTTTTTGCTTTCTTCAGATAAAACACGTTCGTCGGTGGGTGGGCGGCGGTTCGGAACCGGCTGCGGCGGCGTCGGTAGGGTGGATGTGCGGCAGGGGAGGCCGCCGATCGGGGTCCCCTTTCCTCCTCCGCCCTCTCCACCCGCCGGTCGGGGTCCCCTTTCCTCCTCCGCCCTCTGGAGTCGCGACGAACGGCGGGCGTGCGGCGGTGGGGGGAACGGCGGGCGTGCGGCGGTGCGGGGAACGGCGGGCGGCGGTCACGTCGAGTCGCCCGACCTGGAGTCGCAAGGCGGTGCGGCGAACGGCGAGGAACGGTGGGCGAGGAAGGACGGCGGGCTTCGTCTCGGGAGGGGAATCGTGGAGAACGGTTTCCTTTTTGGGGCGGTGGGGTTTTTTCTTTTTCGAAAATCAGAATGCACATCATACATCATTTGGTAAATCAGGGTCGTTGAATCGAGTCCGATGGACGGATCAGATCCTCCGGATCTGACAGACGGGCTCTTTTCTTTACTACTATATTATATGGGAGTTCGTACGTACGTAACTGGCAGAAATTTTCGTCCAACATCGCTTCGTCGCGTCGTCTGCTTTTCTACCTGGCCCGCTCGTTGCTATCGTGATCGTTCCCTCGCGCAAAAGCCCATCTCGGATGACCACTTGGCCCGGCTAGGCCCAGCAAACGCCATCCTGCCAGAGAGCGCATCCCACAACCGCCGCCTGCACACTCTGCCCTCACCGACGGACTCCTCGCACTGCTTGCGCCGTCCACACCCACACCGCCGCACTGCCCGAACGAGGACGCCGCCACCGCCGCCGTACACCGCTGTCGTCCTCGGTGCTTGTTCAGCGGCCTGAAGGAACCGCCACCGCTGCAGAAGCAGGCGCGCTCGAAAACAGCCGCCGATGTTGATCGCCGTCCTCCCAGATCTGAGGGAACCCACGCCCCCAAGCCGGGCCTCCGTCAACCACGACGATGGGGTTCTACCACCCATGCTGGGGTGAAAAGGATAGAGCGACGATGACCTAGGTCTGGCCTGAAGGAACTCGAGTCCCTCCAACTTTAGGTTTGGCATTCATCTATCTTAGTCCCCTATGTTCAGGTGTCGATGATACTTACTGATTCATGAATTCCTACTCTTTTTCGTGCTTAGGTTGATTTTCTAGGATTCCCATGGATAGGTTGTTCACCATACAGCACGTCCACATGTTGTTCAAACTGCACAACACCAACATGTATGGTTCTATAAGCTATCAAGTTTCTTCAATCACTCGTTGTTTACTTTCCAAAATAGAGTCGCACTGTTGTTTGCAATCTTGATTTGTGGTCGGCTTGCAACGATATTTTCCCTAATATACAAATGTATATAACGATGATCGGAGAAGTACTTTTTTTTGTAGTCCCCAGGAGCAAGATATATTTTCTCTATCTCAATTATATCTTTCACCCCATAATAATCAGCTGGTATTACCAGGACTGGATACAATGGTTGTGAGCATGGAAAACAAGTATCTTGCAGACAGGAACAAGGATTACAATTTCAAGTGCATTTTTTAAGAACTCCAGCGTACTACTTTTTTGATGAAGCTACAAGTGCACTTGATGTTGAGTCTGAATGTGCAGTTCAAGATGCACTAAATAATATCATGGTGAACGGAACCACCATAGTTATGGTGCATCGCCTAAGCACTGTCAAAAGTTCTTATACAATATCGGTGGTACACCGTGGACAGATTGTGGAACAAGGTAACCTGAATTTCTTCATCATTTTAAGTCAATCTTACTGCCCAGCAAGGGTCAAATTTTACATTTCCATGACAAGAATAATAAAATCTAGAACGGATGTTTGCACAACAGGACGTGAGGACCACATGCTGAGTTGATAAAGGATTCCAAAGAAGCACACTCAACTTTACAGCTTCAGGTTAATATATAGCAATAGGACGGGATGTCATGGAGATGACTATAACAGTTTACAATCAGCATCTGATACTGCAGCACAGCAGCTAGCGTAAGTCAGAGAAGAATGTGATCACGCCTACTCTACATCCATAAGCCTGAGATTCTAATTCTACTACATCCAATGACATTTTGGATTATGAATTCAGGTCCTTGAGCTGAATTAATCTGTATTACTTGGACTATATGATAGTTGAGTTACTTCAGCATGTTTGCGGTGTGGTTTACAGACCCACTTGAAATATTAAGATTTGCAGTTACATACACATTCATGAAAGTTTATAGTCAGAAAATAAGATATGTGGGAAGTAAGAGTTGTGTGTTTCCTTCTATGTTAACAACAAGACAGGATGTTCCATGGATTCTCTGGTTCAGTGGAAACATTTGCTCTAAGAACTGGCTCTGTTTCTGGCCAACATGGAGAAAAATCGAAGCGCATAACTCTATTAGATTCACTGTTGGCACCCAAGATGGTTAAGTGCTCACTTTATTTTTATTAATAGATCTATCATATCTAAAATATCTGTTGCTTGTTGAACATGCACCATGCAAATACTTTTTAGATAGAATTTTAAATTTTTGTGCAAAGCAACACTGATGGTCTATATTATGAAGGCGCACCTCTGGTGTCCGAGGGCCAGGGTTAATAAAAGGCTTACGACATTTTCACTTCTATGCTAGCCTGTTGATTCGGATAAAAGATGACCTATGTCATCTCGGAATGGGAGCACGTCGGGGAAAGCTCTTATCTTGGTGTCAGACAACTCCAGCAAGGTAAGACCTTATAAATTACTACATGTATATGTTCTTACTCAGCGTCCTTATTTACTGATTCACTGAATTCGTGTTATCTGACTGTAGACTTTCACTCCAAAATAGCGGGAAGATTGTTTTATTAATTGACTACATGTAGCCCATGAAGAAGCTTAATTATAATCTTCTATTTTTGGCAATCCATCCATGAGCTATCCTATGCAATATAAGTGTGGTCAATCTCAAAGCATATGGTACTGTTGATGTTGTGAGTTACCTTTTCAAAAGTCCAGATATCTCATTATTATATGAAATATAAGCATTTGTACTAATATGTTTCATGCTAGGAGATGAATTTTATTCCTTCTTATTTCCTCTTCTGTTAGTTACAAAGCATGTGTAAAGATAGAGTTTGTGGTTTCCTATTTTATTTTCTGTTAGTTCAGAGTTGATCCACCGCCGAAAAACTCAGATCCAGCATCACCATAGTTGCTAGCAAATCAATGTATATCAGGGTATGCTGCCATGTATATTATGACCTCGGTAAAGCTCTGAACCTTTGTCGATCACCAGACTAAAATGTATTTCATGTTACCAAAGGAAAATTCACTTCGAGATGTGTGACATGAATGGTTGAATTTTATATATGCATGTTTTTTTTTCCGTAACTACAGACGGGTATTATGAGATATGTTTGAATTGGACACATTCATGATCCTATTTATATTAATGATCTTATTTATATGATATGATAAATTTGGAAGGTGTTAAAGCTACTTATGTAATTGAAATTACCTTGGAAAATTTAGAGAATATGCATTGTGTTCTGTAGATCATAGGTGCCTGGAAGCAAGGACACCGCAACCTCTTTCTTAGTTTTCTAGGCATTGGGTTACCACTGACGGCTTGTCTTAAGGCTTGTATTGTACATACACACTTCCTAATCTGAGTGCATCGAGACACGTAAACGTTGGTTGCATATTTCTGTTATTCATTTGAGAGAGCTTGCAACAACAAAACTGAGTGAATTCATTTTAGAATGCAGATTAGCAACTTGGCCTGTATTTTGTTGATATCTCTCTTCTTTTCAACAACGGTTACCAATCATGGGGGTGGAAAGCTCCTCGTTGCCCTCTAGGTGATTAGAACTGCAAATGGCCAGTGTTGTTACTGAAATTGTAAAGCCCGTCCTCCACTCTTAAAAGAAGCGAGTCTCATAAGAGGATGGAATGCATAAATCATGCATGTATACTTTCTGCAAGTCTGTTTTCAGAGTGCCCACATTGCTTAAGCAGTGGCATTGACAGGTTTTCTATAGTGATAGATGTTGAGTATATTTATGTATGTTGACTTGCTTTATACATTATCTACGTCTGATATTTGTACAATAGGCCCAGAAGCTTTTTGAATCAGTGCCGTGATGCACTACTAATGTATGCTTGTTTAGTTTACATAGCAAAATTTCTTTGAATGTGTAAGGGGCAAGCTCAATCAAGTTCATCTGGTTAACTAAAAGACAAAATGTTCATGTACAACAATTAGTACAGTGGCATTACCAGACTCATGAAGATTGGACACATGTTTAATGTCTAACTGGATAGTAACATACCAGTTTGGGCCGAAGGTGAAGCTGACGTAGAAGGCTCAACCGATCCTAAAACTTAGTTACAATCACAGTGAATTGAACAATACGAAGAATAGCTTAAGATTATACTTCATCGATCTAATGGAGAAGATGAGCAAAGTTAGATCGCAATTTTTAATTAAAAAAATCACACGTACATAATATCTCACTTAATAACAAATAAGTAGTTATGTCCTTGCCAGAAATCCACTTTGGCTCTTGAGGTCACATGCTCCTGGCTGATTAAAAAAATCGAAAGAAAAAGTATTTTTTCTTTCAAAAAATCTGAAATTCTTTGGTGATGAATGTATACAAGTTTTCGACATAAATGCGAAGTTTCGCGGGGAAATGACACTCGTAGTGCTCGGTGCAAAAAAAACAAATCACTGACAAAAATGAGACTTAGAAATATAGTTTTTCAGAGCACTGATTTTGTTTTTTTTGCATCGAGCATCACGAGTGTCATTTCACCACGAAACTTGGCATCTATGTAGAAAACTTGTAGGTGTTCATCACCAAAATATTTCAGAATTTTTCAAATGTTTACTATTTTTTTCGAATTTTTTAATTGGGCAGGAGCATGTGTGCTTGGGAGCCAAAACGCCTTACCTCGTCCTTGCTTCCTATTCATAAAATGTTCAGTTAGCTTTAACATAAATACTCCCTCCATTCCGAATTAGTTGACTCGGATTTGTCTAAATATGGTTAAATCTACACACTAAAATATGTCTAGATACATCCGTATTTACATAAATTGGTGTCAACTAATTTGGAACGGAGGGAGTACAATTCAAGAAACATACAATTTTAATATTCTCGAAATAAACAATATAGCTATTTTCTCTTCATGTGAACTTTCACATGCATTTGTTCACATGCGCTACCGGAACCGTAGCAACGCACGGGCATTCAACTAGTAATATTAGTGGAGATGTTGTTTTTTTACAGATTTTCCGACGAGATGGACGAGGTCACGAGGTCACCATGCCGGGGATAAGGACTGCCGAGACAGGGAGAGGAGTTGCCGATTCTCCCATGTGCTAGCTGCCGAATAAGGAACATGAGGACGTACTAGCGTAATGGTGGAATGCTGGAACTGAAGGACCTACTTCTACAAGAGTACAATATAAAGTTCTGCAAGGTCTTTGCTCTATGAGATTTCTCCATTTACATATTTACTGCATATGGTATAGGTAAAGAAGTATTTATGATCTGTTGCCTTCGAGTGATTTCAGGTGTGAGTTATCAGCCACGTAGATCTTAGCTTTTATAGTTTGTTGCATAATGCTCCTGCATGATGATCCAAATCACACACCATTTGGATTACTTCTTCAACAACTTATGTTCAACTCTACATTATACAGCGGAAAATTGTCCTATTTTTTACCCGTTGCGGGAGCAGGCGGTGGCCGCCGCGGCGGCTGCCGATGGCGGTGTGCCGGCGGAGGCGCACCCCATGGCGGCGCTGCTTCCCTCCGTCCTTCTCCCCCGTTCCCCGAGCTCGCATCGCTGCGTCGCAGCACCCGCACGCTTGGCGGCTCGAGGTCGCCGATATTTTTCCAACTTCCCCACTGAGAAGTGCCGTGCAGTGACAGTATTTATTATCTCCAAGAAAGCCTAGCTGTCACGTACGAGAATGATAGTTGGTCTTGGAAAACTACAGGTATTAGCACCATAAAGGTATATATAAAGTTCACACTTAACTATTTTCATTTCTTAGGGAAATCGTGTAGTCAACTTGAACACATTTTTTTCTACATTTTAGTCATGCGTAGGATTAATACAAGGGACCTGCTGCAGCGTGGGATTTTCCGTGGAAGATTATAGATGTGTGTAACGAACTCAAAATCTAGACAGGAGATCATTCATTATTTGAATGTCAGTTTGCATGGACATGCTGGAAATATCTTTGTTCAGATTTTTCAGCTATGCAGAAATTAATTATGGCAGATAATTTGTTACATGTACATCCGGCAACTCTTTACACATTCCTTTTACTTGGATGTGTCATGTCAAATTAGTATAGAAATTAATTATGTGGTGCAGTAGTCTCCTGATGCCTATTTTTATCTTTTCTCCATCTGTGTGCTTACTGACTTAATTTCATCTGCTAATTATGTGGTGCAGTAGTCCCCTGATGCCTATTTTTATCTTTTCTCCATCTGTGTGTTTACTGGCTTAACTTTATTTGCTTTCCGAAAAGTGTAAGCTATTTGTTTTCAGTCATTATGCATGTGTGAATAGGTTGTGTAGTATTGAGCCACAAACCTGATACAGATTGGGTCTTTTTTTAGAGTATAATCAATTTCAACTATTGTCTTTGTATAACAAGAAAATTTCTCTTCAAATGTGAAGTTGGATATATGGTATATTTCGTCCACTAACTTATGGTCTTCCGTATTTGATGCAACATGTACACTAGATTATCCAATGTCGGTTCATGAATAATGATAATTTAGGTGCTCTTTATGAATTTTACAGGAAAGTTCTCCTTTCAGTTTGAATATTACCTGAAATCTAATTGGCCAATTAACAATATTGACATTACTGTCTGTATGCACTGGCAATATTTTATTTGACGCTTAGACAGTGTTTCGCTATTTGAGAGTTTTCTTATAGCTTTCACCTCATGTGCAATCTTTCTCAATAATCTGAAAAAAATGATACTTACTACTGGCAGTAAGAGTAGAATATCTACCGCAACTTGCGTCTAATTAGACATGAAAAAACACGCTATGATCAAGAGTGTTGTATTTCCACCTGCTTGCAGATGCAAACATCTTATGTACTATTCCTGTTTACTCTTGGGTACCTAACTATTTCACCAACTTTTGCAATTGAAAATTCTATAATCGTACAAATAATTCAAAATTGAAAAATATTTCCAGTTTCAACAATTTTTTAGATCTATTTGTCCAAATTTTCCGGATTTGAACGAGAAAATGACGCAAAACTACCACAATTGGGGCGTAAGCGACAGGAACCACACTTTTTGAGGCAAGTGACAAAAACCACCCCACATTGGGGCAGAGTTGTGACAAGTTGCACAAATTGTTCAGATTAGTTGTGTTGACACGAATTCTGACGAAGCGGTCCCACTGTCAGGTCTACGTGGTGGACGGGAGACGGCAGCGCTGTAACGGCCGTTAGGTCGCTAGGGTTTTTAACCCCCGCATCTGTCCCCAGCGCGGCTCTGCATCTCTCTCGCCGCTCTGCATCTCTCTCGCCGCTCTGCACGCTCGCCGCCGCCGCCGTCGCCGCCGTAGTGCTCCAGCCGCCGCCCCGAGTGGAAAATGGTGTCCTGGAGTGACGGCGAGCATTCCTCTTCAGTCCCCAGCACCGGCGGCAGCGATGTGAGTACTCTGAGCTAGATCCGTAGCGTGTTATTTGGGGACCAACCATCCCCGCCTCCGCCGCCAGCATCGCGATCTCCACCACAGAGTGCGCCGTCAACGCCGCCACGAACTTCGCCGTCGGCGCCGCCAGGGTCACCCTCGCCCCCGCCGCCCCCGCCGCCACCTCCAGTCGCCATTCTTCCTCACGAGGGTGGGTCAGACAGTGAGGACTGAGACCAGCAAGTAGTCAACGCGCCCGACCTAACGGCTGCCGTCTCCCGTCCGCCACGTAGACCTGACAGTGGGACCGCTTCGTCAGAATTCGTGTCAACACAACTAATCTGAACAATTTGTGCAACTTGTTACAACTCTGCCCCAATGTGGGGTGGTTTTTGTCACTTGCCTCAAAAAGTGTGGTTCCTGTCGCTTACGCCCCAATTGTGGTAGCTTTGCGTCATTTTCTCGATTTGAACACTTCCAAGACGTCAGCTTTTTTTGAATGTCACAAATTTTTTAAAGTTACACACTCTTTAGACGTTTAAACTTTCAATATACTAAATATTTCAAAATTCTTTCCACCAACTTCTGCAACTGAAAATTCTATAGACGTACAAAAAATTCAAAACTGAAAATCTTCCCAGTTTCTACAATTTTTAAAATCTATTTGACCAAATTTTTCGGATTTGAACAGTTCCTAGACGTCAGCTCTTTTTTGAATCTCACGACTTTATTAAAATTATAAATTATTTAAACGTTCAAGCATTTCAACCCACTAAATATTTCAAAATTGTACAAAATACTTAAAAAGGGCACACAAAAAAATGCTACCTATCTATAACAAAATAAGAGCATGTTTTAACATTCCAATTTGTCAAACATTTTGGTGAACAAACAATATACACATTGTACAAAAAAAAAACATCAAGGGCGTGGCGTGACGCCACGCAAAATTTAACTAGTACAAGTCCTATATATAGCCATGCCTTAGGTTGTCAAAATGAGTGTGATAAGAATTCAGATTGGCTTTTGTGTTTAGCTAGAACCGAGTTAAAATATTGGAGGTAAACAAATAGGTCTCGTTAGCCCCTCGCACGGTGGACACATTGGCTTCTGTCCACATTGGTTGACCATAGCACAGGTTGCCGAAGGCAGATGTTGTGAAATTGGAGGGCAAATAGCTCAGGTACTACATCTTTTCATGCCAATAGCTAGAAAACGTCGTCTTTTCGAGAAATAGCTCAGATGCTACAAATGACAGGCCCAAATCGTGAAGGCCCGATACGGCTCTTTAAGCCCTTATTAAAGGGTTAATTGCTTCTGTGTCATGATTCGATGAGGGACCCATATGTCATAGATTTAATAATTTCAGGAAAATGTTTGGATTTTCGAATTTCGAATCTAAGATTCGAACGGTGCAAATTCGAATTTCAAGTTTGAAAAATTCGAAAATGTGAAAAAATTCCAGGTGTTGCTAATGATATAGGAAACAACTTTGCCAAATCGATTTTCCAAATTCTTGTGTCGTTTGGCCTGTGTAAAAAAGACAAATTTCTAGATCTGAAATCTAGATCGGAGATCTAGATCTAGATCTAGAACAGTGTAGAATTCGAAAAAAGTCAACTTTCGAATTTAAATGTGAAAAAAATCTCCGATGTTGCCAATGATATAGGAAACAACTTTGCCAAAGCGATTTTCCAAATTCTTATGTCGTTTGGCATGTGTAAAAAAACAAATTTCAAGATCTGACATCTAGATCTAGAACAGTGCAGAATTCGAAAAAAGTCAACTTTCGAATTTAAATGTGAAAAAAATCTCCGATGTTGCCAATGATATAGTAAACAACTTTGCCAAACGATTTTCTAAATTCTTGTGTCGTTTGGCCTGTGTAAAATGAAAAAAATCGTTAAACATTGTGCTATACGTGAGTTGATGGGTCGCTGGCTAGCTCGTATACGTGAACGCCGCAGTGCTCGATTCACCTGCGTCCGACCTCACTTTCCACTCTATCGTGCTCAGGATGAACCGAGCGTCCTAATGGGCAAGGTGTTACGCGAGAGAGAGGGTTTCTCCACGATCACAAGCGGGCGGCGCCGTTGGACTATCGTCGAACACCTTGAGTGCGCGATCTGAGTATGCCAATGTTGGCATCAGCATGTTCCCACCGATTCCCAACTAATTGGGAAGCAATCTTTATATGTTTGTGTGTAGAACTGGATTTCCTACAACTTTCCAGTTATACGTGTTTGCTAGTTTTGAACTTCCTCTATCGTGTTTTCGTGAAAAACTGATCTAGTCCGACCTCCCAGTCCACTTTATCGTGCTCAGTGTTAGCCGAGCGTTCTAATGGGTATGTTTTGACGCACGAGAGAGGGCTTCTTCGACTATCACGAGCGAGCGGAGCCGTCAAACTACTGTCAAACACCTTGAGGGCGCGATCTTGACATGGTCATGTCGGCATCAGTATGGCCATTATCGTGTCATAGTTTGTGATAAAGTTCCCATATTCAGCACATATGTGTGCCATGGTATGGGAAACAACGTCGCCGAAGCAATTTTCCAAATTCTTTTTACAAATATCATTTTCCACTTTTTAAGTGCTAAAAATGACATTTTTTGTGAAGCAAGTACATAAAATATGGTTCAAAAGGTAGCCCAGACAGCCCCATTTCTAAACCTGTCATTTTTTCGACCTTCTCCAAATGATCTCAAACTCTAGGAGATGTTAGTACATGATAAACTAAGGCCATGTGCACTGGATTCGCATTTTTTTGATGTTTTTTCAATATCTTTTGAATGTTTCAAATTCGGTTGACTTTTGTTGACCCAGATTTGAAATATTCAAAAGATATTCAAAATACATCAAAAAAATGCAAATCCAGTGCACATGGCCTTAGTTTGTCATGTACTAACATCTCCAATTGATAAACAAGGTCTACATACATGTTACACAAGAAGTGCTTCATAATCTCACATCTCAAACTATAGAGTTCATAGTTTGAGATGTGTGATTTCACACCATATTGAAGCATTTCTTGTTCAATTTGTGTGTAGACCTTGTTTATCAGTTGGAGATGTTAGTACATGATAAAATAAGACCATGTGCACTGGAATATCATTTTTTTCTTCTATTTTGAATATCTTTTGAATATTTCAAAATCGGCAGAAGCCAAACCAAATCAGCATTTAAACAAGTTTTACACACCAAAATGGAAAACTAAGCCTAGATCATTCTTAGTCACACCAAAAGGAAGGTTTGGTGAGGTTTTGGAAAATTTCATGTTGCAAATCTCAAACCACCTATCTCAAACTATAGAGTTCATAGTGTGAGATGTGTGATTTCATGTCATTTTGAAGCATTTCCTATTTAATTTGTGTGTAGACCTTGTTTATCAGTTGGAGATGTTAGTACATGATAAAATAAAACCATGTGCACTGGAATATCATTTTTTTCTTCTATTTTGAATATCTTTTGAATATTTCAAAATCGGCAGAAGCCAAACCAAATCAGCATTTCCACAAGTTTTACACACCAAAATGGAAAACTAAGCCTAGATCATTCTTAGTCACACCAAAAGGAAGGTTTGGTGAGGTTTTGGAAAATTTCATGTTGCAAATCTCAAACCACCTATCTTCAAACTATAGAGTTCATAGTGTGAGATGTGTGATTTCATGTCATTTTGAAGCATTTCCTATTTAATTTGTGTGTGGCCTTGTTTATCAGTTGGAGATGTTAGTACATGATAAAATAAACCATGTGCACTGGAATATCATTTTTTTCTTCTATTTTGAATATCTTTTGAATATTTCAAATCGGCAGAAGCCAAACCAAATCAGCATTTCCACAAGTTTTACACACCAAAATGGAAAACTAAGCCTGATCATTCTTAGTCACACCAAAAGGAAGGTTTGGTGAGGTTTTGGAAATTTCATGTTGCAAATCTCAAACCACCTATCTTCAAACTATAGAGTTCATAGTGTGAGATGTGCCATTTCACCCCATTTTGAAGCATTTCCTATTTAATTTGTGTGTAGACCTTGTTTATCAGTTGGAGATGTTAGTACATGATAAAATAAGACCATGTGCACTGGAATATCATTTTTTTATTCTATTTTGAATATCTTATGATTATTTCAAATTTGGCAGAAACCAAACCAAATCAGCATTTAAACAAGTTTTAAACACCAAAATGGAAAACTAAGCCTAGATCATTCTTAGTCACACCAAAAGGAAGGTTTGGTGAGGTTTTGGACAATTTCATGTTTCACACCAAAATAGAGTTCAAATGAGCTCTCAAGGTAGTGTAAACGGCTCCATTTGTAAGCAACATTTTTTTCGACCATCTCTAAATCAGTCAAAAAAAATTCCTACACATCTACTATATATATACAAACCATGTGCACTGGATTTGCATTTGTTTGATGTTTTTTGAATATTTCATGAATATTTCAAATTCGGCCAAACTCAAATTCGGCCTAACGCGCATAGGCCACGGCCCAACGCGACGGCCAGAAAACAAGCCGGCCCATCAACTCACGTATAGCACAATATTTTACGATTTTTTCATTTTACACAGGCCAAACGACACAAGAATTTGAAAATCGCTTTGGCAAAGTTGTTTACTATATCATTGGCAACATCGGAGATTTTTTTCACATTTAAATTCGAAAGTTGACTTTTTTCGAATTCTGCACGTCAGATCTAGAAATTTGTCTTTTTTACACAGGCCAAACGACACAAGAATTTGGAAAATCGCTTTGGCAAAGTTGTTTCCTATATCATTGGCAACATCGGAGATTTTTTTCACATTTAAATTCGAAAGTTGACTTTTTCGAATTCTGCACTGTTCGATCTAGAAATTTGTCTTTTTTACACAGGCCAAACGACATAAGAATTTGGAAAATCGCTTTGGCAAAGTTGTTTCCTATATCATTAGCAACGCCTGAAATTATTTTCACATTTTCGAATTTTTCAAACTTGAAATTCAAATTTGCACCGTTCGAATCTTAGATAAAACTTATCGAACCATGGCACAGAAGCAATTAACCCCCTTAACTAGCACAGGTAAGTGACACGGCCGTTTAACCACAATGGGTGGGTCGTGCCTATTTTGCTGCTCTCACGCGTCGTACCCTAGCTATTATCTCCAACTATGTCGCATCGCAGCCAATTCCCTGAAAAAACGTAGTACCTGAGCTATTGGCCCGAAATTGGAACCTCATGTGCAATAATGAATGGTAGAGTCTTTCGTTTTTGCCTCTTCGATTCAACACGACGCCACAGGCTGATACAAGCTTGGAATCAGTCGACAATGCTAGTTGTAGTGGGATCAGCAAAATTATCTATCATATACTGCTACATGCCACATGGCGTCCCAAAGCTGTGTGTGTAATGGCATGTAGGGTCCACTTGTAAGGGGGTACGTTATAGCCCAGGGAAACCTGGATGCAAGACAGACAAGAATTAACTGAAGAAGTATCCCAGCCGCTAGCCGCTCTCTACCAACTATCTCCTTGCGTTTGTATCTGTCTCTCTCGTGTTCTTCTTCTCCAAGTAAGAAACCATGATCGATCTCACACCGTGATCCTTCATAGGCCAAGGGATGGTTGCAGCTGGGGCGGAGGAGGATGGAGATGCTTCGGACATAGTGACGACGGAGGCGGTGACGCTGGGTAGGGCAGGAAATGAAAGCAGCAAGCCGTGTGCTCTGGGCTGCGACTGCTCTTAGAGCACGATCCTTCCAATTAAGTTCACAGAAAAGGCTCTGTTCGCAAAAGAAAACTTTTTATGCATAAAATCTTCTATGGCCTGCGAGAAACAACAGGATTGTGATAAAAATGTATTGTTAGTCTGTTGCAATTTGCAAACCAAAAACCTTATAACCCCTTTGGTAGCCATCGTTTGGGGCCAAAACTGATGGCATTCAGTTAAGAGTCCAGTTTGTCGGTCATAAATTGGAAATAACATTTAAATTAGAAGTCATTTCTTGTCCCTTTACCCGTCATTTTAACAACATGATCAATGCGAAGGAAATGCTTTCTGGATGCACTCTTTGCCGAAACACCGAGACGGTACTAATGCTGAGTATGCTAGAAATTCACAACAGGAGCTTCTGAGGTCAGACACACTACGTAGCACCAAAGACCTTCTGAGAAACGATGTAGTCGTAGGGGATGCAAAGAAAAACCGTAGGGGTGCAAAAGTAGTAGCACAAGCTTTCAAATATTTAGGAGTGCCGATCCACTATAGGAAGCTTCGAAATTCTGAGTGGAACACAGTAGAATGTCGTTTCGAAGGTAAACTTGGCTGCTGGAAGGGCAAGATGCTTTCATATGGAGATCGTCTTGTACTGATTAATTCGGTCCTAACTAGTTTACTGATGTTCATGTTGTCTTTCCTAGAGATACCTAAAGGGGTGAGGAAAAGATTAGATTTATATAGATCACGATTCTTTTGGCAGAGTGATGAGAATAAACGTAAATATCGGTTTGTCGTCCTAAAGATCAAGGTGGCCTAGGCGCTGAGGTCCTTGAATTAAAGAATAAGTGTTTACTTAGCAAGTGGCTATTTAAACTCTTAAATGAGGAAGGGGTTTGGCAAGAGTTGTTAACTAACAAATACCTTCAGAACAAAACACTAGCTCAAGTGGAGGTTAACCCGATGGACTCCCCTTTTTGGAAGGGTCTTATGGGTGTTAAAGAGGAGTTCTTTAATAGAGGCTATTTCATACTAGGAAACGGAGAAACAATTCGGTTTTGGGAGGATGTTTGGTTGGGTAATTCGTCTCTGAAACAACAATATCCATCATTATTTAATCTTGTACAACAAAAGAATGTCACTATGCAAGATGTTTTTAATGGCGCTCCACCCCTAAATATTAGCTTTAGGCGAGCTCTTCTTGGCGATAGATGGGACGAGTGGTCTCACTTATGCTTTAGATTAATGGATATTAATTTGACTGAGCAACACGATCGTTTCGTGTCGAAGCTTACTCAAAATGGGTTATTTACTGTCAAGTCTATGTATGAAGATATGATGAATGGTCATACACTCATACTAGGTTTTTACATACTTATCTTTGGAAATTGAAAATACCGATTAAAATAAAAGTTTTCATGTGGTTCCTTCATCGAAAAGTAGTTCTCACAAAGGATAATTTGGCTAAAAGGAATTGGCAAGGTTGTACCAAATGTTCTTTTTGTAATGCCGCAGAGACGGTAGATCATTTGTTTATATCATGTCCTTTCGCTAAGCTAATATGGAGAGTTGTTTTCTGCACTTATAATATCACTCCACCATCTAGTGTTTCTAATATGTTTCGAAATTGGCTTAATGGAGTTGATAAAAATACCAAAGTTATATGTTGGTCTATTTGGAATTGTCGGAATAATCTTGTTTTTAACAGGAAAAGTAATTTTCATGTCGGCGGTGCACTGGATTCAGTTATGGGTTTTCCTATTGCCGTCGGACCAGCGACAACTTATGGATACTGGGTGCACTCGTCTCCTGTTGGTGGCACATGAGTTTTTCTCCCGGCAGTCCTGACAGCATATTAGTCGACTACAGTAGTTACTATATGTTGGTTTTTCGCTGGTTGATTCACATTGCTACTTTATGTGATCGTTGAGATGTAAACTTTGATACGTTTATTTATTCATAATAAAAAGCCGTATGCATCACTCGATGCAGAGGCTGGGACCACTAGTAGGAAAACCATTATAGGTAGGTTGTATTCTGTGGCGCACCCCTAATTGGTGCGCCACAGAAATATAATTCTGTGGCGCACCAGGCCTGGTGCGCCACAGAAATGTGACTTTCTGTGGCGCACGTGGCCAGGTGCGCCACCGAAATATGACTTTCTGTGGCGCACCAAGCCAGGTGCGCCACAGAAAGTCACATTTCTGTGGCGCACCTGGCCACGTGCGCCACAGAAAGTTATCCGGGGGGCAGGTAAAAAATTGAAAAAACAAATTCCGTGGCGCACCATGCAGGTGCGCCACAGAAAGTTGACATTCTGTGGCGCACCAGGCAGGTGCGCCACAGAAAGGTCACATTCTGTGGCGCACCAAGCTGGGTGCGCCACAGAATCTCATTTTTCAAATCCCACCCCCCTGTGGATCGCCTTTTTTAGTCTTGCAGGAAATAAAAGAAAATGAAAAAAAAAATTCAAAAATTAAAACCCTTTGACATGTGGCTAGGTATGAGTGTCTAGTACGTGTAAAAATTTTGAAATATGAATTTTGACCTTTTCTGCAACAAATGAAAAAGAAATCTTGTAACGGCCATAACTTTTGCATACGACGTCGAAAAAACGCAAATAATATGTCAAAAAATCGTGAGAAAAATGCGAATTCGAATCCACCAGGGTTTACCCGGTCAGCAATTCACAGATTCCTCAAATTCCAAAAGAAAAAAAGTTATTTCAAACAGACGATTTTTCGCAGCAAAATAAAAAAATTCAAAAAAATTCAAAAATTCCAAAATTCCAAAAAAACCACAGAATTTTTTTGGATTTTTTTTGGATTTTTTTGGATTTTTTAGATTTTTTGAAATTCAAAAATATTTTAGTGGCGAGGATTCTGTGGCGCACCCAGCAATTCTGGGGGTGCGCCACATAATCCATTTTTGGTGCGTCACTGATAAGGCTTTTCCTACTAGTGGACTACCCTTTTCGAAAAAGAAAAAAAAAGTAGCACAAGCTACGCTCGAGTCTTCCTTTCGGAAATGAGGGGGTCTCAAATCTTTTTCGAAAAAGGGAATGACATAGCGATACTTATGGATTGGATTTCCCTTTTAGTAAATGTTTCTTTATTTCGAGAATTCAAGAGTAACCTATGTGCAAATATTGTTGCTTGTTAACTAATCGTGGATTTAAGAAGTTGTTGTCATTCTTTTAATGTGAGTTCAGCCTAATGAAACACAATATTTTTCTTCACTTGATTCACAAAAATCAAAAAATAACAATGCAAGTAGAAGGGCATGATTCTGAAGTCGAGTCACATCATTAAACAGACATGATGGACATGTCTTGAATGCCATGTTCAACACATACCCCATTCTCACAACTTTTTTGCATAAGAAGCGCTAACAAAAACTAGACATGTATACGAGTCCTATAAATAAACCCCTTCCTTAGCATGTCAGAATGAGTGTGATAAGAATACAGGTTTGGTTGTGAATTTATTTACTTTTTTAGATAAAGGGCTTTTATTACTCAAAAGGTTTAAGCATTACACCCGGCCTCTGCATAACTAAGATGCACATAGCCACCAGTTTACCATCTCTCAAGTCGGAAAACAACAAAAAAAAGTAAAAGGCGAATTACATATCATAATGAGAAATTGTAGATCCGCCTAAGGAGCTGGTTGGTCGATCCGGAGTCTATGTTGCCACCCATGCCGGGATAGTAACTCCCTGGCCGCGGCCTCTAGTCTCGACGCCACCTCCAGAAACAAGTCGCGGTGCTCCACACGCTGCAGCGATGACCAAGCTCGAAGCGTTGCCGTGCACCGGTAAATTACCTGCATAAGAAAATCATTTTTATCATTAAAAACCTTGTCATTCCTACATAGCCATAGCGACCAAATAATAGCAATCGCGCCCACACTACTGAATAGTTTTAACCTGGGATCCACACCATTCAACCAGTTGCCAAAAATGTTAGCAACAGAGGTAGGTGGACGTAAGGTAGAATCTATCTGGATGGCTGACCATATAGACCTAGCAAACTCGCACTGAAAGAATAAGTGTGTAATAGTCTCGTCGTGAGAGCATAAAACACACTTTTTACTACTGTGCCAGCTGCGTTTAGCAAGGTTATCTTTGGTGAGAATCACTCCACGACGCAAATACCACGCAAACACTTTCGTTTTTAGTGGGATCTTCATCTTCCAAAGTTTGTTATAAGAACTATCGACTGGAATTTCGGGCAGAACTAGAGCTCTATACATAGAATCAACCGAGAATTTGCCATTCTTTGTCAGATTCCATTTAAATTTATCTGGACCTTCCGACAGTTGGATAGTCTCCAATCGGGTTAACAAAGCATTCCAAGATGCTAGTCGAGTTCCAAGTAAACTCATTCTGAACGAAACATCTGGTGGGGAAGTACCCAAGACCTTTGCGAGAGTATCGCTTTTGTTTCGGACAATAGAATATAGAGACGGATATTGTTCTTTGAGGGAAGCATGGCCAAGCCAGCTATTCTCCCAGAATCGAATTTCCGATCCATCCCTTATTAGGAAAGATCCATGTGGAAAGAAGAACTTCTTTGTAGCCATGAGACCAGCCCAGAAGTATGAGTCACCGGGTTTCCAAAAAACCTGGGACACAGCTTTATCTCCAACATATTTTCTCCTAAGGAGGGTTTGCCAAACTCCATCTTCAGAAAGAAGTTTAAATAGCCATTTTCCTAGGAGCGCTCTATTCTTGACCTCAAGGTCATGAACTCCGAGCCCTCCTTGGTCTTTTGGGCAGCAAACCACACTCCATTTAGTCAGTCGATATTTTTTCTTCTCACAATCCCCTTGCCAAAAGAATCTTGATCGGAAATAATCCAATCGTTTTAAGACCCCTTTAGGCAATTGGAAGAAAGATATCATATAAAGTACCATATTTGTTAGTACTGAATTTATGAGAACCAATCTTCCTCCTAGGGATAAGAGTTTTCCTTTCCAGCTATTTAAACGTAATTGAATCCTTTCCTCCACCCTTTTTCATTCAGCATTGGTCAGTTTCCGATAGTGAATCGGAATGCCCAAATAGTTGATGGGAAATTCTCCTTGCTCACAGCCAAAAAGCTCAGCATACAAGGCGGCGTTCTCTTGGGTCTCGCCAAAGCAAAACAATTCACTTTTATGGAAATTCACTCTTGGGCCTCGCGGCGTTGTGAATTTATTTACATCCTATCTAAAATATTGGAGGGAAAGAAAGAGATCTCTTCACACCCTCAACACAACGGCCACATTGGCGTATGGATACAATGGCTGACCATTGTAGAGAGCCCTGGCGGTCGAACGGAAACCTCATGTACAATCATATGTGGTAGAGTCGTTTCCTGTGATTAGGAAAAGACATGCGCGGGCTATCTTGTGTAAAATTCTCAAATGTAGGAACATAGCCCCACCTTGAGCCGCTCCGATTAGGAAAAGACATGCGCGGTATGTAGAGAAGCCGGTGAGCACATTTGTTCGACGACCGTGAGCTGGATTAAGTGTTATAAGCCTCTCAGGTTAAACTAGTTTTTTTTAGAAACATCAAATTAATTAGCTCGTGAAATTGTGTGTTTGATCCGTCTAAGGCCTTTGAATTGCAGAAATCCATCCCAGTAACCTATTATCCAGCCCAGTCAGACGAATGCATCATAAAGCATCGGACAAGGCTCCGTTTCTGGTTTTTTCCAGTCAAACCACCGGTCCGGTCCTGTTTTTAGAACTACGCTGTAAAGACGTGACATGCGTGTGTACACGGGTGAGCTGAATAAATTCACCACACAGAAGAAGTACAAGGAACGACATCGTGTACACACGACCGACAACAATGGTATGTCTATAATTCACAATGGTTATTCAGTGTTGCATACTCCACATAGTAATCTATATCTAAATAACATCCTTTCACGTTCCGAGTGCATCGAAAAATATTGTTTATGTTCGTAATCTGACTGTGTCCATTCTCGAAAAGGAAATGTGTTATTCAAAAAAAAATTCAAAATTTCGACCGCTATTGTCCGGCATTTTCTGGTTACCGAAAATATCAAGCCCCCTCGGTAAAAAATTTAAGTTCGGTAACCAAAACCTTGGTCATCTCCAACCAAACACAATATTTCTCTTCACTAAATCTTTTGGCAAGAAAGGAAATTAAAAGTGCAAGTAGAATAGCATGATTCTGCAATCTAGTCACATGACAAAAAAAACACATGATAAGCAGGTCATGAATGACTCACTAGTAGGGAAATCCCTACCGCTGGCGACCTTTTTTAGCCTACCGCTGGCGAATTCGGATTCGCCAGTACAAAATGGCCAGTGGTAGTTTTACCGCGGGCCGTTCCCGTGTCGCCAGCGGTACGAAACTGTACCGCTGGCGAACACGGCTCCAGACCGCCAGAGGTAGTTCGCGCAGCGCTGGCGGTGCGCACGACCGCCAGCGGTACGTCCTCCGCTCGCCAGCGGTACAGATGCATGGGAGGACCTTGACCGCCAGCGGTATAACAGGTTCGCCAGCGCTATTATTTTTATTTTTTATTGCAGCAGTATATATATGTCGTATATACAGGTATATGAGCAGTATATACAGATACAAGAAGTATAAACAACTCAAATAGAACATTGAGAAGCACAAATAATAGATAAAAGACCAAATTAAATAGTAGGTTCATCACACATATGCATTACAAACGGAAAACTTAGACAAATTATCCAAATTTAGACGAAGTACCCAAATGCTTCATACACGAGAGTCGCTAGTTTAGCTAGTGTCATCTAAACCACAATCTTATACAAGAGAATGACAATAGTGATGAGTAAGAAGTGGATCACGATGAAGTTGGACTTCATCCGGTTCTTCCTCTCTTCCGCAAGCAGGTGATGCAAGTATCTAGCTTCTGTCTCCGCTTTACTGTCGTAAATGTTGTGGTTGTTCACGATGATGTTGGACTTCATTCGGTTCTTCTTTTCTTCCTCAAGTAGATGGATGGAATACCTAGCTTCCGCCTCGGCTTTAGTCTTGTAGCTTTTGTGGCTGTTGCCTTTGAACTCGTTCACTTGCTTTTTACAGTCTTCCCACTCTTCATAGACTCCAGGAACATGACCTTTGTACACCACATACCACTTCCCCATTTCTCTGTACATAAGACGGATATAAAAGTATAAGTCAAATAAGAGTTGTAAGAAAAAAGATTAAAGCAAACAAAAATTAACTAAGCATGCATGCATCTAACGAGTTGTGTACATATGACAGAATGGTCTGTGATCATCTTCTCTCCGATATCTACGGAAACGGTTCACAACCATTTAACGAGTTGAATGGCTTGTGATCACCCGCACGGCTTAAGCGCCTTTCTATATCGGCATTATCTGGTGGTTGTAAGCCGTAGTAGAATTGTCCATCTTCATCTAGGACGTCACACATGATGATTCGCGCGATCATGTTATGAATGTATCGGAACTCAGCTCTGATAACATAATCAGCGGAGTCCTTTAGTCTGTCGACCCATGCGTTGAAATCACGATGAATAAATTGTCCTCGTTGTTGATACTTTTAAAACCACCTCATTTGATAGAGGAGGTACCATGACTCCATGCAACTACTTGAATCCTGCTTGATGCAGGGGAAATACGTTCTATGTGCGAATCTAAACCTTCCATCATTTGTCTTTCTTGTTAGTAAAATCAGGCCACCCTTCATGGCGTAGCCGTTGAGAGCATTATTCAGAACAATCTTTGATGTTGGTGTAGTCCCGCTTAGACGCCGCCATGTCTTCATGGCGATCCCCGCTATCGAGATACAAGGCAGCCAAGCGTTCCATGTCCAAGTGGATTAGGGTGCCGTGTTTGTTTCTACGCAAATAATCACCATTGTAGACGCAAATTCAACAATGGAAATATATGGAAGCATGTTATGACAGGTAGGCATGACCTACTCGGGAAAATAAGGCAAGAGAAATGAGCACTTCCTCGAAGCATTGTCGAGGAAATGCTTTTGGAGATAACGCGTCGCGGATTTCCTACCCTCAAGGTTGTTCACGCACATTTCTTGCATGTAGTAGGGGTCAACCATCAAGATGCCGGGGGTATCCTCCATTTTGATTTGGTGCGCCATTTCGAGCGCAACAAGACGGACTATAGATGGGTGGAGCGGAAGCATATGGAACATTGAGAAGATATCATCAAATCTCACAAAGAGCAAGTTTGCGCCATCTTCCCTGACAAAGCCCAATCGGTCTGGTACCTTTGCAATGAAAAGGGGATATGTTGGAGTTGGTTGCTCGAGAAGTTTCGTCTCAATAACAACAACAACCTCATGTAGGTCCAACAAATGTCCTCTCAACTTTTCGACACAATCCGCCGGCAGGATCGATTCACCCAAGTGATGAATCTTATGCCAGTTTTTGATGGGTATCCTGTCCACAAACCGGGAATCAGTCCCCTCCTCTGGTCGGTTGGCGAAGTCCTCCAACTTTTGTTTCTTGTTGTATCTTTTTCGTGCCTTCTTAGGCTTGTTCACCGGCGCATCTTCTGGCGTCTCATGATTTGGCAAGATAGGCACCAAATTGGTGATAGAGTCGCCGCACCCGTAGCCGATCATGGGGGAGGCCCTACTTGGCCTCTCTTCATCCAAGTCCCAACAAACTCACATACGGTAGGAAACATGGATTTGAAGGTATTTGTGAGTTCGTTCTCGATTAACGCCTTCATCGGATCATCGCCTTCTATATGAGAACCCCCGGCCTCGCCGTTGTCAGCCATGTTCAAACTAGCGAGAAAAGTCAAACTTAGTATAACAGGAAAAATTCACTTAATTAAGTACTAAGATACCCATGAGTGTAACTTTGCCGGAATGTCCGTTCCGGCAAATTCGGGTAATCCATATGTCCCTTTTTAGCAAAGTCATGCCAAAATTCACGAAAAATTTCGGCATGACCTTTGCTAAAAAAAGGACATATGGAGTACCCGAATTTGCCGGAACGGAAGTTAATCGACGTTCCGGCA
This sequence comes from Poa pratensis, assembly GCA_947311845.1. Lineage (NCBI taxonomy): Eukaryota > Viridiplantae > Streptophyta > Magnoliopsida > Poales > Poaceae > Poa > Poa pratensis. The sequence goes on along the minus strand of CAMZMU010000039.1, from coordinate 29,201,047 downwards.
ATCTCAAGGGCCTCATGGGGTACCTGCAAATTCATCGACAAAAATATCCATAACAATCTCCAACCGGCATCTCCACGACACGATGGTCGGAGCACATACAACCACGACACGATGGTCGCGCACATGGCTAACCGCTGGCGACAACACCATGTCGCCAGTGCTACGTAGGTACCGCTGGCGAACAACGTATGTTCGCCAGGGCTACTGCTTACGCCGCTGGCGAGCCTAGGAACGTGGTCGCCAGCGCTAGTCTGGCCTGCTCCCCCCGGCCGCCCGCTCGTAGCGCTGGCCATCTCCGCTCCTTGGCCGCCAGCGGTAGTTGAGGAAGCGCTGGCGACCAACGTTCCTGGATCGCCAGCGGTGTTAACACTGGCGAACACCAATCTGTGTTCGCCAGTGGTAGGCTGGCGGCTGTAGGGATTTTCCTACTAGTGACTTGTTTTCATGAATGACATGTTCAACACATTTCTCATGCTGACAACCTTTTTTTATAAGATAAAAAAGGCTAGATATCCGTCCCTTATCCTCTCGCTACAGTACCCGGAGAGGCGAAAAGGGAGGCGTTCTCGAGTTCCAGTTCCGTCGCCGGCCAGGGCGGTGGTTCCTCTCCTCTCCGTCCGCCGTTTCGGCGGCGGGAGGGGGACGGAACCTCGCTCCTGTGTCTCCTGCGTGTATTTAGTAGGGTAGGAGTCCCGCGTGGTGCCACTGTGAAGGAGAGGGAGGTGCTGCGGGTAGGGATTTTTGGTGCCGGAGTTCGATCTCCTTCCCGACGCTGTCTTGGCGGGGTCGGCGAGCTACGGCTGGTGGGTACTCACGGATCTATCGATCTGGTGAGCCTAGGAGTGATCTGGCCGGGTGCTGCAGCGAAGATGGCGTTCGGCGTACAGATCTTTTGTCCCCTGCTCTTCTCTTCGCCAAGGTAAGATGTGCTCTGATCTTGCTGTGGAAGATCTGGGGGTGGGGTAGCTGGGATCTGGTGTTCGTCGCCGGAGTCTCTGGTTACCTGAACAGGAGCATATGGAGTGGAGGAGTACGGCAGTTTCGGCTTGCGGCGTTCTTCTCTCTGGCCGTCCGTGGTGGAGAGGGGAGAGATGGAGGTTTCAAGTTGAGCTGGTGCGTGGTTGTGGCTGCTGGATGGTGGGAGCTGATGGAGAGGGATCTGGCCACCTCTGTCGAGGTGAGGCGCCGCTGGGCCCAGGTCCGACGCATGGGAAGCTTGGGGTGCGTCCCCGGCCGATGTTCCTTCACCGTCTTCTTCTCTGGCTCCGTTGAGCTGGTTTGTGTTGCGGCTCATCAACGCCTGTGGCGAGAAGTTTTCTCTGCGTCGTGGTGCGACTTTGGAAGCGACGGATTTGTCGCCGTCGGCAGCTTAGTCCTGTGGATTTCGAGCTCCATTGTCGTGAGGAAGAAGAAGGACCGTGAGGATCTTTGTGCTATTGTAATTTTCTTTGAGGTCCTTTTTGTAAGGTGGTTGCAGCTATGTCTGCGTCCGTATTTGTCCTGTATTCTACTTGTATGCGTCCGTGTACGGTATTCTGTCTAATATACAAGTAGTTTAGTCAAAAAAAAAAAAAAAGGCTAGATATGCATAGAAGTCCTATATATACCCGTGCCTTAGGGTTTCAAAATGAGTGTGATAAGAATTAAGATTTGACTACGTAGTTAGCTATAACTTATCTAAAATATTGGAGGGAAACAAAAAGATCTCGACGATGAGATCAACAAATAGATAGCTTCCGACCAAGGAGAATATAAGAGAGGGAAGACATACCTGATTGTAGGGTAAATAGGTCGGAGTGCTGGCGCTGCGCCGACGAGGATGGGGATGTGGTTGACAGGGCAACTGCAGCGCAGGGGAGAGTGGGAGAGAAAGCAGCAGAGAAAGGGAAAGTGGTCTTGTCTCGGTGGCGTCGACTGTGTTGCTGGGCTCAACGCCGGTTGCTTGAGGGAGTTGTGTTGGGTTTGTTCCACTCGGCACGTGTACAAACAGCAGCATTCCCAAAAAAATAAGTGCACTACATTAGCACGACTATACGCACCCATTGATTTTCGTGATTGATGCATGTATCCACAAGTCCAGTCCCCTGCACAAGTCTGAAGTCTGTTTGCAGTAACACCTGAACTGCAGGTATATACTGCCGGTCTGGACAGCTTTCAAAATTCTCCTAGCATTTCTCTGTCATGATCACGCATTTACTGGTTGACTCCAGACAATGTTTTTGATCTTTTATCAACAAGTATACCAAACTTTTCACGAGCACAGAAGATGTACATGCATGATCGACTCATTAAGATATACCAAACTCTCCAAAATCTATCAGATATTCTGATTTTGTTATTTTCTGTTATCCCAGACTATGAACTCTTTTGAGTTGAGATTTTGCAAGTTAGTAGAATGGACTGCTGTCTACATCCGGGATTTTTTATCAATTTTTTTGGAACTAAGAAATGTGATTTCGGAATTATGAAAAGTAATTAAAAGGCTCTGTGTAGCTCAGGCTGCAGCTGGACTTTTAGCTAACAAAACACAATATTTTTCTTCTCTTAATGTTTTGGCAAGAATCGGAGACTAACCCTGCAAGTAGAATGGCATGATTCTGCATTCCAGTCACATCATTAAGACGACATGATGAACATGTGTAATATATGATTTGTTCAACAGATATCCCATGCTCATAACTTTTGTCATCAAAAGAGCTAACAAAGACTACAGATGTGTAAAAGTACAATATATAGCGATCCCCAGGAATCCAAACTCGAGGACATCTCTTCCTTCTTCGCCTCCTCCTTTCTCCCACCCTCTCTTCGCTCTTTTGTGTTCAAGCCTTCGATTGGAGCTTCGGGGGGCATCATCACAGCTTGGGACACCCGACTGTTAGATCTTGTAAACAGTACTGTTGATGATTTCTCGGTCACGACCACCTTCTCCTTTCGCTGGGACAACCTCTCCTTCTCCATCATTAATGTTTACGGCCCTGTACCCATGACCGGAAGGCTGAGTTTCTTGACTCTCTCACCAATGTGCTCTCCTCTCTCTCAGATCCGATTGCCCTTGTCGGTGACTTTAACCTTATTAGGCAGCCACGAGACAAATCGAACGACAACTTCAATCTTGCCTAGGCTACCTTGTTTAATGACTTCATCAATGCATGTGCCCTACTTGAAATCCCTCTCCTTGATAGGCAGTTTACCTGGACAAATAACCAGGACCCCCCCATCCTAGCTCGTCTTGATCACATGCTTGTCAACACGGCCTGGAGCTTTGCCCTCCCGGACTCCACCCTCACCTCCACTGTCCGCGCTACCTCGGATCATGTTCCTCTCCACCTGGAAGCGTCCTCCAAGGCCCCCCGCAGCAACATCTTTCGCATGGAAAACTCTTGGCTATCCATTGCGTCCTTCTCTGAACTGGTGGAGGCCAATTGGCACAGCGTGACCTCGTCGCATCACTCTCCCAAGCAAATTGGCCTTCTTGCTCGGGGGGGAAGCCAATTGAAGGTTAACATGATCCAGATGTACCAGAGCAACTTGGCTATGGCAGCAGTGGCGAGGGAGGTGTTCTTGCTCGGCGCTGCGAGGTGCGACGGCGTTGGGATGGTGCTGGCCGCATTAGGTATCTCAGAGGAGCAAGTGCGTGATGCCCTCTTGGAAGGTAATGGACGGCTTATTATGTTGTGTTAAGTTCCCGGTGTTGTCAAATGTGTAATTTTCGTCAATCGGACTAGTTTGTACTTGTGTGGTGCTTGGAATGGAGTGTGCTAGTGATCATATGTTTGTGCAGCATCGATTGGAATTGATAACTAGACATAGTAGTGTCACGGTTGTGGATGTGTGTGACTAGAATCGAAAACTAACCATGCAAATAGAATGGCATTATTTTGCAGTCCAGTTCATTAAAAACACATGATGCACATATCCTCCATGACCTCAACTTTAGAGATGTGTTGTAGTCCTATATATACCCATATGCATTAGATTGTCAAACTGAGTGTGGTAAGAATTCATGTTTGCCTATGCATTCAGCCGCAACCTAGCTAAAATATTGGAGGGAAACAAAAAGGTCTTATCAGCCCCTCGTACGGTGGACATGTTGGATTATGTCCACATTGGTTGAGCCTAGTACATTGCTTCAATAGTCGATGTAATGAAACTGGAACCTCGTGTGTAATTATGAATGGTAGACCCTTTCGTTTTTGTGTCTTTATGCAATGCAGTGCCACATTGTGACATGAGATGGGAATGAATCCACAATGCTGGTCTCAGTCAGATCTGGAACTCATCAATCATGTAATCCGACGAGCAACCTGCCATCGCCAAGCTAGAGATCGCTATGGCCAAACAACCCAATGGTACCGGTTTCATGTGGAGATTAGTGATTTTGCGTAGGAACACTTGGGGTCGGCATTTTGTACTGTTAAATGATAACAATGGTTCTGTTTGACATTTACCTAATTCATTGTTGATTATTATTTTGTATAAATTGCTATCAATATCAGGAAGAGCACCGCCCTTTCATATTTTTATCATATGGTGCTAGCTGCACACACGAGCTGGCCCAACATACACGGGTGAGCTCGATTCTTCTCATCCCCAAACCTCTTCTAAACCGACATCCACCTCCATCGTGCGACTCCGGCCAATGCCGTTGTCTCCGTCCCTGCCACGGGATGACTGAACCACGTGAACGTAGGGTTGGTACCAAAATGACATCGGAGAACTAGTAATAAAAATCATGGTTTTCTTACATGGCATATAAATACTTAAGGATTAGAATTTCTAACATTAAACGTTCGTTTATTGGTTAATTCAAGAGCAACATGTTTGCAAATGCAATTGTTGTTAACTATTGTAGACTTAACAAGTTCTCTTCATTCTTTTAACGTGAGTTCGCTCTAACCAAACACAGTATTTGTCTTTACTTAAACCTTTGGCAAGAAACAGAAACTAAAAGTTCAAGTAGAATAGCATGATTTTTCAGTCTAGTCACATGATCACACAGACATGATGAACAGATCATGAATTAATAACTTGTTGTCATGAATGACACGTTCAACACATGTCTCATGCAGTGAACTTTTTTCAGAAAATATCAAGGACTACAGATGTCGAGAAGTCCTATATATACTCGTGCCTTAGGATGTTAAAATCAGTGTGATAAGAATTAAGATTTGCTTGTGTATTTAGCTACAACTTATCTAAAATATTGGAGGGAAACAAAAAGATCTCAACGATGAGAAGCACAAATCGATAGCCTCCGACCATGCAGAATGTAAGAGAGAGAGGACACACCTGACTGTAGGGTGAATAGGACGGATGGCAATCGGCGTGGGGAGGACGACGGAGATGCAATGGGCACGGCGACGGCGGCTCAGGGGAAACCGCGAGAGGAAAGCATGACCTTGATGCCGTCGTCTGTGCTCCTGGGCTGGACCTCGATGTACCTGTGGTGGGCTTGTCTCGGCAACGACCCAACGATGCGACCCCTTCCTCCTGTGAATGATGTTGTTCCACCCGTAATGTGTACCTTTTTGTTGATTGAACCTTCCTTTCCTTTGGAGCTGACCGTAGCTTCCAAATTTCCAAATCTGTTACGTAACAAACTGATTTATTTCCTTTCCTTTTTCTTTCAAAATTTCCTTCGCTGCCAACCAACGCAAAGCACGGGCGATCCGATCCGATCTCCTCCAAGCGTAACAGACCAGGGGTCTCGTGCGATCGCTCGTGACGATAACGACCGCGAGGAACTGGACAGCGGCGATGGAAACTGCGGCGATCGAAGCTCCTCCTCGCGCGAACGCAGCACCGTCCCAGTAGAAACAGAACGAAGCAAACTCCTCCCGGTAGCAGTGATCTCCGCAGATCAATCAACAAAAACTCGCCGTGAGCAACCCAGAAATCTGATACCACCCGTAATGTGTATACTCAAAAAAAAAAAAAAAACCCGTAATGTGTACCACATGTGTACAACAATAGCACGATTATAGGAACTAATTAATTTTCGTGATTAATGCATTTATGCACAAGTCTTTATTTAGTGCATTTATTTTCCCAAAAGGGGCTGAATCCTGGTCTAAATGATATGCACATTTTTAAAAATTAATTACTCAATAAGTCAAAGAAAATATTGACCTGACCAGCCTCTACAAGCTTGATTATGGGGGTAGGCATGATCATCGACCTTTGCCCTAACCTCACACATACACACGTCATCTAAAACTGGCACATTGGTCCAGCAAACCCTTAGCCCGCACGCATGTGCACACTTTAGAAGTCGTCGTCGCCATCTTCGGCTTTTGGACAGGGATCGACACATTGACCTGGTCAAGCAAGCCGTTGACGCCGCGACGACGCCAAAGCACCACCGCCCTGCGCTTATCCATCAAAATGTGTTCGCCGCCAAGACCCCTATACACCATGCTCTCAACACACCTCGTTGGCGTAAGATGTGGCGTTGATCCACCTTCTCGAACACCACCACTGCCACTGGTCCCACAAGTCATGTCCAACTCCCACATGTTTCCCTTGGGGAGAACGATGCTAGGCCCTGCAAATGTATGATCCGCAACAAATCTAGGGTTTCCTTAGAGTGAGTAGGGATCGCGAACTGAATCACCGACGCCTTCAGTAGACGCGGTGGAGGAAGGCCTCACCGCTACCATCATCCCCCATCCAGGTGGCATTCCGGCGCCGGCAAGGAGATTAGAGGCGGCGGGTTAGTGATTGCGACAGTACTGTATATATACTTTCGCTGTCTTCGTGCTCTTCACGTTTTATTATCGTAGTGGAAAAGGTCCACTGATTCCAGCATGGTTTCGAGAGAGAAAGGCTAGGAGAATTGGAAAGCCGTCCAGTCATGCCAGGTTCGTTCCTTGAACGCGATTTGAATTTGAGACTTCGGCCACAGTCCCACTCCCACATATTGTGTGCTGCGCATGCATGACTGCTCAATTCGTCCTCCCTATGTACTAAAACAACTTGATTAGCTAGCTGCCGTCCATCTTTGCATGTATGCATCTTACGGTGTCCAGATAGCTGGGTAGGTACTCACTTAATTAATTCTCTATATTTATGCATTGATTTTGATAAGCCTAGAGGTTATAACAAAATAGTGGCATGGCAGCAGTCTGAAGAAAGATAACATATTCTAGGATTGCATCAGTCGTGTACATCTTTCAATGCAGTTAATCTCCCAGCACCTCATGTTGCCCTACATCAACCCAATTACCATCTCTTCATTTTTGTAAATGCAGTTGTAGTCTACGTGTAGATTTAACAAGTTCTCTTCATTCTGTTAAATCGAGTTCAGTCAAACCAGATACAACATCTCTCTTCACTTAATCTTTTGGCAAGAAACGGAAACTACATGTGTAATTAGAATAGCATGACTGTGCAGTCCAGTCACGTCATTCAAAAGACATGATGAACAAGTCATGAATGACATGCTTAACACATATCCCATGCCCCTACCTTTTTCCATAAGAAGAGCTAACGAAGACTAGAGATGTACAGAAGTCGTATATATACGGGTGCCTGACAGGCTTTGAGTAGTTTTTAGTGGGAGTGCTACTCGATGGACTCTGGCGACGCAGCGGGCGCGCCCGTGGCTCAGCTGCCTGGCCGGTTCTGGAACAACGCCGGGGACTCGCCGCCGGCAGCCACGGGTGGGCGACGACGGAAGACACTCGCGCCGCCGGCGTGGGAGTCGTCATCCACGGGATCGCGGTTCTCCTGCCTAGGTAAACTACACGCGGATGCACATATCCTGCTGGTGGGCTCATCTAGGCTGCCCTTTGGTGGAGGCCTGTGTGAGCTCGCCGGCCTCGACGACGGGCACCACGGCGGTGGGGGCTGCTACCACGACTTCGACGGGAGCTGTGGTGGAGAGGGTTGCTACTCCGCCACCACCCTCTCCTACTACGGACACACCCGTCGGGGGGCGGTCGCTACCTACGGCTTTGCCTAGGCGTAGCGAACGTCACCTGAAGGGACCGGACGACGGAGCTTCAGCGACGGATGAGGACTCCTTGACCAAGGCAATGCGACGCAAGGCGGGGCTGTTCTCTACTCCGACTACTGGTATGTCCGCATCCCAGAAGTCTTTCTTATCCTTTTCGCCGTCTAATTTAGCTGCAAAGCTTTCCGCTGTTGGAGTTAGTTTAGGGAGGTATGAAAAGGAAGTGGTTTTATCGGCTAATATCTTGAGACATGTAGAATATGATCGCCGTAAGGTATCACCTAGTGTTTCAAGTAGGCCGGTACCTCCTCCTATAGATGATGATGAAGCGCATGACACTTTGGATGGACAGCTTCTATCACATCTTGTAGGAGAGGTTACATAGTTGGATTTGGATGAGGCTCAGCTGGGATCTTTTGATGACCTATATGCTACTGACCGGAGATCTAAATCCGCTAAAAATAAAAAGAACCAATCCTCGCGTAAAAGGGCGAGACAGTCGAAATCCCCAATAGTTTCCCGATGAATGGCATATTTGAAAATAGCAGAGGTCTAGGCGACTTGGCTAAACATTTAAATATTGCGCATCATGTGAGGGATTACAAGTTGGATTTTTTGGCTATTTCTGAGACGGGTAGACGAGATTTTTCAAGTTCTCTACTAGATCGCCTTTCTGGTGGTGTGGAGTTTACTTGGCATTCTTTTCCCCCTCGAGGAAGATCGGACGGCATGTTACTTGGCATAAAAACTGATACCATGGAGTTGTTGGACCGTTCGGATGGTGAGTTCCACATTAAATTTCATATTTGGAACAAGTCTGACAACTTTATATGGAGTTTGGTTGTCGTATACGGTGCTGCCCAAGAAGAATTTAAGGCGGCTTTTCTCCGAGAGTTGGTTAACCTAGCTAAGGATAACCCGCATCCTATTCTTATAGGAGGGGATTTCAACATGCTAAGATACCGTCACGAGAAAAGTAAGGGCAGATTCGATGGTCATTGGCCTCTCCTATTCAATGGTGTAATTGATAGCTTGTCTCTAAGGGAGGTTCATATGACAGGGAGACAATTCACTTGGGCTAATAGTCTCTCAGAGCCGACGTTCGAAAAGCTGGACCGGGTACTGATGGATTCCCGTTGGGAGGATAAATATCCACTAGTATCAGTTCGGGCTTTCAGGGCCGGCTCTGGCCCTAGGCGACCCGGTGCGTCGCACAAGGGCCCATGTCTGGGAGGGGCCCATTCACCGCATATGTACACCTATTGCTGGTCTGTTCTGGGCTGAAAGAAATTAAGTTGTAAAGGGCCCAACGCAATAGGGAGAGGAAAAGGCATGGCTGATCCTCCCCTCAAAAAAAGGCACGGCTGATCGATCTGTTCGCCTCGGCCATCCATCGATGAGATGATCGATCAGTTCGCCTCGGCCGCTTGTCGTTGTGCCTAGAGTGGAGGTCGCCCGGCTGCAGGCTTGCAGCTTCCCCTGATCGCCCTGCTCCGCATCCGCTCATAGCTCACCACTACTCTTGGTTATGAAATACATCATCATTATCGATAATAATATGCAATTTCCTTATGATTCATGGTCTGATAATCTTGCCACTACGTATATATTGCGCTAGTCCCCTTGATCTGATGATTTTTTGCAATATTAGGTGTTACAATGTCTAAACATAAGTCCGATTTGTGTTGTATTGAGAAGGATATCTTGAATAACATTGATCATGATATTGTCCTAAACATAAGTCCGGTAGTTTGCATCCAAAAATGTCCAAAGAAACTTTTTTGTAAAGCACTGAACTTCATTGTCGATGAACTTATCGAAATTTGGTTCTTGTTTGAGGCAATCAAATTAGAGGGAATATTACTTGTTATATTTTTCTACTCTTTTACTTTTTTATCGTAATATGACATCACTTAAGCGCTTATCAATAATCTATAAACGTCTAAAAATAAGAATGTAAACTTTAAATATTTTACGTCTATATATTTAGATATGCCTCATATATATTACTCATATTGGGGCCCATTTTCCAACTTTGCTCTAGGGCCCCGTCGAATATAGAGCCGGCCCTGCGGGCTTTGGAACGAGTTGAGACTTTTTTGGATCATGCCCCCATTTTCCTCTCTACCGGTGAGTTGAAACCGACCGTTAAGTCCCAGTTCAAATTCGAATTAGGTTGGCTGTTGCGGGACGGTTTTGATGATCTAGTTAAAAGGATATGGGACCAACCGGTTGTGGGCAACAGTGCTATTCAACGTTGGAATGGAAAGATGCGCAATTTGTGTAAATTTCTGCGTGGATGGGCACGGCACACAACTGGTATGCTTAAAAAAGAAAAAGAGCGTCTATGTTCCATCATTGACGAGCTCGATAAACTCGCTGAATCGCGCCCCTTATCAGCAAATGAGAGTGACCTAAAACGGCACTCGAATGAGCAGGTGGGCCGGATGTTGAGAGAAGAAGAGCTCAAATGGTACCAAAGATCTAATGCACAATTCATTTTGCAAGGAGATTCGAATACGAGATACTTTCACAATGTCGCTAATGGCAGACATAGGAGGAAACTCATTTATTCTCTTCACCAAGATGAGGGTCTGATCGAGGGATCGGACATGCTCAAAGATTATATTACTGACTACTATAAAGGTCTGTTTGGGGCTCCGGAGGAAGGAAACTTCTCTCTTGATGAGACACGAACGGACGATATTACCCAAGTAACTCCGGAGGAAAAAAAACTTGCTCATTGCACCCTTCTCTGAAGAAGAGATAAGCAAGGCTGTCTTCCAAATGGAACATAATAAGGCACCTGGACCTGATGGATTCCCAGCTGAATTTTATCAGCATTTTTGGGAAACCATAAAGTCCGATTTGCTCGAGTTATTTGGTTGTCTACATGCTGGACAACTAGAACTCTTTCGCCTTTACCTAAGGTTCAGGGGGCCGAGAGGATACAACAGTATTAGCCCATTTGTCTCCTGAATGTTAGTTTCAAGACCTTTACAAAAGTAGCGACCATTAGGTTGAATTCTGTTGCAGATCATGTGGTGAAGCCTACCCAAACTATTTTATACAAGGGAGGAATATCCTGGATGGGGTTGTGGTTCTCCACGAGACCGTACATGAAATGCATACGGAGAAACTTAATGGGGTTATATTCAAAATAGATTTTGAAAAGGCGTATGATAAAGTAAAGTGGCCATTTTTGCTACAGACACTGAGAATGAAAGGGTTCTCGGATACTAGGTGCGAATGGATCCGCAACTTTGTTGAAGGGGGTAGTGTGGCGATAAAAGCCAATGATGACGTCGGCCACTACTTCCAAACAAAAAAGGGTTTAAGACAAGGTGATCCATTGTCGCCTATACTATTTAATATAGTGGCAGACATGTTGACCATCATGATCGAACGGGCAAAAACGGATGGCCAAATTGAAGGAGTTGTTCCTCATCTTGTCGATGGTGGACTTTCTATTCTTCAATATGCGGACGACACAATCCTTTTTATGGAACACGATTTAGATAAAGCGTCGAATCTGAAATTGTTATTGTCAGCATTCGAACAATTATCTGGTTTAAAGATCAATTTCCATAAAAGCGAATTGTTTTGCTTTGGCGATGCACATGAAGCAGCTGCTCAGTATGCTGATATCTTTGGCTGTGAGCAGGGTCAATTCCCTATAATGTATTTGGGTATTCTAATACATTATAGGAAGCTGACTAATGCGGAATGGAGACATGTCGAGGAACGTCTGCAAGCGAGGCTAGCTAGTTGGAAGGGCAAATTACTATCCTTGGGTGGAAGGTTGGTTCTCATTAATTCAGTACTCACAAATATGGTGTTGTATATGATATGCTTCTTCCAGTTACCAAAAGGGGTCTTGTATAAATTGGATTATTTCCGATCAAGATTCTTTTGGCAAGGGGATGGTGAGAAAAAGAAGTATCGACTGGCTAAATGGGATGTGGTTTGTCGACCAAAGGATCAGGGTGGGTTGGGTATTCATGATCTCGACATCAAGAATTCCGCCCTTCTTGGGAAGTGGTTGTTCAAGCTACTAACCGAAGATGGTATTTGACAAACGATCCTTAAAAGAAAATACATTGGCACAAAGGCGGTCTCACAGGTGATATGGAAACCTGGTGACTCCCACTTTTGGGCCGGGCCGATGGCGACTAAGATGCATTTCTTTCGCTTTGGCGTATTTAATATTAAGAATGGCTCTGAGATTAGGTTCTGGGAGGATAAATGGTTAGGTACTACCACACTCCGAGAGCAATATCCGGCCTTATACAATATATATTGTACGCCGCAAAGGGGACACTATAGCCACTGTTATGCAGTGCTCTCCCCCCAATGTGACGTTCAAGCGTGATTTATTCGGTGCAAGATTAACGTCTTTGTAACAGCCCAAAGTTTGAGAACCTAAAAACCCGAGTAAAATTTTCACTTTTGTGTTGCATTGCATCATGGCATCCATATTAAGTTGTTATACAACACACAAAATTGGTTTGGCAACATTGAAAGAAACCCAAATGCCAAATTTGCTTTAACCAAATCTCAAAACAATGGAAGCACTAAAACTTGCAAAACACAAATACTTTGACATCTTATATTTGTCAAGGAAGTTCCAAGAGTTCCAAAAATAATATTTTGCAATTGCTATCAATTTCTCCAAAGGAGCAACATTTTGAAATTAGCAAAATGCCTAAATTGAACCCTATGAACAAAAGTGGTACAAAACATTTTATTTGGAGACACCAAAATTTGTGGAGCTTCAAAATGTTTAGGGGAGCCTCCCCAAATTTCGTCATAATTTTTGGAGATGATTTAGTGCCCTAATTAAATCCCCAAAGACACAGGTTCTAAAAAGGAAAACTGATAAGGACCTATCCGTGATGGAAGATAACTTCCAGGGGGGTTTTTGCAAAATCTCCTTCTTCTTCCTCCTGTAGCGACCGAGCTCCTCGCTCGCGCCGCACCTGCTCGCGCCGCGCCGGGCCCACTCCTCTCTGCCCTTCGCTGCAAGGAGAGCGAGCCCACGAGCCTCACCTACTCCCTCTCCTAGATATTTTCCTCTCCTTCCTCTAGCTCTCTTGCTCTCACCATGGCCGTGCCCGAGCCGCAGCTCCTACGCCGCCTCACCGTCGATTGAGGCCACCCCGAGTAAATCGAAGACCACCACGAGCTCCGCCGCATTGTCTTCGACGTCTCCGCCGACGGAATCGAGCCGAGGAGCCCGGGATCGCCGCCGCATTGCCGTTTTCTTCCTCTCCGGCCGCCGGACGTCGGTCAAGATTCCGGCCATCTCCGTCCACCTCTGTCTCCGCCGAGCACAACCACTAGTCCAGGGTGAGCCTACGAACATCCCGTGCACTCCTTTCGTTCGATTGTAGTCCGTAGCTCGAGATTGTAGAACCTCTCCGTCGCGTTGGAAAATCCGGCGCCAGCCCCAGAAATTTCCGGATTCTATTCGGGTTAAGGAAATAGCTATTGGACTCACCCAGTTTCACCCGGTATACGCCCGGAATTGGCCCGGAAATAATTCCGGATGTTATTTCCCGGTGCCAAACCCGGAATTATCCGGACCTGAAACCGGATTGCTCCCGGTACCAGACCCGGAATTTTCCGGATTTGAATTCGGATACTCCTTTTTAACCTGTTTTCAACTGGAATACAAACCAAACTTCATCTCACCCTTAGTACTTGTTGTAAGGATGATTAATCACCTAAACCATGCATCTTAACATGATCATGTCATTCATATGCAAGTTAAACATAGGGTTTCATCTATTCCAATTAACAAGTAAAGATGCTACTCTACTTAAATTGAATAGATTGAATCATCCTCATCCCGGGGATTTAAAATGGCATGTCTTCATGTGTTTGCGCATTGCATTTGTTAAAGCTTGTGTGGTGATTGATTGTTCTTCCCGTGTGTTATGCTTTGATAGATCAAGCAGCCGGGGTTACGCCACAATACCCCGAAGATCCGTACTACCCGCACGTTGAGCAAGGCAAGCGTAATCCTCCCTCTGAGCATATCTTATCCTATGTTTCCACAAATATTTTCTCCACTATAATATTGCATGCGGTTCCAAATGTCAATTTTATTGGATTGGAGTATCCTATAGTTGCATTAAGTTCCGATGCCATTACCTGCTTCCCTCCTATTATCCATAGGTTTATATTGTTGGCCTGAGATACTTAACTATGCTATGTTGATGCTTAGCCATGCTTAGTAAATGCTTAGCTGTACGATGGATGGTTCATGTTGGAAACAGGTGATGAATTGTTCAGATGATGGTGGAGAATTGTGGTGACAGGTAATAAGATGCTAAAGGTGGGGATGAGAGGCCACTATGGTTGTGGTGCTTTGTCTCGTTCTCGCCGCCTAGGTGCGAGTTCTTTACCTCTTGAACCAAGACTGAGCGTGCAACCATGCGTGAGGCCTATGCATTCGCAGTGCAGGAACCCTCATGGACTAAATAACTCGGGCGGGGCTAGCCAGGGTCCTCTAGTTCGGGCTTCCCTTTGCGCGTGCGTGATGATGGTGGCTAAGACTGAGATGTGGATTGTGGTGTTAGGGAAATAAGTGGCCGCGGGGTAGGGTGTTGGAGGCATGGTTGCCCTACCGCCACTGATGATCCTGGACAGTCCTTAACGAGGGAGAAGTCGACACCGCTCCCACCCAGCCGGCTTTCCACGGAAGAGAGCTAATGATCAGGCAATGGGCCGGACGGTACGCGTGGCAAACATTGTACACCCCTGCAGGGTAAATCTTTTTGAAAAGCCGTGTCCACGGTTACGGACGACTTGGGAAAGGACGATAAGATCATAGAATAACTTGAACGGAATGATTAAAAACTGAGTACTAAAGGTACTACTCAAGAATGCAAGGTTGACTTCCTCGAGGGTGATTCGGGGAGGTGCCTTTGTAGAACAGGTACAGTGGTTGATGGTGGATGATGAGAAAAGTGATCAAAGGAAAGAGTTACTTCTTATCTCTTTTAAAAATACTCTGAATAGTCGATGCCATTGAGTTATGTCTTCATAAATAAAATCAGCTTTATGCAAAACAGCAATACAACCTTGAAAGCCTCATCAAGCTAAAGCTCTATATATAATCTTGCGAGTTCGTCGAACTCAACGTCGTTTGTTTTGTTTCAGAGGAGGACTTCACCGACCTCGAAGGTGGGTTCTTTGTGGACGTCGACGAGTAGTCTGGGGTTCCCAGGTGGCAGCTTGGGACATCCCGGAACAGCTGGCGCTGAGTGTTTATCGTAGGCCTCTTAGGCCATATCTTGGATCTTGTTGTTTAGAACAACCTAATTCGCTTCCGCATGTTGTAATGTTGGGTCTGTGACCTCTGGTTGTAATTTGCTATCTTTCTCTATTATAAGAGTTGAATTATAATGCTTTGTGTCGTAGAGTCTGTGATGTGCCAGTTGTTCCACAAGTCTTGATCTTTCTATTATGCATTGATAGTTGTGCCTGTGTTAAGGCATCAATCGGGGTGTTGCGTTGCCGATGATCAATTCCGAGCAACGCCTGCCAAAGGTTTTGGCCGGGGATTGGTAAACCCGTAACCTCCGGTTGTATCGCTTAACTGGTGACACACAGCATCACTGTATAGCAGTCGGGTCGGGGCGCCACAAGTTGGTATCAGAGCAGTACTGCCTGTAGGAAACCCTTCTACTGGTCGATGTTGAGTCTAGTGTTTGTGAAAATATTTTTAACCTAAAAATGAGTTGTGATTCTTTTTACTCCTTACCTGGTTACCCTCTAATCTCGGAGCAATCTTACCTCGATTTGAGTTAAAAGTTTTACTTCGCACCTGTTACCTAAAAACTTTAGGATCACGTGGGTGGGTTCGACCTTTAGGGTTATGTGTCACGTTGCTCCCGCTGCGCTGTATTCCGAAATCAACTCAGATGTGTGAACACTGTTATCCTAACCGAGACAAATCATTGACTCCTACTCTGGGCTCCAACCCAAGGACTTGAACATAAGGTCCCGGA
Organism: Poa pratensis; assembly: GCA_947311845.1. Taxonomy (NCBI): domain Eukaryota; kingdom Viridiplantae; phylum Streptophyta; class Magnoliopsida; order Poales; family Poaceae; genus Poa; species Poa pratensis. The sequence goes on along the minus strand of CAMZMU010000039.1, from coordinate 29,185,075 downwards.
TTGTGCCAACTAGAGTGTGTTGAATCATATGGTTCCTTAACCATTGCATCTCTCGCTAGTAGCACATGATGATCTTTGACCCAAGTTCTATCTTGTTGATTCCTTTTCACAATATTATCGTCCCTAGTCTGTGTACTTGAGTAGACGCTAATGCTATTGTTCGACCATTCGGAGAAAGATACTAACTGTGTCATTGTCAAATCTCCAGAATGGCTCGAGGAGGCCGCGGAGGTCGCGGTAACCACAACAATGATGAGGATATGCCGCCACCACCCTCGATGGCTCAGGTCTTGATGGCCATTGAGGAGAACCGTGGGCGCAATGAGCGCCTGTTGGAGCAGTTGGTGCAGCAGAATGCACAGAGGAATGGCTGCAACACTCTCACCGAGTTCCTACGCTCGCAGCCACCCACCTTTGCTGACGCTAAGGAGCCACTGGAAGCTGATGACTGGCTTCGTGCTTTGGAGCTCAAGTTCTCCGCGCTGCATGTCCCAGTGGCCGAGCAAGTCAACTTTGCCACCTGCCTCTTGGTCGGAGCAGCTGGCTGTTGGTGGGAAAGCCATGTGGCTTTGTTCCCTGCCAACCATGTCTTCACTTGGGCTGATTTCCGCACTGCCTTCCGTGCGGCTTACATTCCTCAGCCGATCATGGATTTGAAGAGGAGGGAGTTCCTGGACTTGCAACAGGGACGTATGGACCTCCGCACCTATGGTTGTGAATTCAACCATCTCTCTCGTTACGCCCCAAGGGACGTGACCACTGATGCTGACAAGCAAGAGCTGTTCCGCAAGGGTCTTTCGCCACAGCTCCGCTATGAGCTACTGCCCTTCAGGTTCCAGACCTACCAGGAGCTATTCAACCAGGCTCTTACTCTTGAGCAGGGAAGAAAGGAACTTGAGGCTTCCAAGAGGCCCGCACATGGGGACCACCAGAGTTCCTCGGGTTCTGAGAACAAGAAGCGTAGGGTGTTTGTCCCCTACAGCGCTGTACCGCGTGCTCCATTCATGCCGAGGGCCGCGGGATACAGGCCACCACCTCCGCGCCCCACTACTTCGACATTTGGGTCAAGCGGAAGTGGGTATCGTCCTCAGCTAACCGCTCCACCTGGACTCACTTGCTACGCCTATGGCCAGGCTGGCCACTACTCCAGGGAGTGCCCCCAGAAGGCACCTATCACGGGAACACCTGCACGAGCCCCTGCCACTCCAGCTGGCAAGGCTGGACCTATTGTGCGTGGTCGCTTGAACCACGTGTCTGCTGAGCAAGCTGAAGAGGACCCCGGCGTTCTCATGGGTGAGTTACGAATCAACGGCAATTCCGCAACAGTTTTGTTTGACTCTGGAGCATCGCATTCATTCATATCTATAGCGTTTGCAAAAGACCACAAAATACCGTTCGAGAAGATGAGCCATCCCTTGGTGATCTCCACTCCTGGCTCCAAATGGCAAACCGATGGGGTTACTCCTGACGTCCAGATTACCATAGGTTACTACTCTTTTCCTTTCGCTTTGGTAGCTTTGAAGTCAAGTGGCATTGATGCCATACTGGGCATGAAGTGGCTAGCCAAATACCGGGCTAAACTTGACTGTGCTGCCAAGACCATCACTGTGACCAATTCTTCCGGTGACAGTTGATGGCTACGTGTTGGTGAACCCCAAGAGAAAGGTTATGATGTAGACATCGGAAGTTTTACCTTGAATAATCTACCCAAGGTTATCAATCCAGTAGGACTTGACGATCTATCGGAAGGTTGTTGATGTTGACTCCCCCTGGCGCTAGGGAGCTTGCACCAACGTGGAATCTGCACAGACACAAACCAGAACTTTGCCCAACACGAAACAGAGAGGTTGTCAATCTCTCCGGTCTTGCAGAAACAAAGAGTTAAACGTATGGTGTGGAAAACAGCAGGAAAAACAGCAAGTAACAGGAAACAGATGATTGCAGCAGGTTGTGTAAACAGTATGAGGAAATTGGACCAGGGTCCACAGTTCACTAGTGGTGTCTCTCTCAGAACAGATAACTAGCATGTTGGGTAAACAAATTACAGCTGGGCAATTTACAAATAGAGAGGGCATAACAATGCAATACATGCCAAGATGTCTACTATGAAATCTAGTTGGGCATTACAACAAAGTACATAGACCGTTATTCCAACCGCATCTATGCCTAAATAATCCACCTTCAAGGCAGCATCCGCATCCTATTCAGTATTAAGTTGCTAACAACAGATTATTGCATGAAGTAAAGTGTGTAATGTAATCAATACAAGTGCCCTTGGACACTGCACCAATGTTTTATCCTAGTAGCAACAGCACATCTACCATCTTAGACCTTTCTGTCACTGATCCAGATATCTAGAGACTGAACCACTATCTAGCATAAATACCCCTCTTGGAGTCACAAGCATCTACTTGGCCAAAGCATCTACTAGCAACGGAGAGCATGCAAGATCAAGAGCACATAGATAAACAACTTGAATAAACATGGTATCAATATTCATCGGATCCTAGCAAACACAACATCTAGCATTACAATAAGATGATCTTGATCATGTTAGGCAGCTCACAAGATCTAAACATGGAGGCACAAGGTAGAGAGACAACCATCTAGCTACTGCTATGGACCCATAGTCCAGGGGTGGACTACTCACGCATCACTCCGGAGGCAGGCATGGTGATGTAGAGCCCTCCGGTGATGATCTCCCCTCCGGCAGGGTGCCGGGAAGAGCTTCAGAACTCCTCCGATCTGAGATTGACGATGACGGCCGCGACAGAACTTTTCGTGGAATATGATCGACCGTAATAGGGTTTTCGCGTCGCGGAGAATATATAGGCCAAGAGGCGGCGTCGGAGGCCGAGGGGGGCCACCACGCCATAGGGGGGCGCGGGCCCACCCTGGGCCGCGCCCTAGTGTGGCGTGGCCCCCTGGTGGGTCTGATCCGACTCCCCTTTGGACTCCGTGATCTCCTCGTGATATTATTGACGATGTCTTTTGTTTCGTCCAATTCCGAGAATATTTCCTTAATAGATTTTCTGAAACCAAAAACAGCAGAAAATAGGGAACTGGCACTGTGGCATCTTGTTAATAGGTTAGTCCTAGAAAATGCATAAAAATGATATAAAGTGTAACCAAAACATGTAGCAATTGATATAATATCAGCATGGAACATCAAAAATTATAGATACGTTTGAGACGTATCAAGCATCCCCAAGCTTAGTTCCTGCTCGTCCTCGAGTAGGTAAACGATAAAAACAGATAATTTTTTAAGTGACATGCTACCAACACAATCTTTGATCAAATAACAATGTAATGCACATGATCTGAATGAAGTGATCCAAGCCAATGGTCTATAGTTTGCAAGCAAGTAAATAAAGAGTAAACATAAGTGATCACACAAGTGCAAACTTTCATGAATAATACTATAAAATATTGATGTCTACGCACGCTTCTATTCCTGTAGACAGTGTTGGGCCTCCAAGAGCAGAGGTTTGTAGAACAGCAGCAAGTTTCCCTTAAGTGAATCACCCAAGGTTTATCGAACTCAGGGAGGTAGAGGTCAAAGATATCCCTCTCAAGCAACCCTGCAATTAAGATACAAGAAGTCTCTTGTGTCCCCAACACACCCAATACACTTGTCAGATGTATAGGTGCACTAGTTCGGCGAAGAGATAGTGAAATACAAGTAATATGGATGATTATAAGTAGTAACTGCAATCTGAAATAAAGATGGCAGCAAGCAAACATGTAGCAGAACTTGATGTAAACGGTGTTTCAATGCTTAGAAACAAGGCCTAGGGATCATACTTTCACTAGTGGACACTCTCAACAATGATCTCATAACTGAATAAGTAAAAGCTACTCTTAAACACTCTCTTGTTGGATAACAAACACCATTCATTGTGTAGGGCTACAAAAGCACACCTCAAGCCGGAGTAAACAAGCGCCACAACGTCATAAAGGAATCACACACGGTGCACACACTGTCACCTTTACACCGTGGAGAGTACCGGAGTTCATATTAAAGTAACCTATAGAGTGCATAATAGATAAAGAGTAACATCTACATATTCAACTAGATTAGCACAACTGAACACAAGTAAATACTGCTCGGGATTATTCTCCTTCTTGATAACACAAGAGTACTACGTGTAGGGCTGCAAAAGCACACCTCAAAGTCTGAGTAAACAAACACCACATTCCCAAGAATAAGCCATGATAAATATCTAAATTATTCATAGAGTCACACAAGTACCCACACTGTCACCTTGATACCGTGTTGTCACAATGACTCCAGAAACTAGACAAAATCACTTGAGTAGCATAAACATTATTAATGTATTCAGCGATACTAGCAATACACATGATCACATAAAGATCACACCATGGAGAGAGAGATGAACCACATAGCTACCGGTAGAGCCCTCAGCCTCGGGGGAGAACTACTCCCTCCTCATCATGGGAGTCAGCAGCGGCGATGAAGATGGCGGTGGTGTCGATGGAGATGACTCCGGGGGCAATTCCCCGTCCCGGCAGCGTGCCGGAACAGAGACTTCTGTCCCCCGAAACTTGTCGTCGATGGCGGCGGCGCTGCGGAACTCTTCTGGAAATATGACTTGGTTTTAGGGTTTTCGCGTCTGGGCAATATATAGGCGAAGGGGCGCGTCGGTGGAGCCGAGGGGCCCACACCACCTGTGGCGCGGCAGGGGGCCCACCGCGCCGGGTGTGGTTTGGCCACCTCGGCGCCCTCCTTCGTCTCTCCTTCGGACTCCGTGACGGTGCTGGAAAAATAGGGACGTGGCCTTTTGTTTCGTGCAATTCCGAGAATATTCGCAGAAGTACTTTTCTGAAACCAAAAACAGCAGAAAACAGGGAACTGGCACTGTGGCATCTTGTTAATAGGTTAGTCCCAGAAAATGCATAAAAGTGATATGAAGTGTATATAAAACATGTAGCAATGGTATAATATAAGCATGGAACATCAGAAATTATGGATACGTTGGAGACGTATCAAGCATCCCCAAGCTTAGTTCTACTCGTCCTCGAGTAGGTAAAACGATAACAACAAATAATTTCTGAGGAGACATGCTTTCACACAATCTTGATCAATATATTGCAAGGCTCATGTCATGAATGAAGTGACTCAAAGCAATGGTCTATAGTTTGCTAACAATAGATAAAGAGTAAACAATGAATCATATAAGCAAAAACTTTTCATGAATAGTACTTTCAAGACAAGCATCAAAAAGTTTTGCATAAGAGGTAACTCATAAAGCAATAGATTCAAAGTAAAAGGCATTGAAGCAACACAAAGGATGATTAAGTTTCAGCATTGCTTTCAACTTGTAACATGTATATCTCATGGATAGTTGTCAACATAAAGCAATATAACAAGTGCAATAAGTAAATATGTAAGAATCAATGCACACAAAGTTGACACAAGTGTTTGCTTCTAAGATAGAAAGGAGTAGGTAAACTGACTCAACATAAAGTAAAAGATAGGCCCTTCGCAGAGGGAAGCAGGGATTAAATCATGTGCTAGAGCTTTTTAAGTTTTCGAAAGCATATAGAGAGCACAAAATAAGTATTTGAGAGGTGTTTGTTGTTGTCAACGAATGGTAGTGGGCACTCTAACCCCCTTGTCAACCAGACTTTCAAGAGCGGCTCCCATGAAGGACGTTATCTCTACCAGCAAGGTAGATCATCCCTCTTCTCTTTTGTTTACACATGTATTTTAGTTTCTTTATAGATGACACTCCTCCCAACCTTTTGCTTACACAAGCCATGGCTAACCGAATCCTCGGGTGCCTTCCAACATTCACATACCATGGAGGAGTGTCTATTTGCAAATTAAGTTGCTTACTGATAAATCAGGGCAAAACATGTGAAGAGAATTATTAATGAAAGTTGTAATTAATTGGGGCTGGGCACCCCGTTGCCAGCTCTTTTTGCAAATTATTGGATAAGCGGATGTATATGCCACTAGTCCATTGGTGAAAGTCTGTCAGAAGTAAATGACAAGATTGAAAGATAAAACACCACATACTTCCTCATGAGCTATAAAACATTGACACAAATAAGGAGTAATAAAGTTTTGAATAGTTTAAAGGTAGCACATATTTACTTGGAATGGCAGGAAATACCACATAGTAGGTAGGTATGGTGGACACAAATGGCATGGGTTTTGGCTCAAGTTTTGGATGCACGAGAAGCATTCCCTCTCAGTACAGAGTTTAGGCTAGCAAGGTTGTTTGAAGCAAACACAAGTATAAACCGGTACAGCAAGAATCACATAAAAACATATTGCAAGTATTATAAGACTCTACACTGTCTTCCTTGTTGCTCAAACATTTTACCAGAAAATATCTAGACCTTAGAGAGAACAAATATGCATCCCAAGTCTCAACAAGCTCTACGGTAGTTCTCCACTACTAGGCTTTAACTACATGATGCAAGAGCTTAAACATGATCTACTTGAGAGCTCAAAACAATTGCAAAGCATCAAATCAAAACAAGACAATGATCTACAAGAATGCATATGTCTTTTCCAATACCAACTACTACATGTAGCATTTTCTTTCTTCCAAACAAACACCAATCAATTTATTTAAACATAAACTCTCCAAATGATAATATAATGCAGCAAGAGAGTATTTATAAACAAGTGCTAACAGCTCGAAGAGATGCATGAAAAACAGGAGCTAAAAGCACTGCAGTAGCTAGTTAAGAATACTCAACAAATATAAGTGAAGAACATGAGTATTCACATGAAAAAGCGGAGCGTGTCTCTCTCCCACACAAGGATTGCTAGGATCCGAATTTATTCAAAAAACAAAAACAAAAATAAAACACACAGACGCTCCAAGTAAAGCGCATAAGATGTGAAAGAATTAAAATATAGTTTCACTAGAGATGACCTGATAAGTTGTTGATGAAGAAGGGGATGCCTTGGGCATCCCCAAGCTTAGACGCTTGAGTCTCTCTGAATATGGTTGGGATGAACCACGGGGGCATCCCCAAGCTTAGGCTTTTCACTCTTCTTGATCACATAATATCACCCTTCTCGCTTGATCCTTGAAAACTTCCTTCACACCAAACTCAAGACAGTTCTCATTAGAGGGTTAGTGCATAATCAAAAATTCTCATATTCTGTAATGATACAATCAATAAAGCTTCTGGACATTAGCTACAGCCACCAATGCTTTGTGGAGCAAAGAAATCCACACAAACATAGTAAAAGAGCGAATGCAAAACAAAAGGCAGAATCTGTCAAAAACAGAACAGTCTGGAATGACGAATTTTTTCGAGGCACTTAAGTTGCTCAGATGGATCTGGCCAAAATAATGAAAGTTGCGTACATATCTCAGGAATATGCGTGATTTTTTCAGAATTTTTGAATTTTCTACAGGGAGAAAGCTCAAATCGTGACAGCTAAAAATCTGTCACTGCGCAGAAATCCAAATCTTGCATCAACTTTCAATATAGAACTTTACTTGGCACAACAATGCGATAAAATAAAGATACAAAGGAGTTGCTACAGAAGTAACAACACCTTGACTCAAAACAAAAAGAAAACAAAAATAACAGAAAATAAAAACAATGGGTTGTCTCCCATAAGCGCTTTTCTTTAAAGCCTTTTAGCTAGGCATAGTGATTTTTATGATGCCCACATAAAGATGAGAGTTGAAACATAAAAGAGAGCATCAAGAAGCATATATAAAACATGTTTAAATCTAACACTCTTTCTATGCATAGGAGTCTTGTAAGAAAACAAGTCAATGAAGAACAAAGTGACTAGCATAGAAATGCAAAACAAGTGTAACTTCAAAAATTTCAACATAAAGAGAGAAGACTTAATATTATTGTGATATATGAAATCGTGTCTCCCTCTCTCATAAGGACCAGTAGGTCTTAAAGTACCCAGCAAATAAAAGCAAATCAAGAGAAAGCTCAAAACTTCATCATAAAGAGAGAAATTTAGTAACATGAAGATTTCTATAACCATACTTTCCTCTCTCAAAATAATTTTCAGTGGCATCATGAATAAACTCAACAATATAGCTATCACATAAAGCATTCTTATCATGATCCACATGCATAAAGTATCATTACTCTCCACATAAGCATAATCATTTTATTAGTAATAGTGAGAGTAAAACTATCACAACCATCATTGTAATCATCATAAATTGCAGGCATAGTATAATCATAATAAACTTTATCCTCCATAGTAGGTGGCACCAAAATACCACTATCATTATAATCATCATAAATTGGAGGCAAAGTATCATCAAAGAAAATTTTCTCCTCAAAACTTGGGGGACTAAAAATATCATATTCATCAAAACCAGCTTCCCCAAGCTTAGAGCTTTGCATAGCATTAGCAATAATGGTGTTCAAAGCATTTATAGTAATAACATTGCTACCATCATGCAAATAATTTTCCATAGGTTTTTTAATTTTCTCTTCAAAAGCATCATGTCCTAATTCAATATAAAGTTCATAAAGATCTCTAATTTTTTTGTTGTTTTCCATTAAGCCTAACTAGTGAAAATAAAAACAAGAAACAAAAAGAAATAATTGCAGAATCTAAAGGAAATAACTTCGAGCACTCACACACTAGCAACACTAGAAAATAGCTTAGTAGCCAGAGGATGTGAATACCTTTTACCTTACCTCCCCGGCAACGGCGCCAGAAAATAGCTTGATGTCTACGTGCTTCTATTCTTGTAGACAGTGTTGGGCCTCCAAGAGCAGAGGTTTGTAGAACAGCAGCAAGTTTCCCTTAAGTGAATCACCCAAGGTTTATCGAACTCAGGGAGGTAGAGGTCAAAGATATCCCTCTCAAGCAACCCTGCAATTAAGATACAAGAAGTCTCTTGTGTCCCCAACACACCCAATACACTTGTCAGATGTATAGGTGCACTAGTTCGGCGAAGAGATAGTGAAATACAAGTAATATGGATGATTATAAGTAGTAACTGCAATCTGAAATAAAGATGGCAGCAAGCAAACATGTAGCAGAACTTGTTGTAAACGGTGTTTCAATGCTTAGAAACAAGGCCTAGGGATCATACTTTCACTAGTGGACACTCTCAACAATGATCTCATAACTGAATAAGTAAAAGCTACTCTTAAACACTCTCTTGTTGGATAACAAACACCATTCATTGTGTAGGGCTACAAAAGCACACCTCAAGCCGGAGTAAACAAGCGCCACAACGTCATAAAGGAATCACACACGGTGCACACACTGTCACCTTTACACCGTGGAGAGTACCGGAGTTCATATTAAAGTAACCTATAGAGTGCATAATAGATAAAGAGTAACATCTACATATTCAACTAGATTAGCACAACTGAACACAAGTAAATACTGCTCGGGATTATTCTCCTTCTTGATAACACAAGAGTACTACGTGTAGGGCTGCAAAAGCACACCTCAAAGTCTGAGTAAACAAACACCACATTCCCAAGAATAAGCCATGATAAATATCTAAATTATTCATAGAGTCACACAAGTACCCACACTGTCACCTTGATACCGTGTTGTCACAATGACTCCAGAAACTAGACAAAATCACTTGAGTAGCATAAACATTATTAATGTATTCAGCGATACTAGCAATACACATGATCACATAAAGATCACACCATGGAGAGAGAGATGAACCACATAGCTACCGGTAGAGCCCTCAGCCTCGGGGGAGAACTACTCCCTCCTCATCATGGGAGTCAGCAGCGGCGATGAAGATGGCGGTGGTGTCGATGGAGATGACTCCGGGGGCAATTCCCCGTCCCGGCAGCGTGCCGGAACAGAGACTTCTGTCCCCCGAAACTTGTCGTCGATGGCGGCGGCGCTGCGGAACTCTTCTGGAAATATGACTTCGTTTTAGGGTTTTCGCGTCTGGGCAATATATAGGCGAAGGGGGCGTCGGTGGAGGCTCGAGGGGCCCACACCACCTGCTGGCGCGGCAGGGGGCCCACCGCGCCGAGGTGTGGTTTGGCCACCTCGGCGCCCTCCTTCGTCTCTCCTTCGGACTCCGTGACGGTGCTGGAAAAATAGGGACGTGGCCTTTTGTTTCGTGCAATTCCGAGAATATTCGCAGAAGTAACTTTCTGAAACCAAAAACAGCAGAAAACAGGGAACTGGCACTGTGGCATCTTGTTAATAGGTTAGTCCCAGAAAATGCATAAAAATGATATGAAGTGTATACAAAACATGTTGCAATTGTATAATATAAGCATGGAACAGCAGAAATTATAGATACGTTGGAGACGTATCAAACATTTAGAGATATAATAGTCTAACATAATAGTTAGTTCACAGCAGCAATAATTCTCAACATGAAAGTGTTTGTATCAACACAAAGGAAGATAATAGCTTCAGCTTTTGCTTCAACTTTCAACATGTATATCATATAGATAATGTCAATGCAAAGAATATGATCAACCAAACACAAAGTTATGTAAAAACTGTTATACTGGAGTTGACAATGATGTTTGCTTAAGTAGACAGAAAGAAGTGGGAAAACTGACTCAACATAAAAGTAAAAGAATGGCCCTTCGCAGAGGGAAGCAGGGATTAACATCATGTGCTAGAGCTGTAGTTCCCGAAGGCATATAGAGAGCATAAAATATTGTTTTGTAAGGTAATGGTGTATACAGGTGTCAACAAATCAAATAGCAGGTACTTGTCATCTTCCATGGCTAACTAACTTTTAGAGCGGTTCCGAGAGTTTTTAGGACTGCACTTGTAACAAGCACTTATTGGTGACACTCCTCCCAACCATTTACTTTCCACAAACCATGGCTAACCGAATCCTCGGGTGCCCACCAACATTCACCATGGAGGAGTGTCTATTTATTTATTTATAGGGTGGACTAACCAGCTCTTTAATGCAAAATAAAAGGTGGAGAAGCAGATGAAGCTGCCAATCCTTGTAAATTAATTAGCATGGAAGATGACAAATCTCACTACTACGTCCTTATGAGCTTTTCAAGTAGTGACACAAAAAGGATAATTGTTTTGAGTAGTTAGTAGATAGCACATGAAGAAATTTACTTGGAATGGTGAAAACACCACATAATAGGTAGGTATGGTGGACACAGGTGGCATGGATTTGGCTCAAGGTTTTGGATGTACAAGAAGCATTCCCTCTTAGTACAGAGTTTAGGCTAGCAAGGTTATTATAAGCAAACATCATTATCAACTGGAATAGCAAGAGTGTACATAAAACACAAGGTTTGACGAACCATAGACTCCCACTGTCTTCCTTGTTAACACATAGCCTTCATCCAAAAATTATCTAGACTACTATGGACTTCCAATTATGCAACAGATTATTATAGCAGAAAATCCTTATAGTAGTTCTTCATTAATAGCCATTACTTACATGATGCACAAGCTTAAACATTAATTACTTGACAGCTCAAAACAATTGGCAAGCATCAAATTACTCAAGACAACGATCTAAAAAGATTCATGTAAGCATTTTATACCACTACCACATGCATAGCATTTTTCTGGTCCAACCAAACACCAATCAACTTATTTGACAACTCTCCAAACAGATATAAGTGAAGCAAGAGAGTACTTTCTTCAAAAGAAACTGAAAGCTCTAACAAGAGATATGAAAAACTGAGAGCTAACAGCAATAACAGCAACTAGACAGGAATACTCAACAAGTATAAGTGAAGCACAAGAGTATTCTAATGAAAAAGTGGAGCGTGTCTCTCTCCCAAACATGAATACTAGGATCCAACAAGTATAGCACAGCAAACAAAACAAAACAAACTGAAAACAAAAACACACTGACGCTCCAAGGAAGAGTACACTAGTATGAAGCAATAAAAATATAGCACCATTAGAGATGACCTGATAATTTGTAGATGAAGAAGGGGATGCCTTGGGCATCCCCAAGCTTAGATGCTTGAGTCTTCTTGAAATATGCTGGGGAGGTAAGCCTCCCCAAGCTTAAGCTCTTCACTCTTCTTGATCATGTAATATCATTCTCCTCTATCAACACTTGAAAACTTCCTTCACACCAAAACTTAACAGCTTTTCTCATTAGCAGGTTAGTGCACTAAAAGATAATACTTCAAAGTTCTAGCAAAGACAAAACTCACAAGCCAACTATTTTAAACATTAGCCACTGTTACTAGGCTCAAGTGGGCACTTTTACACGAAAAGAAACCACTTAAAAACTTGTAAAAGAGAGAATGCAAAATAAAAGACAGAATCTGTCAAACCAGAACAGTCTGTAATGACGAATTTTTTCGAGGCACTTACGATGCTCAGATGAAGAACTTTTGAAATAATGAAAGTTGCGTAACATCATCAGGAACATGCACAAAAAGTTTCAGCATTTTTCGATTTTTTCTGATTTTCTACTGAATTAAACGGTGACGAACAGCAATCTGTCCCAATGCAGTCCCGAAAATAAAACCAACTTTGCATTAGTAACTCTCCTTGGCACAACAAAACAGCAAATAAAAGATACAAAGGAGTTGCTACAGAGGTAAACAAGCATCCTTGACTCAAGAAAACAAAAATAAAACAGCAAATAAAAACATGGGTTATCTCCCAGAAGTGCTTTTCTTTAATGCCTTTGAGCTAGGCATGAAGAGATGCATCAAGTATTGTCAAGACCAGAAACATCAAGGTTCCCAAAAGCTTCAGATAAATCATAATTCACAACAAGAGGGGTTTTCATTTTAGCTAGTTCTTGAGAAGAAAACTTGAGAGGCCCACTGCAAGCTTTATTAGTAAATTCATAAAATCCATTATCCAGCACATCAGAAGTTGAAAGTTTTGGTTTAGGCCCCTTAGGTACATACATGAATTTCTTTCCTTTATCTAGAATATACCCTTGCTTCTTAGTTTTGAAAGAGGAAAAAGTATTACTCATGGTGTCAATGACTTCCTCTATCTCCTCAATCCTAGAGTTTTGATCATGATTTTTAAAGCAAGTTTCTAGAGCAACAATTCTTTTATTAAGATCTTCCAAGGATTTATCAAATTTTTCAGTGTTCTCAAGTAGTTTTTCAAGCTTAACATCAATACTTGGAAGATTCTCTACAACCTCAAGCTTTTTCATAACATCCTCAAGAGAGACTTCAATTTTAATTTCATTAACAGGTGGTATTCCTACTAGACTTTCAAGGATGTAGCTAGCCTCTAGAGCAGGTGTTCCTAGGAAGTTACCCCCTGTCAAAGTGTCCAAAACATATCTATACCAATTGGTAATGCCAACATAAAAGTTCCTAAGAAGGATTGTAGTGGAATGTTTTTTAGCACACCTATGATGAGCATTACTAATTCTGTACCAAGCATCTTTTAAACTTTCTCCCCCTTGTTGCTTAAAAGTTCGAACCTCAACCTCAGGAGATGAAACAAAATAAGAAGAACCAGACATGATGAGCAAACCGAAATAAACTAGATGCAGGAATTTAATTTTTTTGGGTTTTTGATTTTTAACAGCAAGCAAAACAAAACTAAAACAAGACAAAAAACAAAGTAAAGAGATTGGAACTGAGAGACTCCCCTTTCCAATAGCCTCCAAGTCCCCGGCAACGGCGCCAGAAAACAGCTTGATGGCTACGTGTTGGTGAACCCCAAGAGGAAGGTTATGATGTAGACAGCAGAAGTTTTCCCTTGAATAATCTACCCAAGGTTATCAATCCAGTAGGACTTGACGATCTATCGGAAGGTTGTTGATGTTGACTCCCCCTGGCGCTAGGGAGCTTGCACCAACGTGGAATCTGCACAGACACAAACCAGAACTTTGCCCAACACGAAACAGAGAGGTTGTCAATCTCTCCGGTCTTGCAGAAACAAAGAGTTAAACGTATGGTGTGGAAAACAGCAGGAAAACAGCAAGTAACAGGAAACAGATGATTGCAGCAGGTTGTGTAAACAGTATGAGGAAATTGGACCAGGGTCCACAGTTCACTAGTGGTGTCTCTCTCAGAACAGATAACTAGCATGTTGGGTAAACAAATTACAGCTGGGCAATTGACAAATAGAGAGGGCATAACAATGCAATACATGCCAAGATGTCTACTATGAAATCTAGTTGGGCATTACAACAAAGTACATAGACCGTTATTCCAACCGCATCTATGCCTAAATAATCCACCTTCAAGGCAGCATCCGCATCCTATTCAGTATTAAGTTGCTAACAACAGATTATTGCATGAAGTAAAGTGTGTAATGTAATCAATACAAGTGCCCTTGGACACTGCACCAATGTTTTATCCCTAGTAGCAACAGCACATCTACCATCTTAGACCTTTCTGTCACTGATCCAGATATCTAGAGACTGAACCCACTATCGAGCATAAATACCCCCTCTTGGAGTCACAAGCATCTACTTGGCCAAAGCATCTACTAGCAACGGAGAGCATGCAAGATCAAGAGCACATAGATAAACAACTTGAATAAACATGGTATCAATATTCATCGGATCCCAGCAAACACAACATCTAGCATTACAATAAGATGATCTTGATCATGTTAGGCAGCTCACAAGATCTAAACATGGAGGCACAAGGTAGAGAGACAACCATCTAGCTACTGCTATGGACCCGTAGTCCAGGGGTGGACTACTCACGCATCACTCCGGAGGCAGGCATGGTGATGTAGAGCCCTCCGGTGATGATCTCCCCTCCGGCAGGGTGCCGGGAAGAGCTTCAGAACTCCTCCGATCTGAGATTGACGATGACGGCCGCGACGGAACTTTTCGTGGAATATGATCGACCGTAATAGGGTTTTCGCGTCGCGGAGAATATATAGGCGAAGAGGCGGCGTCGGTGGCCGAGGGGGGCCACCACGCCATAGGGGGCGCGGGCCCACCCTGGGCCGCGCCCTAGTGTGGCGTGGCCCCCTGGTGGGTCTGCTCCGACTCCCCTTTGGACTCCGTGATCTCCTCGTGATATTATTGACGATGTCTTTTGTTTCGTCCAATTCCGAGAATATTTCCTTAATAGATTTTCTGAAACCAAAAACAGCAGAAAACAGGGAACTGGCACTGTGGCATCTTGTTAATAGGTTAGTCCCAGAAAATGCATAAAAATGATATAAAGTGTAACCAAAACATGTAGCA
Organism: Poa pratensis; assembly: GCA_947311845.1. NCBI lineage: Eukaryota > Viridiplantae > Streptophyta > Magnoliopsida > Poales > Poaceae > Poa > Poa pratensis. The sequence goes on along the minus strand of CAMZMU010000039.1, from coordinate 29,169,971 downwards.
ATTGATATAATATCAGCATGGAACATCAAAAATTATAGATACGTTTGAGACGTATCAACAGTGTGAAGTATTGGTCTGCACTATCAAGACCTCCGTCCTCCATCATTCCCCAGTCACCCGAGATCCTCCTTTGCTTTATGGAAGGCGAAACCGCTCCTGAAATCCAGGACATACACGTGGTGTGTGACTTCCCGGATGTGTTCCCGGAAGAATTGCCTGGCATGCCTCCTGACCGAAGTGTGGAGTTTGTCATAGATCTACTTCCCGGTACAGCTCCGATTTCCAAGAAGCCCTACCGTATGCCGGTGGAAGAGTTGGCTCTGTTGAAAGAGCAAATTGATCAACTGTTAGCGAAGGATTTCATTCAGCCTAGCAGTTCACCCTGGGGTTGTCCGGTACTCTTTGTCAAGAAGAGAGATTCTACCGTGCCTCGTCTAGTCTCTGACTATAGACCGTTGAATGCGGTGACAATCAAGAACAAGTATCCTATTCCTCGCATGATGTGAGATCCTGGCTCAGGGCTTAACAGGATTGATAGAATACTCATATCAACAAGTTGCAACTTCTTTTTCCGGAAGCTCATCTTGAAGGAACTCCGAGGTTAAGCGTGCTTGGCCCGGAGCACTCCAAGGATGGGTGACCGACCGGGAACTGGTTCCCGGGTGCGCACGAGTGAGGACAAAGTGCGCAAAAAAAGACTAGTGTTGATCCGTGGGGCCAGTCTGGAGATCCTAGCGAGCTGCCAGGGGTGACAGGCCCGGCCCGGGGTGGCCGGGGTATTACAATTTGGTATCAGAGCCGACCTTCGCGGCAACACGGGCGTGTGCGGGTCAGGGGCGCGGACATGTGGAGCATGTGCCGGCACTGGACGCACAGACGTGTACCAAGAGGGGAAGTTCCTGGACTGGGGGCTGACCGACGAGGGCGTCGGTCTTCTAAGGGGGAAGGATGTGAGATCCTGGCTCAGGGCTTAACAGGATTGATAGAATACTCATATCAACAAGTTGCAACTTCTTTTCCGGAAGCTCATCTGGAAGGAACTCCGAGGTTAAGCGTGCTTGGCCCGGAGCACTCCAAGGATGGGTGACCGACCGGGAACTGGTTCCCGGGTGCGCACGAGTGAGGACAAAGTGCGCAAAAAAGACTAGTGTTGATCCGTGGGGCCAGTCTGGAGATCCTAACGAGCTGCCAGGGGTGACAGGCCCGGCCCGGGGGTGGCCGGGTGTTACACATCAATGATCTGTTGGATCAGTTAGCTGGTGCAACGGTATTCTCCAAAATGGATCTGAGGTCAGGGTACCATCAGATCAAAATCAGAAAGGAGGATATCCCAAAGACGGCATTTGTTACTCGCTATGGCTCATATGAGTATACCGTCATGTCCTTTGGCCTGACCAATGCTCCAGCTACTTTCATGAGGCTCATGAACTCCATCTTCATGGATTATCTTGACAAGTTTGTCGTCATTTACATCGATGACATCCTCGTCTATTCCAAAACCGATGAAGAGCATGCCGAACATCTTCGGTTGGTTCTGACACGACTTCGAGAACACCGCCTTTATGCCAAGTTCTCCAAGTGTGAGTTCTGGTTGGACAATCTTGTCTTCCTTGGTCATGTAATATCCGCTAATGGTGTGGCTATCATTCCCGACAAGATTCAGTCCATTCTGGATTGGAAAACTCCAATGTCAGTCAAGGACATTCGTAGCTTTCTCGGATTGGCGGGTTACTACCGCCGATTCATCGAAGGTTTCTCCAAGATAGCCAAGGCTCTGACCGACCTTCTCAAGAAGGGTACCAAGTTCGTATGGACGGCCGAAGCTGAGGAGAGCTTCAAAACACTGAAAGCCAAACTCACGTCCGCTCCTGTGCTTGTCCTGCCGGACACAAGCAAAGATTTTGTCGTCTTCTGTGACGCCTCTCTGCAAGGCTTGGGTTGTGTACTAATGCAAGATGGCCATGAGGTGGCATATGCCTCTCGCCAATTGAAGCCGCATGAGCACAACTACCCAATCATGATCTAGAACTTGCCGCTGTGGTCTATGCTCTGAAGCAATGGAGACCATACCTGTTTGGTAACCGTTGTGAGATTTTCTCGGATCACAAGAGTCTGAAGTACCTCTTCAACCAGCGGATTTAAATCTCAGGCAAAGGCGTTGGTTGGAGTTAATCAAGGACTATGATGTGAGTCTGAACTATCAACCCGGCAAAGCAAACATCGTGGCTGACGCGCTAAGTCGGAAGTCCTATTGCAACAATCTGATGATTGAAAAGGCCCAACCTGCCCTCCATGAAGAGTTTGCCCGTTTGAACCTAGAAATTGTTCCCTCCGGCTACCTTGCAAATCTGGAGATCAAATCTACTCTTGTAGACCAGATTAAGGATGCTCAGAAGCTGGATGAGGGTATCCTGAATATCAAGAAGAATATTGCTAGCGGAAAGGCCAAATGTTTCTCAGAAGATGAATCCGGAGTGGTTTATTTTGGTAACCGCTTGGTAGTGCCAAAGAACCAAAATTTGAGGGAGCTGATCCTACAAGAAGCTCATGAATCACCTCTCTCTATTCATCCGGTAGTACCAAAATGTACCAAGACCTTCGGCCACAATTCTGGTGGACTCGTATGAAACGAGAAATTGCCAAGTATGTTGCTGAATGCGACACATGTCGACGGGTAAAGGCTGAACATCAAAGACTTGCCGGCACTCTCCGCCCTATTGCAGTCCCCGAGTGGAAATGGGATTGAAATTGGTATGGACTTCATCACCGGATTTCCCAGATCTCCTAAGGGCAACAATGAAATATGGGTAATCATTGATCGTCTTTCCAAGGTTGCTCACTTCCTCCCAGTCCATGATGATATACGGGCAAGTCAACTTGCTGATTTGTATATGGCTCGTATTGTTCCTTTGCATGGGGTCCCTCTGAGGATCATATCGGACCGTGGAAGTATCTTTGTATCCAAGTTTTGGCAGAGTTTCCAAACTGCTATGGGTCCCGTCTCAACTTCAGCACCGCCTACCATCCCCAAACTGATGGTCAGACCGAAAGAGTGAACCAAGTTTTGGAAGACATGCTTAGGGCATGTGTAATCTCTTTTGGCAAGGGTTGGGAAAAGTATCTCCCTTTCGCTGAGTTCTCCTACAACAACAGCTATCAATCTAGTCTGGGCATGGCTCCATTCGAGGTTCTATATGGAAGAAAATGCCGCACTCCTCTAAATTGGTCCGAGACCGGAGAGAGAGCACTCTTTGGTCCAGATGTTATCAATGAAGCTGAGGAGAAGGTCAGAATCATACGAGAGAATCTGAAGATTGCTCAGTCTAGACAGAAGAGCTACTATGATAAGCACCATCAGGAAATCCACTATGAAATTGGTGATAAAGCTTATCTCCGCGTCTCTCCCCTTCGTGGCGTTCGCCGCTTCGGTATCAAAGGGAAATTGGCCCCTCGCTATGTTGGCCCTTTCACCGTTCTGGCCAAGCGAGGAGATCTTCTTATAAGCTGGAATTACCAGTCATATTCCCAAATGTACATGATGTGTTTCATGTCTCCCAACTTCGGCGGTGTTTTAAAGATCCTATCCATGGAGTCAATCATGAAGAGCTGGATCTCCAGGAAGATCTCACTTATCGCGAGCATCCTATCCGTGTCCTGGATGAAGCCGAAAGAAAGACCCGCAACAAGACTACCAAGTTCCTCAAAATCCAGTGGTCTCACCATTCCGAAGAAGAAGCAACTTGGGAAAGAGAGTCTAGTCTTCGTGAGGAGTATCCCGACTTCTTTCCGCAACCTTAGAATCTCGGGACGAGATTCCTGTAAGGGGGGTAGAATTGTAACAGCCCAAAGTTTGAGAACCTAAAAACCCGAGTAAAATTTTCACTTTTGTGTTGCATTGCATCATGGCATCCATATTAAGTTGCTATACAACACACAAAATTGGTTTGGCAACATTGAAAGAAACCCAAATGCCAAATTTGCTTTAACCAAATCTCAAAACAATGGAAGCACTAAAACTTGCAAAACACAAATACTTTGACATCTTATATTTGTCAAGGAAGTTCCAAGAGTTCCAAAAATAATATTTTGCAATTGCTATCAATTTCTCCAAAGGAGCAACATTTTGAAATTAGCAAAATGCCTAAATTGAACCCTATGAACAAAAGTGGTACAAAACATTTTATTTGGAGACACCAAAATTTGTGGAGCTTCAAAATGTTTAGGGGAGCCTCCCCAAATTTCGTCATAATTTTTGGAGATGATTTAGTCCCTAATTAAATCCCCAAAGACACAGGTTCTAAAAAGGAAAACTGAAAAGGACCTATCCGTGATGGAAGATAACTTCCAGGGGTTTTTTGCAAAATCTCCTTCTTCTTCCTCCTGTAGCGACTGCTGGCGCTAAGTTGACGAGGGAATATTGCGGTGTTGCTTCTATCTCCCGGCAACGCCGCCAGAAAATATGCTTGATGCGTGTAACGTCACACGTCAGTTGGGAACCCCAAGAGGAAGGTATGATGAGTGCAGCAGCAAGTTTTCCCTCAGTATGAAACCAAGGTTTATCGAACCAGTAGGAAAACGAGGTTGCTTCGAAGGTGTTGGTGAAGGAGTGTAGTGCGGCGCAACACCAGGGATTCCGGTGCCAACGTGGAACCTGCACAACACAATCAAATTACTTTGCCCCAACTTAACAGTGAGGTTGTCAATCTCACCGGCTTGCTGAAAACAAAGGGTTAAACGTATCGTATGGAAGATGATGTTTGTTTGCATAAAACAGTAGATTGTATTTCAGATGTAAAAGAATGGACCGGGGTCCACAGTTCACTAGTGGTGTCTCTCCAATAAGATAACTAACATGCTGGGTAAACAAATTACAGCTGGGCAATTGACAATTGATAAGTGCATATAACATGCATGTGTGAGTTGTGGTGTCTACTATGAGATTCATTTGGGCATTACGACAAAGTACATAGACCGCTATCCAGCATGCATCTATGCCTAAATAGTCCACTTCCGGTTAACATCCGTACCCCTTCCAGTATTAAGTTGCAAGCAACAGACAATTGCATTAAGTAATGTGCGTAATGTAAACAATACATTCATCCTTGAATAAAGCATTGCTGTTTTACCCCTAGTGGCAACAACACATCTACAACCTTAGAACTTGCTGTCACTATCCCAGGTTAAATAGAGGTTGAACCCAACTATCATGCATAAATACCCCCTCTTGGAGTCACAAGTATTCACTTGGCCAAGGCTTCAACAAGTAACGGAGAGCATGCAAGATCACAAATGACATAGACATGATAATATAATATTCAGCTCCACATAGGTATCAATATAAGTCAGATCCCAGCAAACACAACATGTAGCATTACAATAAGATGATCTTGATCATGATAGGCAGCTCACAAGATCTAAACATGATGGCACAAGTGGAGAAGACAACCATCTAGCTACTGCTATGGACCCATAGTCCAAGGATGAACTACTCACGCATCACTCCGGAGGCGGGCATGGCGATGTAGAGCCCTCCGGTGATGATTCCCCTCTCCGGCAGGGTGCCGGGAAGAGCTTCAGAACCCCCCGAGTTAGGGTTGACGACGGCGGCGGCAGCGAATATGTTCTGGATGAAAGGCTCGGTGTTTTAGGGTTTTCACGTCTCGGGGAATAAATAGGCGAAGGGGCGATGTCGGCGGACCCCCGAGGGGCCCAAACCACCAGGCGGCGGGTGGGCCCCCTGCCGCGCCGCCTGTGGTTTGGCCACCTCGTGGCTCTTCGTCTCTCCTTCGGACTCCGTGTACGTGTTGGAAAAATAGGGACTTGGCCTTTTGTTTCGTGCAATTCCGAGAATATTTCCAGAAGTAACTTTCTGAAACCAAAAACAGCAGAAAACAGGGAACTGGCACTGTGGCATCTTGTTAATAGGTTAGTCCCAGAAAATGCATAAAAGTGATATGAAGTGTATATAAAACATGTAGCAAATGGTATAATATAAGCATGGAACAGCAGAAATTATGGATACGTTGGAGACGTATCAAGCATCCCCAAGCTTAGTTCTACTCGTCCTCGAGTAGGTAAAACGATAACAACAAATAATTTCTGAGGAGACATGCTTTCACACAATCTTGATCAATATATTGCAAGGCTCATGTCATGAATGAAGTGACTCAAAGCAATGGTCTATAGTTTGCTAACAAATAGATAAAGAGTAAACAATGAATCATATAAGCAAAAACTTTTCATGAATAGTACTTTCAAGACAAGCATCAAAAAGTTTTGCATAAGAGGTAACTCATAAAGCAATAGATTCAAAGTAAAAGGCATTGAAGCAACACAAAGGATGATTAAGTTTCAGCATTGCTTTCAACTTGTAACATGTATATCTCATGGATAGTTGTCAACATAAAGCAATATAACAAGTGCAATAAGTAAACATGTAAGAATCAATGCACACAAAGTTGACACAAGTGTTTGCTTCTAAGATAGAAAGGAGTAGGTAAACTGACTCAACATAAAGTAAAAGATAGGCCCTTCGCAGAGGGAAGCAGGGATTAAATCATGTGCTAGAGCTTTTTAAGTTTTCGAAAGCATATAGAGAGCACAAAATAAGTATTTGAGAGGTGTTTGTTGTTGTCAACGAATGGTAGTGGGCACTCTAACCCCCTTGTCAACCAGACTTTCAAGAGCGGCTCCCATGAAGGACGTTATCTCTACCAGCAAGGTAGATCATCCCTCTTCTCTTTTGTTTACACATGTATTTTAGTTTCTTTATAGATGACACTCCTCCCAACCTTTTGCTTACACAAGCCATGGCTAACCGAATCCTCGGGTGCCTTCCAACATTCACATACCATGGAGGAGTGTCTATTTGCAAATTAAGTTGCTTACTGATAAATCAGGGCAAAACATGTGAAGAGAATTATTAATGAAAGTTGTAATTAATTGGGGCTGGGCACCCCGTTGCCAGCTCTTTTTGCAAATTATTGGATAAGCGGATGTATATGCCACTAGTCCATTGGTTGAAAGTCTGTCAGAAGTAAATGACAAGATTGAAAGATAAAACACCACATACTTCCTCATGAGCTATAAAACATTGACACAAATAAGGAGTAATAAAGTTTTGAATAGTTTAAAGGTAGCACATGAAATATTTACTTGGAATGGCAGGAAATACCACATAGTAGGTAGGTATGGTGGACACAAATGGCATGGGTTTTGGCTCAAGTTTTGGATGCACGAGAAGCATTCCCTCTCAGTACAGAGTTTAGGCTAGCAAGGTTGTTTGAAGCAAACACAAGTATAAACCGGTACAGCAAGAATCACATAAAAACATATTGCAAGTATTATAAGACTCTACACTGTCTTCCTTGTTGCTCAAACATTTTACCAGAAAATATCTAGACCTTAGAGAGAACAAATATGCATCCCAAGTCTCAACAAGCTCTACGGTAGTTCTCCACTACTAGGCTTTAACTACATGATGCAAGAGCTTAAACATGATCTACTTGAGAGCTCAAAACAATTGCAAAGTATCAAATCGAAACAAGACAATGATCTACAAGAATGCATATGTCTTTTCCAATACCAACTACTACATGTAGCATTTTCTTTCTTCCAAACAAACACCAATCAATTTATTTAAACATAAACTCTCCAAATGATAATATAATGCAGCAAGAGAGTATTTATAAACAAGTGCTAACAGCTCGAAGAGATGCATGAAAAACAGGAGCTAAAAGCACTGCAGTAGCTAGTTAAGAATACTCAACAAATATAAGTGAAGAACATGAGTATTCACATGAAAAAGCGGAGCGTGTCTCTCTCCCACACAAGGATTGCTAGGATCCGAATTTATTCAAACAAAAACAAAAATAAAACACACAGACGCTCCAAGTAAAGCGCATAAGATGTGAAAGAATTAAAATATAGTTTCACTAGAGATGACCTGATAAGTTTGTTGATGAAGAAGGGGATGCCTTGGGCATCCCCAAGCTTAGACGCTTGAGTCTCTCTGAATATGGTTGGGATGAACCACGGGGGCATCCCCAAGCTTAGGCTTTTCACTCTTCTTGATCACATAATATCACCCTTCTCGCTTGATCCTTGAAAACTTCCTTCACACCAAACTCAAGACAGTTCTCATTAGAGGGTTAGTGCATAATCAAAAATTCTCATATTCTGTAATGATACAATCAATCCCAAAGCTTCTGGACATTAGCTACAGCCACCAATGCTTTGTGGAGCAAAGAAATCCACACAAACACAGTAAAAGAGCGAATGCAAAACAAAAGGCAGAATCTGTCAAAAACAGAACAGTCTGGAATGACGAATTTTTTCGAGGCACTTAAGTTGCTCAGATGGATCTGGCCTAAAATAATGAAAGTTGCGTACATATCTCAGGAATATGCGTGATTTTTTCAGAATTTTTTGAATTTTCTACAGGGAGATAAGCTCAAATCCGTGACAGCTAAAAATCTGTCACTGCGCAGAAATCCAAATCTTGCATCAACTTTCAATATAGAACTTTACTTGGCACAACATTGCGATAAAATAAAGATACAAAGGAGTTGCTACAGAAGTAACAAAACTCCTTGACTCAAAGAAAACAAAAATAACAGCAAATAAAAACGATGGGTTGTCTCCCATAAGCGCTTTTCTTTAACGCCTTTCAGCTAGGCGCAGAAAGTGAAAATCAAGTGTTGTCAAGTGGCAAATCATTCAAATCATCAAAAGCTTCTTCCAACACACAGCTTGTAACAATGGGTATCTTAGATGTTCCTGGAGGTGTTTCATTACCTTTAACCGTACTAAAAGTTTTATCAATTTTAAGCTCATAATGAGTCTTTGGTTTTGGCACTTTAGGAACATACATAAACTTTTGCTCTCTACCCACATAAACTTTCTCCTTTTTAGACTTAAGAGAAGTAAAGGTTGAACTTAAGGTTTCAATAGCTTCCTCTAACTCATCAATTCTATGATTTTGGGTGTCATGGATATTATTATCCTCAAGAACAGTGATTCTTTCATTGATGGTGGCTATTGATTCATTAGTCTTACCAATACAATCAAGAAAATTTGGAAAAAAATTCTCCATAGAGTCTAACTTATTTATAACATCCTCCAAGGTGATCTCAATTTTAATATCTTTAGTGGGTGGTGTTCCTACCAAACTTTCAATAATATTACAGGCTTCTAAAGCAGGAGTACCCAAGAAATTTCCACCTGTAAGAGTGTCTAGAACATACCTATACCAACTAGAGATACCAACATAAAAGTTCCTAAGGAGGATAGTGGTAGAGTGTTTCTTAGTACATCTATGATGAGCATCACTAATTCTATACCAAGCATCTTTCAAATTTTCACCTCCTAGTTGCCTAAAAGAACGAACTTCAACTTCAGGAGCATTCATTTTGAAAAACAAAATCAAACCGAATTAAACAAGTAACTAATTTTTTTGTGTTTTTGATAAAGAGAGCAAACAAGACTAAATAAAAATAAACTAAGCAAGACAAATAACAAAGTAAAGAGATTGGGTGTGAGAGACTCCCCTTGCAGAAGCAATTCGGTTTTCCCCGGCAACGGCGCCAGAAAACGTGTTGCTAGCGCTAAGTTGACGAGGGAATATCTCCCCGGCAACGCCAGAAAAATGCTTGTACGTCACACGTCAGTTGGGAACCCCAAGAGGAAGGTATGATGAGTGCAGCAGCAAGTTTTCCCTCAGTATGAAACCAAGGTTTATCGAACCAGTAGGAAAACGAGGTTGCTTCGAAGGTGTTGGTGAAGGAGTGTAGTGCGGCGCAACACCAGGGATTCCGGTGCCAACGTGGAACCTGCACAACACAATCAAATTACTTTGCCCCAACTTAACAGTGAGGTTGTCAATCTCACCGGCTTGCTGAAAACAAAGGGTTAAACGTATCGTATGGAAGATGATGTTTGTTTGCATAAAACAGTAGAGAACAATGATTGCAGTAGATTGTATTTCAGATGTAAAAGAATGGACCGGGGTCCACAGTTCACTAGTGGTGTCTCTCCAATAAGATAACTAACATGCTGGGTAAACAAATTACAGCTGGGCAATTGACAATTGATAAGTGCATATAACATGCATGTGTGAGTTGTGGTGTCTACTATGAGATTCATTTGGGCATTACGACAAAGTACATAGACCGCTATCCAGCATGCATCTATGCCTAAATAGTCCACTTCCGGTTAACATCCGTACCCCTTCCAGTATTAAGTTGCAAGCAACAGACAATTGCATTAAGTAATGTGCGTAATGTAAACAATACATTCATCCTTGAATAAAGCATTGCTGTTTTACCCCTAGTGGCAACAACACATCTACAACCTTAGAACTTGCTGTCACTATCCCAGGTTAAATAGAGGTTGAACCCAACTATCATGCATAAATACCCCCTCTTGGAGTCACAAGTATTCACTTGGCCAAGGCTTCAACAAGTAACGGAGAGCATGCAAGATCACAAATGACATAGACATGATAATATAATATTCAGCTCCACATAGGTATCAATATAAGTCAGATCCCAGCAAACACAACATGTAGCATTACAATAAGATGATCTTGATCATGATAGGCAGCTCACAAGATCTAAACATGATGGCACAAGTGGAGAAGACAACCATCTAGCTACTGCTATGGACCCATAGTCCAAGGATGAACTACTCACGCATCACTCCGGAGGCGGGCATGGCGATGTAGAGCCCTCCGGTGATGATTCCCCTCTCCGGCAGGGTGCCGGGAAGAGCTTCAGAACCCCCCGAGTTAGGGTTGACGACGGCGGCGGCAGCGAATATGTTCTGGATGAAAGGCTCGGTGTTTTAGGGTTTTCACGTCTCGGGGAATAAATAGGCGAAGGGGCGATGTCGGCGGACCCCCGAGGGGCCCAAACCACCAGGCGGCGCGGTGGGCCCCTGCCGCGCCGGCCTGTGGTTTGGCCACCTCGTGGCTCTTCGTCTCTCCTTCGGACTCCGTGTACGTGTTGGAAAAATAGGGACTTGGCCTTTTGTTTCGTGCAATTCCGAGAATATTTCCAGAAGTAACTTTCTGAAACCAAAAACAGCAGAAAACAGGGAACTGGCACTGTGGCATCTTGTTAATAGGTTAGTCCCAGAAAATGCATAAAAGTGATATGAAGTGTATATAAAACATGTAGCAAATGGTATAATATAAGCATGGAACAACAGAAATTATGGATATGTTTGAGACGTATTAGCGACTGAGCTCCTCGCTCGCGCCGCACCTGCTCGCGCCGCGCCGGGCCCACTCCTCTCTGCCCTTCGCTGCAAGGAGAGCGAGCCCACGAGCCTCACCTACTCCCTCTCCCAGATATTTTCCTCTCCTTCCTCTAGCTCTCTTGCTCTCACCATGGCCGTGCCCGAGCCGCAGCTCCGCCGCCGCCTCGCCGTCGATTGAGGCCACCCGAGTAAATCGAAGACCACCACGAGCTCCGCCGCATTGTCTTCGACGTCTCCGCCGACGGAATCGAGCCGAGGAGCCCGGGATCGCCGCCGCATTGCCGTTTTCTTCCTCTCCGGCCGCCGGACGTCGGTCAAGATTCCGGCCATCTCCGTCCACCTCCGTCTCCGCCGAGCACAGCCACGAGTCCAGGGTGAGCCTGCGAACATCCCCGTGCATTCCTTTCGTTCGATTGTAGTCCGTAGCTCGAGATTGTAGAACCTCTCCGTCGCGTTGGAAAATCCGGCGCCAGCCCCGGAAATTTCCGGATTCTATTCCAGGTTAAGGAAATAGCAACTGGACTCACCCAGTTTCGCCCGGTATGCGCCCGAATTGGCCCGGAAATAATTCCGGATGTTATTTCCCGGTGCCAAACCCGGAATTATCCGGACCTGAAACCGGATTGCTCCCGGTACCAGACCCGGAATTTTCCGGATTTGAATCCGGATACTCCTTTTTAACATGTTTTCAACTGGAATACAAACCAAACTTCATCTCACCCTTAGTACTTGTTGTAAGGATGATTAATCACCTAAACCATGCATCTTAACATGATCATGTCATTCATATGCAAGTTAAACATAGGGTTTCATCTATTCCAATTAACAAGTAAAGATGCTACTCTACTTAACCCCACGGTGTATTCGAGATGTGCCCCTCTAAGCATCCAAACTCCGTTTAAATTGAATAGATTGAATCATCCTCATCCCGGGGATTTAAAATGGCATGTCATCATGTGTTTGCGCATTGCATTTGTTAAAGCTGTGTGGTGATTGATTGTTCTTCCCGTGTGTTATGCTTCGATAGATCAAGCAGTCGGGGTTACGCCACAATACCCCGAAGATCCGTACTACCGCACGTTGAGCAAGGCAAGCGTAATCCCCCTCTGAGCATATCTTATCATATGTTTCCGCAAATATTTTCTCCACTATAATATTGCATGCGGTTCCAAATATCAATTTATTGGATTAGAGTATCCTATAGTTGCATTAAGTTCCGATGCCATTACCTGCTTCCCTCCTATTATCCATAGGTTGTATTGTTGGCCTGAGATACTTAACTATGCTATGTTGATGCTTAGCCATGCTTAGTAAATGCTTAGCTGTACGATGGATGGTTCATGTTGGAACAGGTGATGAATTGTTCAGATGATGGTGGAGAATTGTGGTGACAGGTAATAAGATGCTAAAGGTGGGGATGAGAGGCCACTATGGTTGTGGTGCTTTGTCTCGTTCTCGCCGCCTAGGTGCGAGTTCTTTACCTCTTGAACCAAGACTGAGCGTGCAACCATGCGTGAGGCCTATGCATTCGAAGTGCAGGAACCCTCATAGACTAAATAACTCGGGCGGGGCTAGCCAGGGTCCTCTAGTTCGGGCTTCCTTTGCGCGTGCGTGATGATGGTGGCTAAGACTGAGATGAGGATTGTGGTTGTCGTGGGGTAGAAACACGGCAGATGCTACTTGAGGGTAGCTTAAACTTTTGGGCAAGGCGACTCTGGTGTCTGGATGTTTGTTTAGCACGGCAGGGGACAAAGGTTTACCCAGGTTCGGCCTCTCCATTGGAGATAAAGACCTACTTCCTGCTATCTTATTATTAATCTCGATCTCTGTCTCGATAACCCGGCTACTACAACAGAGCCGGATCTCGATCTAGGTTACAAGGATTGTATGTCTCTCGCCTAAAGCTTGGGGTTACGAAAAGGTCCTCCTTGTCTAAGGGCCTGGAGCCGGTTTATATAGATACCGGGCCTCCTGGTCGCGTACATGATAAGCCGGGTTCTACCCGAACTCTGAGTCCTACTACTACTCCTTTATCCTTCGTGTATTCCAAGTATAGAACCGCCTCTTGAACCGCCTCTGGACCTTCTGGAATACTCTTCATGAATAGCCGGGTCATCGCCAAGATACCGGCCCAGCACCATAACCCGGCCTATGCTGAGGGTTAACTGGCCTCGCCGGGCCTCCTGCCTGGCGGGTCATGTTTTCCTCTTCATGGGCCTACCGGGTTATTATCCCCCCATCAGTAGCCCCCAGGTTAACCAGGTAACCAGATTGCCACGCTTTGCTTCTATCTTGCGTTGTTTGTTTCTTGACCAATGCTGGTGTTCTGGCTTGCCTGGTTAATCACCTGAAATACAAAGATAATAAATATGTACAAGATATCAAGTTTCATTTCCCTCTGTCTTGTTAAGCCAGCTCTTCTTGGCGGGTTATCTTATGACCCGGCTTTCTCATTCTACACCATAAATGAGTCAAGGAATATTCTTTTTGTCCTGTCTAATTGTCGCTGACTTCCCGGAGAAGATACTTATCTTATCCACTCATTTTTACCATGTTACCCCTAGGGTTTTCACCGCGGTTATAAATATCTGACCACGACCTCGCGCAGTCATTTTCCCCACTCTCAAACTCATCTCCAACTTCGCGCAAGCACTGTAGCAGCCGCGGATCCGATCTCGAATCGAGCTCTCCAACTTCAACTAATCTCCAAGGTAACTCCAATCTTTGTTTTTACTTGTGCTGCGCATCCGATTCCGCTCCTCATTTTGTCTAGATTCAATCTGCACTCCTCTACCCACATTTGCATCTGAGCTAGGGTTCTTATCATGTTCATCATTCTTCGCCATTGTTGCCGCTTAGGCACCTCGTTGATCTCCAGCCATGGTGAAGGAGAAGAAGATGGCAGGAGGGCCCAAAGCTGCAAAATCTCTTGCAAAGAAACCTCCCAGCTCCGCAAAGGGCGGATCTAGCGGTGCGCCCGCAACCGCTCCTGTGAACTGGACACGGTCCAGCGCAACCAAGACCACGCTTCAGTCTTTCGTGAACCGGGGTGAACTCCCACCTCAGGAGGAGATCCAGTGGCGCGCCCCTGGGGAAGAGATCCGCCCAAACCCCAAGGAAGGTGAAGTGGTAGCCTTCTTAGATCATGTCCTGCGTGGTTTCCGCCCACCGGGTTCCCTGTTTTTTCGCCGGGTCTTAAAATACTACGGTCTTAGGCCACAAGACATAGGCCCCAACTCCATTCTCAACATAAGCAACTTTGTAGTTTTCTGCGAGGATTACTTGCAAATTGCCCCCAGCATTGAACTTTTCCTAGAATTTTTCTACTGCAACCCATCCCGCAAAGACAACCTTGGCCCTTACGGTGGAGTGGCGATCCAGCGCCGGCGGGTATGTGATTTCCCGGCTCTTGCTCTCGCCAGCCATCCAAAGGGATGGCAAAACACTTATTTCTATTTCAAAGACACTTCACCCGAGTCAGATGATGCTCGTTACCCGGCTTTTCTGAACTCTGGCATGACCTACGAAGCAAAGATGAACAGCTATGCCCCAGACGCAGACCGGGTCAAACTCGAGCCCACGCTCCGCCGGGCCAAAGCCCTGCTCGCACATGGACTCAGGGGGACTGACCTGGTCAAATGCTGGATCGGCTGGTTCATCCAGCCCCTCAGCATCAGAAACCGGCTCTTCCATGAATATACGGAAGAGACCACTGACGACATGCGTTATTCAGAGATCACTCTGCTGGATGACCAAATCGTGAAGAACGCCAAGAGGCTCCTTGGCGAAAAGAAGACCGATATTGCTATGGACGGGCTCGCCCCATATAGTGCCAAAAACAAGCCTCCTACGGTAAAAAACTTGCCCTTAATTGTTTCTGTAAACTATAACCCGGTACTTCTTGCAAACTGTTACTGATATTTCTTTTTCCAGGACTCCAAATGGTGGAGCGCAGATTTCACCCCTACATCCTCTACTGAAGAGGACACAGAAAGTGACGATCAAGAGGAAGAAGAAGAAGAAGGTGAGCCAGACTCCATAGGCCGGCTCTTCCTCGAGCTGATTAACACCGAAGTCCCCAAAAAGGACACTTCTACTGATAACCCGGCTCTTCTCATTCCAGGCCCCAATGACCCGGCTCCGGACGTATTGCCGGGTCCTGAAACTGCTGCACCCACTCCACAAAAACGGACCCGAGCCGCCATTGCAAAGGTGCCAATTTCTCGTTTTTCAACTTGTACAACGAACTCATCTCAAACTCAAGTACCAACACAGGAGAAGGAGCTTGAGAAGGAGGCCAAGGCAAACAAGAGACCGCGGACCCGGTCTTCTTCAGCCCACGTATCCTTGAGCTCAGGTATCCCTCAACAATCTTTATCAAGCTGGGCCAAATCCATCCAGAAGACGCCCAGCTCAAAGTATCCTTTAGCTGGAAAAATCCGGGTCCCTAAACGCTCTGGTTTATCAGATACTTCTTCCTCGGACGCGGTTAGCACGCCCGAGGATTTCCACATCAATGCCGGGTTAGAAATGCTTCACTATCTCTTCCTTTTTTCAGTACTTTGCAATCTTTACTATGACTAACTGCTTTTCTTTTGTTTCAGCGCTAAGGCAATTGTGGAAGAAGAAGAAGACCCAGAATCTTCTCCCGCTGCCTCTCCTCAACACACAACTGCTGAACCCTCTGTAATGGAGGTACAAATTGAGGAGCCGGTCCAGAAGGAAGAATCTGGCGCCGAAAATGTGGTAGCATCACCACCAAGTCCCCCTGCACCTGCTCCAGAGCCAACAAAGAACACTCCCTCACCCGGGCATGGCTCTGGTACAAAAGAAGTTGAACCAGAAGTTCTAATCACCGGGTCTCATCAAGGCCCAGCTCCTGGTGTCTCTCAAGTTCTTGCAAAGATTGTTGCTCCTGAAGTCAAAGTAGATCCCTCTGCCAAGGGCAAGGACCCGGTTTCTTCTTTAGATTTGGCGACCTTGGATTCCATGTCCACACCTGCACTATGCGAGGAGTATTTCTCTCGCCTTGCTCATCACAAGAATTTGGAAACTGAACTTGTTTCTCTACTTCAAAAACGATACCAGGTACTCTTTTATCTTTGCTTGACCTTTTATCTTTTGCATAACTATAACCTTACTAGCCCCCAAGCTCCAAGACTATCACTTGTTGATGGACTTGGTGCTTGAAAAAATAATAGCTTACCAAAAAACTTCAACCTGTAGCCCCCAAGGCCCGGGTTGTATGTTTACAACAAGCCGGGTCTTGAAATCACTTTTCCTTCGTCACAATCAAACTGCGAAAAACAACTTTTAAAGACTGTAGCCCCCAAGTGCCGGGTTAGCTGCCCGCAGCAACCTGGGACTGCACTTTTCACTTATAAACTTGAAACTTTAGAAAAAACTCTGAACTGCTCTCTTTTTTGTGTAACAGGAGCATGTTAACAAAGCCAACGAAGAAGTGGCCCGGCTCCAAGGAGCCTTGAAAGCTGAAACTGAGACCCGGACTGAAGATACGAACAAAATTCAGGCCCTTGAAGAAAAAATAACTGCCTTGACGCAAGAAAATTCTGACTTGACGCGGAACATGCAAGAGCATGAGGATAACTTTCAAGAGCAGCTGACCAACCTCCAACAGAAGTTGGACTCAGCCACCAATGAGCTTGCCTGCCTAAAAAAGATGATCACCTCCATGGTTACTTCACTTGTTGGTAAGCACAAAACTTTGAAACCTTGTAATATTTGTCTAACCAGACCCGGAATGTGAACTAACTCCAACTTCTATTTCTTGAATACAGGTTCACGTGACGGAAACGTCCGCAAAACCGCAACTGAGAAGATAAAATGCATGTATACACTGGTTCGCCAGTTATACTTTGGAAGCTGTGAGGTGATCAAGGCCGCCAGGAACTGGGAGAACCCGCCCAGCACTTATACTGAAGTGCTGGGTCACTTATCCACAATGCCAGGCTGGATTCAGTTATTGAAGAAATCTGCTTGCAGAGCCGGCGCAATGCGCAGCCTAGCCTTAGCTAAGGCCTACTATCCCAGTCTTGACCCGGCTAAACTTGCTTCAGGGTTTCCAGAGTACAATGCAGATGGAACTGCCTTCGACAGGAAGGCCTACGGCCGGGTTGTGAAGCAGACCCGGGTCGCAGCCACCCAAATTGCCAACGCTCTGAAGCTCAACAGCATCCAATATGGCTATAATGAAGCTAATAAAGAGATTGTGGAGGATGAACCTCAGCGCATCAACCTCCTGCAAAGTTATAAGGATTTCCTTGCGACAGAGCAAAATGTTTCCAGCTCCTCTGCAGCCCCAAGCTCAACAACTCCAACTGTGCCTCCTCCTTCACGTGCGGCCGTAGAAGACGATGAAGAAGGATATTTCCAATCTCTTCAACTTGTCACCTGGCGCACAAATGAAGCCCCCAAGACCCGGGAAGCAGAAACAGAGCCGGCAAAAGAGGACTCGGCCAGCGCCAAAGATGATACTCCAGCCACCACTCCTTCTACTAACCCGGCGCCTGAGGCCGGCTCTTAAACATTTGCCCAGCAGCTGCGTCTGCATAAAAACTTGTCTTATTTGGCCCTTGGGGCACAGTATTGTAATAACTTAGCCGTATTTTGATACTATGCCTGTGATGTGCGCTCATGCGCTGTAAAACTTTGCAGTAATCGTATTGTGTCTTTACCTGTCAAAATACTTGTTCTTCTGTGGTTTCGATGACCCTTTTGGTGTCTTTAACTGTGAGCCGGCTTTCGCATGGATACCCTGGCGCAACTTCTCTGAGAAAAACAGGGTCGAACCAAGTCCCAATGGGCTTCATGGTTGATTGAATTTCCAGGTGTGCAATCAGGCCATAAAGTCGCGAGTCACATCAGCTGCACAGCAAGATAACCAAGAATACTAGTGGCATAAAAGCCGGGTCTTGGGATTGCAGCTACAGACTTTTGCAGTAAGAGCCCCCAAGACCTGGATCAATGTTTATAAAGTAAAGGGCTTATGCCACAGTACCCCATTGATCCAAAATACTGGCGGGACGCACTCTTTGGGCGTCCTCAAGATATAAAATCAACACACATATTACTCAAGAGAACAAACTGTGACTGCTCTGCCGGGTTACAATATTTGAAACCCGGATAACCACTGGGGCCGGGTCCCGGGGAAATAACTTGGCACTTTTCAATAACAAGCCCCCAGGACCAAGCTGATCAAAAGAACTATTATGATGCAAATAAAAAATAACCGGCTTAAAAACTGAAAAGTAAACTGAGACAAAGAAAATTTCTGTTCAACCTTTACTTTATTGATAGAAAAGGTTAGGTCAGCAAGCCGCCTCATTAAAAACCTTCCAGTCCCCTTAGGTACCCTGGTAAGGAAAAGAGCGCGTCTGAAACCTGCTGCCTGTTACATCGTGTGTTACAACTTTTACATCTTTCTCTTGCTAAGTATAATATGGGCGCAGCTGCGCAATGTTCCACGGCCTCTCACGCTCTTCCATGGAAAAGGTGGAGCGTGTGGTATCATTGACTGTCTCTGACTTTTCTCTTGCGTCCACTAAGTAGTATGAACCATTGTCCAATTTCTTGCTTACGATGAAGGGCCCCTCCCAAGGAGGTGATAATTTGTGCATCCCTTCCTTGGACTGCACCCATCGTAATACCAGATCACCCTCCTGGAAAGTACGAGTTTTAACCCGGCGACTATGATACCGCCTCAAATCTTGCTGATAAATTGCTGATCTTTCCAATGCTTGCTCTCTATTCTCCTCCAGCAGGTCAACAGAATCCTGCCGGGTCTTCTCATTTTCTATCTCAACGTAAGCCGCCACGCGAGGCGAGTCATGAATAATATCACTTGGCAAAACTGCTTCTGCCCCGTACACCATAAAGAAAGGGGTCATCTTTGTAGATCTGTTGGGTGTTGTGTTAATTCCCCAAACAACTGATGGCAACTCCTCAACCCACGCTCCGGCGGCTCTGAGACACGGGACCCGGAGACGTGGTTTTAAACCTCTAAGCAGCTCCTGATTTGCTCGTTCAACCTGTCCATTGGCCTGAGGATGAGCAACTGAGGCCACATCCAAACGTATACCATTATTTCCACAAAACTTTGCCATCTCTCCAAGTGACATATTAGTACCATTGTCTGTGATAATACTATGAGGATATCCAAACCTATGTATGATCTGCTTCATAAACTTGACCACTGTAGCCGCCTCACATTTGTAACAGGCATAACTTCAACCCACTTTGTAAACTTATCAATAGCAACCAAGAGGTGGGTTTTCTTGCAAGGAGACATGCTGAAAGGACCCACCATGTCAAGCCCCCAAACTGCGAAAGGCCAAGTCAAAGGTATGGTGCGCAGTTCCTGAGCCGGCACATGAATCTGTCTGGCATATCTCTGACACCCATCACATCTATTCACCAAGCGCTCTGCATCTGCCTGGGCTGTGAGCCAAAAGAAACCATGTCTAAAAGCTTTTGCTACCAATGACCTTGTTGAAGCGTGATGACCACAATCCCCTTCATGAATTTCCTTCAAAATTTGCCGGCCCTCCTTTCCAGAGACACACCTCTGAAACACGCCTGAGACACTTCTCTTGTACAACTCGCCATCAATAACCACGTAGGCCTTGCACCGGCGCACGATCTGCCGGGCTATAACTTCCTGTTGTGGCAACTCACCACGCAAAAGATACGCCAAGTAAGGTTCTGTCCACTCTGGGATCTCATGTGTTGCTGCTACCAACTGTGAATCCGGGTCCTCCTGACCCGCCAGCTCCTCTGCATCCTGAAGCTTGACTGATGGCGTCCATAGCTCGTCCAAGAAAACATTTGGTGGAACCGGCTCTCTGCGAGAACCGAGTCTCGACAAAGCATCTGCAGCATCGTTTTTTCTGCGGTCAATATGATCCACCTGAAAGCCTGAGAAGAACCCGGCTACTCTGTCCACCTCTCGCCTGTAAGCCGCCATCGTTGCATCTTTTCTGTCCCAAGTTCCGACACTTGCTGCGCCACAAGATCTGAATCCCCATAGCACTTGATACGCTTGACATTCATCTCTTTTGCCATACGCAAACCATGCAACAAAGCCTCATATTCTGCCACATTATTGGAACAATCAAAGTGAATTTGCAAAACATAACTCAACTTATCACCTTTGGGAGAAGTTAGCACAACTCCAGCTCCTGATCCTTGCTCTTGTTTAGACCCGTCGAAATGCATAACCCACGATTTGAGACTCGGGGTGAGAGGTGGCGCATTCAACTGCGTCCAATCATTAAGAAAATCCACCAATGCTTGAGATTTAATAGCTGTGCGAGGCACATACTCAATGTGATAATCCCCCATCTCTATGGCCCACTTGGCAACTCTCCCAGTAGCTTCTGAATTTCTAATAATATCTGCCAAGGGTATAGAACTAACCACCGTAATTGGATGCTCCTGAAAATATGGTTTCAACTTTCTACTGGCCATGAAAACACCATACACTAACTTCTGCCAATGCGGGTACCTTTGCTTGGTTTCTGATAACACCTCACTAACATAATAGACCGGCCTTTGCACCGGGTTCTCTTTTCCTTCCTCTTTTCTCTCGACCACCACCACGGCACTCACAGCCTGAGGCCCGGCAGCGACATATAATAGCATGGGTTCCTTGGGACCCGGCGCTGCCAGAACTGGCGCTTCTGACAGCTGTTTCTTCAAAGCCTCAAATGCCTCATCTGCCTCTTGATTCCACACGAAATTATCTGTTTTCTTCAATAACTTGTACAAAGGAATTGCTTTCTCTCCGAGCCGGGAAATAAACCGGCTTAACGCTGCCACACAACCCGTCAACTTCTGAACATCGCTCAGTTCCTCTGGCTTTTTCAAGCTTTGAATGGCTCTAATTTTTTCCGGGTTTGCCTCAATTCCCCGCTCTGACACAATGAAACCAAGTAACTTTCCCGCTGGGACTCCAAACACACACTTTGTAGGATTAAGCTTCATCTGGTACTCCCTCAGATTTTTGAATGTCTCTGTAAGATCACGAATAAATGACTCGGCTTTCTCTGACTTTATTACCACGTCATCAACGTAAGCATGCACATTACGTCCAATCTGATCATGAAAACAATTCTGAATACACCTCTGATAAGTTGCCCCTGCATTCTTTAACCCAAAAGTCATGGTCTTGTAACAAAAAGCACCAAAGGGAGTGATAAATGACGTCTTTTCCCAATCATTTTTGTTCAACTTGATCTGATGATACCCTGAATAAGCATCCAAGAAACACAAAAGCTCGCTACCTGCTACTGCATCCACGATTTGATCAATACGCGGTAACTGAAACGGATCTTTGGGACAAAACCTGTTCAAACTTGTGAAATCAATACACATCCTCCACTCGTTGTTCTTTTTCAGAACCAAAACCGGGTTAGCTAACCACTCTGGATGAAACACTTCCATGATAAAGCCGGCCTCCAAAAGCCGGGCTATCTCCTCTCCAATTGCTTTCCTTCTTTCTGCATTCATTTTCCTCATACCCTGTTTTACCGGCTTTGCCTTAGGATCAACATGTAAGCTGTGCTCAGCGAGTTCAGTTGGAATGCCTGGCATGTCACTAGGTGTCCATGCAAAAACATCCCTATTCTCACGGATGAACTCGATGAGCGCGCTTTCCTATTTATCAGTCAAGTTGGTCCCAATGGCGAACTGCTTGGAAGAATCTCCAGGCACAAAATCCACCATCTTTGTATCTCTGGCAGCTTTGAACTTTGCCCTATCATCCTCTGTTGTTGGCCTTTTAAGTGCTGTGTTATCCTGCGGGTCAAGATTTGCTCTGTAAGCTTTCAATTCCTCCTTAGCACAAGCATGCTCTGCTAAGGCTGCATCCCCCTCATCACACTCTGCCGCAATATCTCTGTTACCATGCACTGTAATGATCCCATGAGGACCCGGTATTTTCAACTGGAGATACACGTAACACGGCCTTGCCATGAACTTGGCATAGGCCGGCCTTCCCAACAATGCATGATATGGACTTGGAAACTTTACCACCTCAAACGTGAGCCACTCTGATCTGAAGTTATGGATAGACTCACCAAAAGCTACCTCCAATGAAATTTTACCCTCTGGTGTGGCTGATTTTCCCGGAACTATACCATGAAAAATTGTTGACGTTCTCTGCAACTGTGACTCCTTCAAACCCATGCGCACAAACGTGTCCCAGTACAAAATATTGATGCTACTGCCACCGTCCATCAGCACTTTCTTTAACTCAAAACCATGAACTTGGGGAGCCACAACCAACGCAAGAAGACCCGGGTGCTCCACCACCTCTGGATGATCCGCCCTACTCCAAGTAACTGCATGCTCTGACCACCTCAAATATCTCGGAACTCCTGCAGCCACTGTGTTAACTGCCCTCTTGACTATTTTCCTCTCTCTCTTGGTTGTGCCACTTGTGTATATATGATACTGACCAAGTTGCCTTGGCTGCTGTGAAAATCCACCTTGGTTACTTGTGTTCTGATTTTGGTTCTGACCCGGATTTCCCGTAGGTACCGCATTTGCTCCAGTCAAAGGTCCCGAGGCCGGGTTACCACCCGTGCCGGGTCCTCCACTTCTATTTGCTCCTTGCAAAGCTCTCTGCACCTCATTGTTTTTCCACCTGTTCAGATCCACACACTGAGCCAAAGAATGATTGGCGGCTCTGCCGTTCTTACTATGACGAGGACACGGCATCCTGAAGGCCTCCTCATTACTCATTGGACGCGATCCTTGGTAATTATTTCCACTGTTGTAATTCCAATTGTTGCCTTGAGAACCCCTGTTTTCCTGATAACCCCTGTTTTCCTGATATCCTCTGTTTTCCTGATAATTCCCATCCATCCTTTGCCTCTGAAACCCGGCATTGGTATTTGCCACTAACTCTGAACTACCATCATTGTGACCTCGCTTATGCTGATTCTGGTTACTGTTATTGTTGTTACCCGAGCCATTATTGTTCCTTCCACCATTATTTGCCGTGCCTTTCCCCTTCTCCTCCTCAGGCTCATCCTGAGTCTTGTCTGTGGCTGCATGCCTGTTGCAAGCATCCATCAACTCTGCCATGGTGACCGGTTTAACCCGGTGCCCTTCCTTCATGCGACCCAGCTTCTGGACAAGTGGTGCATACTTACAAGTTTTCTCCATTGATGAAATTGCGTCCTTTGGCTCGATACCAGACGAGGAATGCAAGATTTCCGTGACCCGGCCCATCCAATGACGTGCTGACTCGCCTTTTTTCTGTATACAACGATCAAGATCCTCGATGGAAAACAAACGCTTGCACGTACCTTGAAAATGCTTGGTGAAAACTGCCTTCAACTCATCCCAGGAATTAATGGACTTCTCTGGTAGATTTTTAAACCACAACTTTGCTGCTCCATCACTCATCATCAAATACATGTACTTGGCGCAAACATTCTCGTGGCATTGCGTATACACATTGCCATCTCATAACTGCTCAACCAACTGGCTGGGTCCATGCTAGGTTCATAGTTGGATATCTTGCTTGGCTCCTTGAACTTCTCAGGGAAAGGTTCTGCTCTGATGGAATCTGAAAGACATTTTGGCCCGGCTAAACTAGAAGAACTTGCTGAAACATTGACATTACCGGGCGAGCTTGCAGACGCGGCTGGCGCAGGGCCCGGTCCTCCTTGAGGTACTCCTGCTGCAGGTACTACCGGGTTTGCATTACCTGCACTTCTCCCTGCACGTGATCTATTAACTATCTGCTGTGCTATAGAAATTGCTGGGGCGGGTTGATGCTGCTGATTGTTTTGATTCTGATTCTGCTGGGGCGGGTTTGGCTGCTGTGCTGCTGCAGGCCCGGCCAACGGCGGGTTTCCTCCATTGCGGCTCCTACTACGATACGTTGTAGAATGCAACGCACTTTTCTCTCTTGAATACTGCGTCTGCTGAACTACTGCAGTACGTAACATATCTATGGCACGCCGGGCTTCAATCTCTGCTGGTGTATCTCCTAATGGAATACGATCAAGTGCCAGAGTTGCTGCATACACGTTATCCGCGGATTTGAATAGTGACCCACCGGCGTGTGAAACCTCGGTGTTCTAGGCGGCAGACCCGGATTTCCCCTGGCTCCTCCAGCGGGCAAACCCGGCGCTGCTGTTGCTGCTACATCAGTTCTCGCTGTTCCTCTATTCTGCTCTGTACTTGCCCTAGCCTCTG
>CAMZMU010000039.1:28919580-29113354 GCA_947311845.1 Poa pratensis | reverse complement strand
TACCACCCTTGCTCACTTATTGCACTTCACCTCT
The DNA here is from genome assembly GCA_947311845.1 of Poa pratensis. NCBI lineage: Eukaryota > Viridiplantae > Streptophyta > Magnoliopsida > Poales > Poaceae > Poa > Poa pratensis. Next base: position 29,113,320 of record CAMZMU010000039.1, on the reverse strand, counting down.
TCTCTCTCGTAGCTCGAGTTTTCCCCATTTGTGGCTCCTTTCCCCCATGAAATTAATCACTTTTAAGCCAACAACAAGTGATTTGAGTTGATAGATTGCACTAGATCTCTCTCCCACCATCCTACTTTGACCAAAAGAAATCCACTCAAGTCACTCATATCTCAAGATCTAGATTTCATCTTCGGCCGACTTCCGCGGTTATTTGACGTGTGTTTAACTTTTCTTAAGGTGATCTTTTAGGCGATATAAGTTAAAGAGCACATTCTTAAAATTAATTTGGTCGGTATAAATGCGCCCGCCGTAACCATGGCGAAATGCTGGATGAAAAATGGCTTGGAATGTGTGAAATTGAGTTGTGATGAATAAATTTATATTGTGAAGTGTGAAAATTAAGAGGGTGCCAATACAATGCCGGGAATGTTGATTCATTTTCCGTTTCGGCAACTTTTGTACTCTCCTTGGGTCCTTTTGTAGGAAGGTCATGGCGAATTTTTCGTGAAACCCATAAATATTAAATGGTGCTTAATTATTTTCTTGATTATACAACGTGCAGGTGATAATGGTTATATGATGAACGTGTCGTGAATACATAACTTCAGCAACGCGACGGAAGACATGTTGCAGAATAACGCAAAGATATACAGTGATCGGGTCGCGCAATGCAAACTCGAGGTCGGCATCAGTCCATTTACCGGAACTTTGCTGGAACACCTGCTCTTTCCGTGGTTTCATGGATGTCCACACAACTCGTTGGTTAACAGATGATGAACATGATGGAAATGATGGTGTGCCGGAAGGAAATAATCAGGATAAGGGCAGCAAGACAATAACAAGATGGGGCCAGAAGACAAAGAGCCTGATCCGGATCCCGTGCAACATGATGAAGTAAAGACGAACGATGATGATCATGTGGTACTAGAAGAAGAGGACACACGGAACACCGCTAACTTCAGTCGTGCGGGACCCTCATCTAACAGAATTGTTTCTTCAGAAGACGGCAAACAGGGAAATCTAAGCTGGCGCAATGTGGAGAAAGATTCAAATACGTATCCAGGCTGCGTACCCAGAAGCTTCCCGCTGAAAGTATCGCTTGATTTTCTGCAGATTAAGACAAACACAAATTGAGCGATATAAGCGTCGACGCTAACCTGGAATACTTGCACGGTATCCTTCCGAAGGGCAACACGTGTCCTAAAAGTTGACGAAGCCAAGAAAGTCGTGTGCCCCTTTGATTTACCGCACGAGAGGTACCATGTGTGCATTTTCGATTGCTACATATTTCGGAAAGAGGACGAGGAAGACCAAATGTTCCAGTGAGCAATGCCGATCGATACAAGACCGGGAAGAAAGCCCTCGAAAGTTGTGTGGTACTTTCGCTCATTCCTCGTCTTGCAGCGATATTTCGCTGGCCGTAAGGAAGCAAAGCTATGCGCTGGCACGCGGAAAGAAAGGCGGCAGTGGTGTCAAGATTCAGACCGGAGTGAAAAGAAATTCTGACACACCCTTCGGATGCAAGCCAGTGGAAAGCATTAGACTCTTCGATGCAGACTTTGGAGACGAGCCAAGGAATATCAGATTGGGTTGCAGCACCGATGGTCCAATCCGTTTGGCAACCAGACAGTTCACACAGCACGTGGCCCGTGTTTGTATGGATATACAACCTACCTCCCTGGTTGTGTATGAAAAGGAAGTACATACAACATGAGCATTGGGCTAATTCAAGGGCCGAAACAACCTGGCAGCGACATCAATCTGTATCTGAAGCTACTGAAAGATGAGTTAGACACATTATGGTCGTCCCAAGGGGTTCCCACTTGGGACGCCGTCGCAGAAGATAATTTCCCTATGAGAGCTGCCTTGCTGTGTACAGTGCACGATTTGCCCGGCTACGCATTACGTTGCCGGCAGGTGTGCCACGGATATTTCGGATGTGTCAGGTGCCTGGATGATCCGACAATTCCACCAGCTGGAGAAAGCTGGTTCTTCGAAAACGTCTACATAGGCCATCGAAGGTGGCTAAACGATGAAGACCCATGGAGATGGCGTGGAGACCTTTTCAAACGGTGAAGATGAGCTCCGAGCACCTCCACTTAAGAAGAGCGGCGATGACATTTACGAGTTGCTTGAATGAATGGCACACTAGTACGAACGACACATCGGAAAACGGGCCAAAAACCCCTTCGCAACGGAGAAAGGGTCCGTGTCCCGACCCTGTCACTGATGTGAAGGCCTTCGTCGGTAACAAGGCAAAAAACCGTCACCGATGAGGGCATAAGTTGGCTACGGTTGCGGACCCATCTCCTGTTTCTGATGTATCGGTGCATCAGTACGGAGATTCTATTTTACCACTCGTTTGCATTGAGGTTCTTTTAGAAGCCTACAAGGAGACAATTCGGTCGGTTGCCAAATTACATTCAAAATCTCACTAGCAGAAGCACAAAGTTGCTACCAAATCCATTCATAACGTATAAAAGAAATTGTCATTCATTACATAGCATCAAAAGATGAGTTACACATGCCTCGCTAATCCTATCATTCTCATGCCTCCCTAAACTTAACTTTATGACACTCCACTCTTCCTAGCTCCACCTTCTTCCTCAGTTCCGAAGCGCCAAAAACGGAATTCGACCTAGCAAAAGACTCGAGTAGCGGTTTCATGCTTCTCCAAATCACATCTGCAGCCAAATTGCTCTACACACATACACAAAATAGATGGAGAAACTAAAGACAAGAAACCACACCGAGCTCGCAAGCCTCCTTAGCAAATTAATTTTTCCAAATTCTTCGTAGAGAGCTTGCTCCATCTTGACGTGTCGCCGAAATCTAATAACGTCACCGCTGTGACATTTCGGCCACACTGTCCAAGACACTCTAATTAAAAAAGTGTTTTGAACAGTGCAGCGAAACGTCACAACAGCGACGGTTTCACGTATGATCCCACTTTATTTAGCTCTTTTAAAGCTTGTTTGGATCTGCATGGCGCTTCTGCATATAAAATACATGGATGTCTAGTTAGAAAAGAACCAAATATGATGCTACATGAAAAATACAATTTAAGATGAAAACAGTTTACACCTTAAGCGCCTATATCCGTGTGCTCTGTCCGATCGAAACGATTGGAGGCAGAACTTGAAGGTGATGTTACCTTCAATTGCCTCACCATTTTTATGCATTGTCGCCGAAATATACTATTACTTCATACACTAGCACACAAAACCATAACGAGGATTAGCACATTGACAAATGGTTGAAATTAATCTATTAGACTTCAAATACTAAAAACAAACACAAACACAATACTAGACTTCAAATACTAGACAAGTTGAAGGTAATGTATTCATCATCGGCAGTACTAAAAACAAACAAAACACAATACTAACTTCAAATACTAGACAAGTTTTATATGCTACTTTAAAAAAATGTAAGATCTAGTGTTGAGGGTGTATTCATCATCGGCATACTACAATACTAGACAGAACACAATACTACAATACTAGACAGTACTACAATACTAGATATCGGTAGATGCTACTTAAATAAATGTAAGATCTAGTGTCGAAGGGGTGTATTCCATCGCACTAGACAGAACACAATACTAGACTTCAAATACTAGACAAGTTTTCTGTGCTACTTTAAACAAAATGTAAGATCTAGTCGGCTACATACCGGGGAAGATGCACGGCAATAGACCAGTAGATCCGCGTCGGCGACATACTCGGGGAAGATGCGCGGCGGCTCGCCAACGAGCCGCTGGGGGGGATGCGCGGCGGCTCACGACATGCCGCTGGGGGGGATGCGCGGCGGCTCACGACGCGCCACTGGGGAAGATGCGCCGACGCTCCGTTGGGGGAAGATGCACGGCCGATGCCGGCCGGACGTGCCCGCTCAGATCTGCGAGATAAGGGTTAGGTCTGGAGCCGCCGCCACACTATGACTGTGGAGTGAGAGTGAGAGTGAGAGAGCGAGAGCGTTTAGGGTTGCCGCAGTGGCACATTTATAGCATATAATAACATCGCAAACGGAGGATAAACAACCGTTTCCTCTAATTTCTTCACTGACACACTGGGCCTACTTACAAAGGATCGATAGAGTAATTGAACAACTATCTACTCTACTTGTTCTGCTTACGCCCTGCCTCCGCGCCATTGTCATCCGCGGCGCGGCGTCGCTTCTTGCCGGTTGCCTTTTCCTCAGGCGCCTCCTCCTCCGGCGCCTCCTCCGATCCTCCCTCCTCCGGCGCCTCCCCCGACCCTCCTCGTCGTCGTCGCGTCGTATTCTTCCTGCTAGAATAATACGCTCCGGCGGGTCCTCCGGCTCCTCTTCCTCTGGCGACTCGTCCTCTTCGGAGTCGTCTTCTCCTTCGCGTGAAGACGCGGGTCCGAGTCGTCGGAGTCGTCTTCTACAGAGCGTGAAGAGCGGGTCCGAGTCGTCGGGTCCGAGTCCCGGCGGCCCGTCTCGATCCCACCATGGAACTTCAACCGCGGTCTTCCGCGCTCGCGTCGTCGCTCGGGATTTCCTAGTTCTGCCACCAGGGTTCCGCCATGGCGGTTGTGCTAGTGTGGTAGATAATGTGGGAGAGAAGAAGGGGAGAATGCGGGACATGCCTGGCTTCGCGCGGTTCCAGTCACATTTTATTAGCGTCGATCAGGCGGTTCCAATCCCTCGTGAATTAAGCCGCATTGAACAGGCGCGCTTCCAGAATTCAACTGCAATTTCCCAAGCACATCGCAAACGGATATACATAAACAACCGTAGCCATAGAGATACATATTGGAAACGGAGACAAATTTATGACCGTTGCCAATACTTTTGGTAACGGAGATATAAAATTCTCCGTAACCAATGTTGACGGACCAGCCTCTGCCAGGCCTCGTCCGCAACGCTAAAATCGCGATTCTCTGTCGCCTAACACCTGCCGTTTCCATAGAGGGGTAATCCGATTGTCGTTCTGTACTAGTGGCAAGAGTGCCCTGAGGTCATCTACACTACGCCAAATTGCCTTGATCTAATGCATGTCACGAAGAATGTGGTTCAAGAGTATGTTTGGCATACTGTGCTCCACATGGCGGACAGAACCAAAGATGGGCCAAAAGCAAGATTTGACCTTAAACATATGAACATCAGGGAAAGCTTCATGCGCAGCGCAAAAATGTGGTAGACGACCAGTTGGATGAGGAGACGGACGTCACAATGCCAAAAGGGTTAAGAAAATGACTATTACTGTCCCCCCTTTGCTTCACTCTTAGTCCAAAGGAGGTCGAACAATTGATGAAGTGCCTTCTAGGAGTCAAAGTGCCTTTGGGTTACTCAGGGCTGATAAGCAGATTCTTAGACTGGCAGAAAAAGAATTTCAGCGGTATGAAGTCTCATGATTGTCACGTGAGATGACACAGATATTCCCAGTTGCGATCCGAGGGATAATGGACAAGCACGTCCGTGAGACCCTTTTTGGACTCTGTAACTTCTTGACGTGATCTCTCGAAAGTCAATCACCGCAAAGAGACTCTCAACGCTGCAGGAAGAGTTGTTGTGATACTATGCGAGCTTGAGATTGTACTTCCGCCCGCATTCTTCGATATTTGCGTGCATTGTTGGTCCACATCATGGATGATATCATTATCTCGGACCGTTGTTTCTCCACAACATGATGGCGTTCGAAAGGATGAATGGGGTCATAAAAGGATTTGTTCGTAACAGGGCCCGTCCGGATGGAAGCATCGTTCAAGGCTTCTCACTGAAGAGTGCATCTCTTTCTGCACGAATCATCTGATAATTGATAACCCTGTTGTTGCCCCCTAAACAAGCACTTTGGCAAGTTAGGTGGATCAGGTCACAGAAATGGCGCGCGGGACTTACAGTGGGCTTCAGTAAGAGAATGGCCGACTTTAAGAGGGCAAACTTAGTAGCTCTCCAACACCTCAAATGGTCGATACTTGGGTGCAAAGCACAAACTGGAGATTAAGCAGAAGTACATTGGCCAGGCAGGCAAAGGACCGAAGGAGAAATAATCAGAGAGCACAACTCCTCTTTCTTGAGTGGTTCAAAGATGAGCTTGTCGCTCCGCCAACGGATGATGCAGAAGGTAGATTGTATATGACTTGTCACGTGGCTCCGCCCCCAACCTTGCGCATTTCAAGCATATGATATCAACGGGTTCACTTTCTACATAGAGGCAAAGGACAAAACTTCTGACTATCAAAACTCAGGGGTAACAATGCTATCTTACGTCGGTGACAAAAAGTTCAGGTACTACGGAAGGATAGAGGACATCTGGGAGCTTAACTACTCTGAGAGAAGGTGCCGATGTTCCGTGTGGATGGGCTAGGTTATCCACCGTGAAAAAGGAAGACCAATACTTCACCACCATGGTTTTACCCGAAGCCGGCACTTCATCAAGCAGCACGAACGTCACCACACAAAATGAGCCATGGGTATTGGCTAAGCACGTGTCTCAGCTTCTTCATAACCGACCCGTCAAAGCCTAGCCGTGTAGTAGTTGTGAGGAGAGGCAAAAGAAACATCATTGGAATGGATGGAATCGTGAACGAGGACGACTTCGACCAGTACGGTGACCCTATATTGAAGATGATGAAGATGATGATAAACACGCAACTACATTAAGAAAGCAGAACCACGCTACCCACGAGAGGAGGACTTCCATTCAAAAGAAGAGGTCATAATTTGGGGCTGAATTATCAACTAAGACCAAGAAAGGCAAGAAGAGGCCAAGCGCTAAGAGAAAAGCACGAGACGACATGCATGTGTTTATTGTAAAGTTGTAATTAATTAATTCAGATGTTTTGAACAATGATGTGTATGAATATTTATTTATTACACACAACTATTTTAAACGTGTTTTTGCTATGCACAACTATACTAGAAAATACTAAATAATAACAAAAAACAGAATAAAAAACAAAACAGAAAATTAAAACATACCCTGGCGGACAAAGCTCTTCGTCCGCCAGCGAACCATATACCGCTGGCGGACACCTGGCCCATCCGCCAGCGGTAAGTGTGGCCGGCCCACTTACCGGCCGGTCGGCCCCTCTCTTTCCAGTTCCCCCACCCGCGCCCTCCTCTCTAACCCTAACCCCGCGCCGCCGCCCCGACGCCCGACCCGCCCCGCGCCCACATTCGCCGCCGCCGACGACCGCCGCCCCACCCCGCGCCGCCCGATTCGCCGCCCCACCCCGCGCCGCCCCGATTCACTGCCCCTACTCGCCGCCTCCCCGACCGCCCGCCGTCGCCGGCCTACTCCTCCACGCCGCCGCGCCCCTCCCGGTGAGCTCACACGCGCCGCCTCCTCCCTCCCCTCCCACCCGTTAACGCCGTGCACGGAAGGTTTTGTTGAAATGCCACTATTATTTTTGCCCTTATTTGTGAAATGACATATTGTTAGTGATGACAATATGAAGTATGCTTGTGAATATGGTTGCGGATGTGATTTCGGTGGTGGTTGTGATGTGATTCGGAATCGTTTCGGCAAAATGTTTGGTGGTTGTGACCAAAATTTTGGTGGTTGTGTGATGAATATAAAAATGTTTGCAGGTACCCTTGAGTCCCTTGAGATTGCCGGAACGTTGATTAGTTTCCGTTTCGGCAAATTCGGGTACTCCATATCTCGTAATTGTAGCAAAGGTCATGCCAAAAAAATTCGTGAATTTTGGCATGACTATTCTAAAATTAGGACATATTTGAGTGCCCGCATTTGCCGTGATGGACATTCCGGTAAACTTAGCCTCATGGGTATCTTAGTATTTTCTCGTTTATACTAAAGTTCGACTTTTCACGTTTAGTGTGAACATGGCGGACAACGATGAGGCCGGCGGTTCTCATATACAAGACGAGGATCCGATGCAGGCGTTCATCGAGAACGAACTCACAAACCTTCAAATCCATGTTTCCTACCGTCCGTGAGTTTGTTGGGACTTGGATGAAGGGAGGCCAAGTGGGACCTCCCCCCATGATCAGCTACGGGTGCGGCGACTCTATCACCAATTTGGTTCCTATCTTGCCAAATCATGGGACGCCAGAAGATGCGCCGGTGACAAGCCTAAGAAGCACGTAAAAGATACAAGAAAACAAAATTGGACGACTCCACCGTCCCACCGTAGCAGGGGACTGATTCCCGGTTTGTGGACAGGATACCCATCAAGGACTGGCATAAAGATGCATCACTTGGGTAGATCGATCCTGCTGGCGGATCGTGTCAAACAGTAGAGGACATTTGTTGGACCTACATGAGGTTGTTCTTGTTGTGGAGAGGAAAACTTCTCGACCAAGAAGCTCCAACATATCCCCTTTTCATTGCAAAGGTACCAGACCAGTTGGGCTTTGTCAGGGAAAATGCGCAGACCACTCTTTGTGAGATTTGATGATATCTTCGCAGTGTACCATAGTCTTCGCTCCACCCATCCATAGTCCGTCTTGTTGCGCTCGAAATGGCGCACCCAATCAAAATGGAGATACCCCCGGCAACGTGATGGTTGACCCCTACTACATGCAAGAAATGTTCGTGAACAACCCTGCGGTAGGAAATCCGCGACCGGTTATCTCCAAAAGCTCTTCCTCGACAATGCGTCGAGCCCGCCTGCTCATTTCTCTTGCCTTATTTTTCCCGAGTAAGTCATGCCTACCTGTCATAACATTCTTCCACAGATTTCCATCGTGGAATTTGCGTCTACAATGGTGATATTTTGCGCAGAAACAAACACGGCACCCTCATCCACTTGGACATGGAACGCTTACTGCCTTGTATCTCGATAGAGGGGATCGCCAAGAAGACAGGGCGGAGTCTAAGTGGGACTACACCGACATCAAGATTGTTCAAAAATGCTCTCCACGGCTACGCCATGAAGGGTGGCCCGATTTTAAAAACAAGAAAGTCAGAGGATGGAAGGTTTAGATTCGCGCACAGAATATATATCCCCTGCATGAAGCAGGATTCAAGTAGTTGCATGGAGTCATGGTACCTCCTCTATCAATGAGTGGTTTTAAAGTTTCAACGACGAGGCCAATTTATTTCTTGTGATTTCAACGACGAGCCCCTGTTGGAAAAAGTAATTATCTCTTCTTTGTGTATTTCCATCTAAGACCCACTAATTCCGATATTTTTTTCCAAGAAATATATGTTGTGCTTCCAAAAACATTCTTCCTTGATCATGAAGTCATGATACGGCGGTACATTTAACATCTGTACACATATTTCTCTGCTTGGATAGCTAGCTTATTTGAAAGCAATTGGGACTCCTTCGTTTCTCTTCTGATTACTCTGTGTAATTGTTAAACAAACATATAAAGCACATTTCAATCTGTTGAGTATACGAGCTGCAATAGTTGTATAGGTTAGACTTGTGTTTACTGTATGTCAAGTCACCTTTGTACCTATATATGTGCGTTGCACGTGATCAATACAATCAAGCGTTGCAATCCAATTTTCTACATGGTATCAGCCTAGCCTCGATCTAACCCCGCAACCCTAGCGCGCCGCCGCCCTTCTTCCTCCTCCGGCCGGCCGGCGCCTTCCCCAACCTCACGCGCCCCTCCTCGCTGCGTGCTCTAGCCTCTCCCGGTCCCCTCTACCACCGCGCATCCCCTTCCCCCGCTTCCGCCGCCCCACATCAAACCCTAACCCTAAACTTCTTCCGCTGCCGCCGCACCACCACCTCCTGCGCATGTCGTCCTTCTCCAACACCTCCAAACCCTCCAACCCCTTTGCCTCTTCAAGCTCCGACGCCCTGCACCCACTCCAGCTACCTCCGCGACGTGCACATCGCCGAGCATGTCCCCGTCAAACTCTCCCATGCCGCCACTAACTACTTCGCCTGGAAGACCTACTTCAACCTCCTTCTTCGCGAGTACAACCTCCTCGATCACGTCGATGGCTCCACCGACTTCCTCACCATGCGCCGTGACGCCGACTGGATGGCGATCGACGCCACCATCACCCGCTGGCTCTTTCTCACGTCTCTCCCGACATCTCCACACCGTCGTCCGGGACGGCGATGACGCTTACACGGTCTGGACCAAGATCACGGGGCTCTTCACCGACAACAAACTTCAACGTATTGTCTTTTTGCAGCAGGAGTTCTTCGGCTGTCGTCAGAACGACCTCTCCCTCGACGCGTACTGCCTACGCCTCAAGACTCTCTCTGACGAGCTCCATGACCTCGACTTCAAGATCGGCGATGCGATGCTGCTGTCCACCCTCATCAACGGCCTCGGCGAGGACCTCGGGAACGCTGCCTCCAGCCTCACCCTCATGGCTAACCCCACCTTCGAGCGCGCCATCGACTACCTCCGCCTTGAGGATCGGCGGCTGAGGAGCGTCCGCGCTAACGCCACCCACACCGCCCTCACTGCCGGGGTTGGCCACGGCGCTCCCGCCCTCGCCCTCCTGCACCGTCACCCGTGGCGCCTCCGCCAACCGCCCCCACGCCCCCTCCGCAGCAGTGGCGACGTCGACGTGGCCGCGGCAACGGTGGCGGCAATTTGGGTGGCAATGGCGGTGGTAACTGGGTGGCAACGGCGGAGCCGCCCCGCGCCCGGCAACCCCCAGCCCACCCCACCTTGGAGCGCCGGCGCCAACCCTTGGACGGGGTTGTCCACGCCTACACCATGCCGGTGCCCGCGCCCGCCCCGGGGCTCCTCACCCCGCGTCCGCTGGCTCATCAGGCCTTCTACGCTGCCCCGCAGCCCGGCTATGGTGCTGCGCCCCCTCCTGGCTACAGCGGCTTACTCGGCGCGGCCCCACCGACCGCACCGGCCTACTACGACCTGCGCTCTACACCGCTCTCCAGCAGGCGCCGCCTCCTTCCACTTACGTCGGCAGTTGTGACTGGTTCATGGACACCGGTTGCCTCGACTCACATGGCTGCTCACCCGGGTATACTCTCTCATTCCTCTCTCACCACCACCTCCTCCGCATCATTGTCGGCAACGGCGATAGTCTCCCTATCTCCCACATAGGCTCCACTCCTTTCCCTCCATCGCTAAACCCTTGTCACTCAATAGTGTTATTGTTTCACCCCAACTTGTTAAAAATCTCGTCTCTGTCCGTCAATTTTCTCGTGATAACTCCGTAACTGTTGAATTTGACGCTGTTGGTTTTTCTGTCAAGGACGCCCGTACTAGGATGGTGCTCCACCGGTGTGAGAGCCCCGACGACCTCTACCCCGTCCAGTCGTCTTCATCTTCTGCCGCCGGACCTCGAGTCTTCTCCACCAGCGTCGATCTTTGGCATGCTCGTCTCGGTCATCCCAGCTCCACCACACTCCATCAAATAATGAGAGGATTTTCTTTTTTCGTGTAATAAAACGGAAGCTCACACCTGTGAAGCATGCCGTGTAGGCAAACATGTTCGCCTTCCTTTTCATAGTTCATCCACCGTTGCCTCTTTTCCTTTTCAGTTAATTCATAGTGATGTTTGGACCCCCTATTTCTAGTAATTCTAGTTTTATCTACTATCTTGTTATTATGGATGACTACTCTCATTTTGTGTGGACGTTCCCCCTTCGTAAGAAATCTGTTCGTGTACCACCAGGGCGACACCACCGCCTACCTGCTGCTCTACGTCGACGACATCATCTTGATGGCGTCCACCCCAGCGCTTCTTCGACAGCTCACTGACCGTCTCCGTGCTGAGTTTGCTCTCAAGGACTTGGGTCCTCTACACTACTTCCTCGGGATTGAAGTAGTCCGTCGCTCTGATGGCTTCTTTCTTCACCAGCGGAAGTACGCACGTGAGCTCCTTGACCGCGCTGGGATGCTTAACTGCAAACCCGCGGCTACGCCTGTAGATACGAAGAACAAGATCTCTGCCACCGATGGTTTCTCCGGCCCCGGATGCTGTGTTTCTACGGTCCATTGTTGGTGCTCTCACCAGGCCGGAGTTGCAGTACGCTGTTCAGCAGGTGTGCCTCCATATGCATGCCCCTCGTGACGTTCACTGGACAGCAGTGAAGCGGATTCTCCGCTACATCTGCGGCACTATGGACCTTGGTCTCTCGCTCCACGCCTCCACCAACAAGGATGTCATTGCCTACTCGCACTAGTACAGAACGACACATCGGATACCCCTCTATGGAAACGGCAGGCGTTAGGCGACGGAGAATCACGCTTTCCGCGCGGCCGGTGCGCACAAACCTGACCAGGCCCGCCTACATTGGCAACGGACCCTTTCCAATCTCCGTCACCTATTATATTGGCAACGGTCTAATTCTGGCTCCGTTTCCGATATGTGCCTCTATAGCAACTGAGAGTTTTGGGTGTTGATACGTCTCAAACGTATCCATAATTTCTGTTGTTCCATGCTTATATTATACCATTTGCTACATGTTTTATATACACTTCATATCACTTTTATGCATTTTCTGGGACTAACCTATTAACAAGATGCCACAGTGCCAGTTCCCTGTTTTCTGCTGTTTTTGGTTTCAGAAAGTTACTTCTGGAAATATTCTCGGAATTGCACGAAACAAAAGGCCAAGTCCCTATTTTTCCAACACGTACACGGAGTCCGAAGGAGAGACGAAGAGCCACGAGGTGGCCAAACCACAGGCGGCGCGGCAGGGGCCCACCGCGCCGCCTGTGGTTTGGGCCCCTCGGGGGTCCGCCGACATCGCCCCTTCGCCTATTTATTCCCCGAGACGTGAAAACCCTAAAACACCGAGCCTTTCATCCAGAACATATTCGCTGCCGCCGCCGTCGTCAACCCTAACTCGGGGGGTTCTGAAGCTCTTCCCGGCACCCTGCCGGAGAGGGGAATCATCACCGGAGGGCTCTACATCGCCATGCCCGCCTCCGGAGTGATGCGTGAGTAGTTCATCCTTGGACTATGGGTCCATAGCAGTAGCTAGATGGTTGTCTTCTCCACTTGTGCCATCATGTTTAGATCTTGTGAGCTGCCTATCATGATCAAGATCATCTTATTGTAATGCTACATGTTGTGTTTGCTGGGATCTGACTTATATTGATACCTATGTGGAGCTGAATATTATATTATCATGTCTATGTCATTTGTGATCTTGCATGCTCTCCGTTACTTGTTGAAGCCTTGGCCAAGTGAATACTTGTGACTCCAAGAGGGGGTATTTATGCATGATAGTTGGGTTCAACCTCTATTTAACCTGGGATAGTGACAGCAAGTTCTAAGGTTGTAGATGTGTTGTTGCCACTAGGGGTAAAACAGCAATGCTTTATTCAAGGATGAATGTATTGTTTACATTACGCACATTACTTAATGCAATTGTCTGTTGCTTGCAACTTAATACTGGAAGGGGTACGGATGTTAACCGGAAAGTGGACTATTTAGGCATAGATGCATGCTGGATAGCGGTCTATGTACTTTGTCGTAATGCCCAAATGAATCTCATAGTAGACACCACAACTCACACATGCATGTTATATGCACTTATCAATTGTCAATTGCCCAGCTGTAATTTGTTTACCCAGCATGTTAGTTATCTTATTGGAGAGACACCACTAGTGAACTGTGGACCCCGGTCCATTCTTTTACATCTGAAATACAATCTACTGCAATCATTGTTCTCTACTGTTTTATGCAAACAAACATCATCTTCCATACGATACGTTTAACCCTTTGTTTTCAGCAAGCCGGTGAGATTGACAACCTCACTGTTAAGTTGGGGCAAAGTAATTTGATTGTGTTGTGCAGGTTCCACGTTGGCACCGGAATCCCTGGTGTTGCGCCGCACTACACTCCTTCACCAACACCTTCGAAGCAACCTCGTTTTCCTACTGGTTCGATAAACCTTGGTTTCATACTGAGGGAAAACTTGCTGCTGCACTCATCATACCTTCCTCTTGGGGTTCCCAACTGACGTGTGACGTACAGCATCAAGCATTTCTGGCGCTGTTGCCGGGGAGATATTCCCTCGTCAACTTAGCGCTAGCAACACGTTTTCTGGCGCCGTTGCCGGGGAAAACCGAATTGCTTCTGCAAGGGGAGTCTCTCACACCCAATCTCTTTACTTTGTTATTTGTCTTGCTTAGTTTATTTTTATTTAGTCTTGTTTGCTCTCTTTATCAAAAACACAAAAAAATTAGTTACTTGTTTAATTTTTGATTTTTTGTTTTTCAAAATGAGTACTCCTGAGAACACTAAGTTGTGTGACTTCACTAGCACAAACAACAATGATTTCATATGCACTCCTATTGCTCCACCTGCTTCTACAGCAGAATTTTATGAAATTAAACCTGCTCTATTAAATCTTGTTATGAAAGAGCAATTTTCTGGTGTTAGTACTGATGATGCTGCTGCCCATCTTAATAACTTTGTTGAACTTTGTGAAATGCAAAAGTATAAGGATATGGATGGGGATATTATAAAACTGAAACTTTTTCCTTTCTCCTTGAGAGGAAGAGCTAAAGAATGGTTGCTTTCTTTGCCTAGAAATAGTATTGATTCTTGGACAAAATGCAAAGATGCTTTCATAGGGAAATATTATCCTCCTGCTAAGATTATATCCTTGAGAAGTAGCATTATGAATTTTAAACAACTTGATAATGAACATGTTGCTCAAGCTTGGGAAAGAATGAAATCTTTGGTGAAGAATTGTCCCACTCATGGACTGACTACTTGGATGATCATCCAAACCTTTTATGCAGGATTAAATTTTTCCTCAAGGAACTTATTGGATTCGCCTCTGGAGGAACCTTTATGTCCATCACTTTAGGTGCAGCAACAAAGCTACTTGATGATATGATGATCAACTATTCCGAATGGCACACCGAAAGAGCTCCTCAAGGTAAGAAGGTAAATTCTGTTGAAGAAACCTCCTCTTTGAGTGATAAGATTGATGCTATTATGTCTATGCTTGTGAATGGTAGATCTCATGTTGATCCTAATAATGTTCCTTTAGCTTCATTGGTTGCTCAAGAAGAGCATGTTGATGTAAACTTCATTAAAAACAACAACTTCAACAACAATGCTTATAGGAATAATTTTGGTAGCAACAACTATAAGCCTTATCCTTCAAATGGTTATGGCAATTCTTATGGTAATTCCTACAGCAACAATAGAAGTGTGTCCTCTGATCTTGAAGCTATGCTTAAAGAATTTATTAGCACACAAAAAGCTTTCAATAAAACTGTTGAGGAAAAGTTTGAAAAAATTGATGTTCTTGCTTCTAAAGTTGATAGTCTTGCTCATGATGTTGAAATTCTAAAACTGAAAGTTATGCCTAATGAAGTTAAAGATACTAAGTCATTTGCTACAGCAAATGCCATCCAAGTTCGAATTGATAATAATATTAGGATGTTGGCTGAATTGCATGCTAGGTGGGAAAAAGAGGAAGAACTTGAAAAAGAGAATAGTATAGTTAGAGTTTGTACTATCACCACCACTAGTAATGCTAATGTTTTACATGCTAGTAAGCCTCCTACTATTGATGGTAATGTTATTGGTGTTGGTAATGTCTCTACTACTTCTGCAAAGCGTTTGAAATTGCCTAAAACTGCTGAAACTTTTTCTGATAAAAGTGCTGAAATTTTTCAAACTATTGGAGACAATGGTTCCACCACCATTGACAATAATGATTTTGATTTTGATGATTGTAACATCTCTGAAGTTATTATGTTCTTGCAAAAATTAGCTAGAAGTCCCAATGCTAGCACTATTAATTTGGCTTTTACAAAGCATATTACAAATGCTCTTTTGCAAGCTAGGGAGGAGAAGTTGAAACTTAAAGCTTCTATTCCTAGGAAATTAGAAGATGGTTGGGAACCCATCATTAAGGTAAAGGTGAATGATTTTGATTGCAATGCCTTGTGTGATCTTGGTGCAAGTATTTCGGTTTTGCCCAAGAAGCTTTATGATATTCTTGATTTGCCACCTTTGGAACATTGTTATTTGGATGTTTTTCTCGCTGATAATGCTATGAAGAAACCTTTGGGGCGAGTTAATGATGTTTTTATTACAGTAAACAATAACCTTGTCCCGTTGATTTTATTGTTATGGATATTGAATGCAATGCATCTTGTCCTATTGTTTTGGGAAGACCTTTTCTTCGAACTGTTGGTGCCATCATTGATATGAAAGAAGGTAATATAAGGTACCAATTTCCTCTCAAGAAAGGTATGGAACACTTCCCTAGGAAGAGAATGAAGTTACCTTTTGACTCTATTGTTAGAGCAAGTTATGATGTTGATGCTTCTTCTCTTGACAACACTTGATTTTCACTTTCTGCGCCTAGCTGAAAGGCGTTAAAGAAAAGCGCTTATGGGAGACAACCCATCGTTTTTATTTGCTGTTATTTTTGTTTTCTTTGAGTCAAGGAGTTTTGTTACTTCTGTAGCAACTCCTTTGTATCTTTATTTTATCGCAATGTTGTGCCAAGTAAAGTTCTATATTGAAAGTTGATGCAAGATTTGGATTTCTGCGCAGTGACAGATTTTTAGCTGTCACGGATTTGAGCTTATCTCCCTGTAGAAAATTCAAAAAATTCTGAAAAAATCACGCATATTCCTGAGATATGTACGCAACTTTCATTATTTTAGGCCAGATCCATCTGAGCAACTTAAGTGCCTCGAAAAAATTCGTCATTCCAGACTGTTCTGTTTTTGACAGATTCTGCCTTTTGTTTTGCATTCGCTCTTTTACTGTGTTTGTGTGGATTTCTTTGCTCCACAAAGCATTGGTGGCTGTAGCTAATGTCCAGAAGCTTTGGGATTGATTGTATCATTACAGAATATGAGAATTTTTGATTATGCACTAACCCTCTAATGAGAACTGTCTTGAGTTTGGTGTGAAGGAAGTTTTCAAGGATCAAGCGAGAAGGGTGATATTATGTGATCAAGAAGAGTGAAAAGCCTAAGCTTGGGGATGCCCCCGTGGTTCATCCCAACCATATTCAGAGAGACTCAAGCGTCTAAGCTTGGGGATGCCCAAGGCATCCCCTTCTTCATCAACAAACTTATCAGGTCATCTCTAGTGAAACTATATTTTAATTCTTTCACATCTTATGCGCTTTACTTGGAGCGTCTGTGTGTTTTTATTTTTTTTTGTTTGAATAAATTCGGATCCTAGCAATCCTTGTGTGGGAGAGAGACACGCTCCGCTTTTTCATGTGAATACTCATGTTCTTCACTTATATTTGTTGAGTATTCTTAACTAGCTACTGCAGTGCTTTTAGCTCCTGTTTTTCATGCATCTCTTCGAGCTGTTAGCACTTGTTTATAAATACTCTCTTGCTGCATTATATTATCATTTGGAGAGTTTATGTTTAAATAAATTGATTGGTGTTTGTTTGGAAGAAAGAAAATGCTACATGTAGTAGTTGGTATTGGAAAAGACATATGCATTCTTGTAGATCATTGTCTTGTTTCGATTTGATACTTTGCAATTGTTTTGAGCTCTCAAGTAGATCATGTTTAAGCTCTTGCATCATGTAGTTAAAGCCTAGTAGTGGAGAACTACCGTAGAGCTTGTTGAGACTTGGGATGCATATTTGTTCTCTCTAAGGTCTAGATATTTTCTGGTAAAATGTTTGAGCAACAAGGAAGACAGTGTAGAGTCTTATAATACTTGCAATATGTTTTTATGTGATTCTTGCTGTACCGGTTTATACTTGTGTTTGCTTCAAACAACCTTGCTAGCCTAAACTCTGTACTGAGAGGGAATGCTTCTCGTGCATCCAAAACTTGAGCCAAAACCCATGCCATTTGTGTCCACCATACCTACCTACTATGTGGTATTTCCTGCCATTCCAAGTAAATATTTCATGTGCTACCTTTAAACTATTCAAAACTTTATTACTCCTTATTTGTGTCAATGTTTTATAGCTCATGAGGAAGTATGTGGTGTTTTATCTTTCAATCTTGTCATTTACTTCTGACTTTCACCAATGGACTAGTGGCATATACATCCGCTTATCCAATAATTTGCAAAAAGAGCTGGCAACGGGGTGCCCAGCCCCAATTAATTACAACTTTCATTAATAATTCTCTTCACATGTTTTGCCCTGATTTATCAGTAAGCAACTTAATTTGCAAATAGACACTCCTCCATGGTATGTGAATGTTGGAAGGCACCCGAGGATTCGGTTAGCCATGGCTTGTGTAAGCAAAAGGTTGGGAGGAGTGTCATCTATAAAGAAACTAAAATACATGTGTAAACAAAAGAGAAGAGGGATGATCTACCTTGCTGGTAGAGATAACGTCCTTCATGGGAGCCGCTCTTGAAAGTCTGGTTGACAAGGGGGTTAGAGTGCCCACTACCATTCGTTGACAACAACAAACACCTCTCAAATACTTATTTTGTGCTCTCTATATGCTTTCGAAAACTTAAAAAGCTCTAGCACATGATTTAATCCCTGCTTCCCTCTGCGAAGGGCCTATCTTTTACTTTATGTTGAGTCAGTTTACCTACTCCTTTCTATCTTAGAAGCAAACACTTGTGTCAACTTTGTGTGCATTGATTCTTACATGTTTACTTATTGCACTTGTTATATTGCTTTATGTTGACAACTATCCATGAGATATACATGTTACAAGTTGAAAGCAAATGCTGAAACTTAATCATCCTTTGTGTTGCTTCAATGCCTTTTACTTTGAATCTATTGCTTTATGAGTTACCTCTTATGCAAAACTTTTTGATGCTTGTCTTGAAAGTACTATTCATGAAAAGTTTTTGCTTATATGATTCATTGTTTACTCTTTATCTATTTGTTAGCAAACTATAGACCATTGCTTTGAGTCACTTCATTCATGACATGAGCCTTGCAATATATTGATCAAGATTGTGTGAAAGCATGTCTCCTCAGAAATTAT
The DNA here is from genome assembly GCA_947311845.1 of Poa pratensis. Classification (NCBI taxonomy): domain Eukaryota; kingdom Viridiplantae; phylum Streptophyta; class Magnoliopsida; order Poales; family Poaceae; genus Poa; species Poa pratensis. The sequence continues at coordinate 29,094,528 of CAMZMU010000039.1, read as the reverse complement.
TTGTTGTTATCGTTTTACCTACTCGAGGACGAGTAGAACTAAGCTTGGGGATGCTTGATACGTCTCCAACGTATCCATAATTTCTGCTGTTCCATGCTTATATTATACCATTTGCTACATGTTTTATATACACTTCATATCACTTTTATGCATTTTCTGGGACTAACCTATTAACAAGATGCCACAGTGCCAGTTCCCTGTTTTCTGCTGTTTTTGGTTTCAGAAAGTTACTTCTGGAAATATTCTCGGAATTGCACGAAACAAAAGGCCAAGTCCCTATTTTTCCAACACGTACACGGAGTCCGAAGGAGAGACGAAGAGCCACGAGGTGGCCAAACCACAGGCGGCGCGGCAGGGGCCCACCGCGCCGCCTGGTGGTTTGGGCCCCTCGGGGGTCCGCCGACATCGCCCCTTCGCCTATTTATTCCCCGAGACGTGAAAACCCTAAAACACCGAGCCTTTCATCCAGAACATATTCGCTGCCGCCGCCGTCGTCAACCCTAACTCGGGGGGTTCTGAAGCTCTTCCCGGCACCCTGCCGGAGAGGGGAATCATCACCGGAGGGCTCTACATCGCCATGCCCGCCTCCGGAGTGATGCGTGAGTAGTTCATCCTTGGACTATGGGTCCATAGCAGTAGCTAGATGGTTGTCTTCTCCACTTGTGCCATCATGTTTAGATCTTGTGAGCTGCCTATCATGATCAAGATCATCTTATTGTAATGCTACATGTTGTGTTTGCTGGGATCTGACTTATATTGATACCTATGTGGAGCTGAATATTATATTATCATGTCTATGTCATTTGTGATCTTGCATGCTCTCCGTTACTTGTTGAAGCCTTGGCCAAGTGAATACTTGTGACTCCAAGAGGGGGTATTTATGCATGATAGTTGGGTTCAACCTCTATTTAACCTGGGATAGTGACAGCAAGTTCTAAGGTTGTAGATGTGTTGTTGCCACTAGGGGTAAAACAGCAATGCTTTATTCAAGGATGAATGTATTGTTTACATTACGCACATTACTTAATGCAATTGTCTGTTGCTTGCAACTTAATACTGGAAGGGGTACGGATGTTAACCGGAAAGTGGACTATTTAGGCATAGATGCATGCTGGATAGCGGTCTATGTACTTTGTCGTAATGCCCAAATGAATCTCATAGTAGACACCACAGCTCACACATGCATGTTATATGCACTTATCAATTGTCAATTGCCCAGCTGTAATTTGTTTACCCAGCATGTTAGTTATCTTATTGGAGAGACACCACTAGTGAACTGTGGACCCCGGTCCATTCTTTTACATCTGAAATACAATCTACTGCAATCATTGTTCTCTACTGTTTTATGCAAACAAACATCATCTTCCATTCGATACGTTTAACCCTTTGTTTTCAGCAAGCCGGTGAGATTGACAACCTCACTGTTAAGTTGGGGCAAAGTAATTTGATTGTGTTGTGCAGGTTCCACGTTGGCACCGGAATCCCTGGTGTTGCGCCGCACTACACTCCTTCACCAACACCTTCGAAGCAACCTCGTTTTCCTACTGGTTCGATAAACCTTGGTTTCATACTGAGGGAAAACTTGCTGCTGCACTCATCATACCTTCCTCTTGGGGTTCCCAACTGACGTGTGACGTTACACGCATCAAGCATATTGTCTGGCGCCGTTGCCGGGGAGATAGAAGCAACACCGCAATATATTCCCTCGTCAACTTAGCGCCAGCAGTGTCCGTTTCCAATGTGGACACGTTCCATCTTGGAATTCGAAGCGAGGCGAGTAAATGCCATGGCGTAGTGGCACCGCCCACTACTCCTTGAAAACCCCCACTAGTACAGAACGACACATCGGATACCCCTCTATGGCAACGGCAAGAGTTAGGCGACGGAAAAATGAGCTCCGCGCGCTTCCCCGAGTGTGCGCGCGTCGATGGGCCCGACACAATGGTAACGGAGGCTGAAAAGATCTCCGTTGCCTATATATAGGCAACGGAGGAAAGAATATCTCCGTTGCTGATATGTCCACATCAGAAACGGAGATCGGTCTACCTCCGTTTCCCATGTGAAGGCACATTAAGCGGTGCCGGTATTAATATCTCCCACTCCTGTACTGTATCTCACTCTCCGGCGCCGACGGAAGTCAGGATGGAGCATCTTCCTCCTCCCACCCTCCGAGGCGCAGCCCGGATCTCCCCTACAACTGGGGCGAGATCCCCGGCGACTGCGGTCGCGAGTTCATTCTGAGCCGTCAAATCCCATCCGGATCCACGGCGGCGGCCACCGACGCCTGGATCTTGTCCTCATCGTCCGACGAGGATCTGGAGGTCGGTCTCCTCCTCTCTCGCGCCTCCTTTGAGCGCGAGCGCGCCGAGGGTGTCATTCGGGCGTCTGCGATGCAGAGAGCTATCCGCATCTCCGCCGCCGAGCACGCGATAGAAGCCGCCGAGGAGGCGTTGTTCCAGACGCGGCTCCGGGCGGCCATAGACCGCTCTCTTCTCCCTGGCCAGGGCCCTGGGCCAGATGCGCCGGCGGCAGCGGTGGCGGCGGCGGAGGAGGAGGAGGATGAGGAGGAGGAGGAGGAGGACGCTCCGGTGTTCGAGCAGGATGAGGTCTCCTCTGACGTCTCCTCTGGCAGTGGCTCCGGCGCCGACGCCGACGCCTGGGACGCAATCCGCGACGGAAAGCGACCCCGCCTCGCCTAAGGTAAATGACCGCTCTGTTAGCTACTTATTTAGCTCGGTTTGCTCTGTTAGTTAGCTCTGTTCAGCTATGTATTTGCTATGTTAGCTACTTATTTAGCTCGGTTTGCTTTGTTTAGCTATGTATTTGCTATGTTAGCTACTTATTTAGCTCAGTTTGCTCTGTTAGTTAGCTCTGTTCAGCTATGTATTTGCTATGTTAGCTACTTATTTAGCTCAGTTTGCTCTGTTAGTTAGCTCTGTTCAGCTATGTATTTGCTATGTTAGCTACTTATTTAGCTCGGTTTGCTTTGTTTAGCTATGTATTTGCTATGTTAGCTACTTATTTAGCTCAGTTTGCTCTGTTAGTTAGCTCTGTTCAGCTATGTATTTGCTATGTTAGCTACTTATTTAGCTCGGTTTGCTTTGTTTAGCTATGTATGTGCTATGTTAGCTACTTATTTAGCTCAGTTTGCTCTGTTAGTTAGCTCTGTTCAGCTATGTATTTGCTATGTTAGCTACTTATTTAGCTCAGTTTGCTCTGTTAGTTAGCTCGTTCAGCTATGTATTTGCTATGTTAGCTACTTATTTAGCTCGGTTTGCTCTGTTAGTTAGCTCTGTTCAGCTATGTATTTGCTATGTTAGCTACTTATTTAGCTCGGTTTGTTTTGTTTAGCTATGTATTTGCTATGTTAGCTACTTATTTAGCTCAGTTTGCTCTGTTAGTTAGCTCTGTTCAGCTATGTATTTGCTATGTTAGCTACTTATTTAGCTCGGTTTGATTTGTTTAGCTATGTATTTGCTATGTTAGCTACTTATTTAGCTCAGTTTGCTCTGTTAGTTAGCTCTGTTCAGCTATGTATTTGCTATGTTAGCTACTTATTTAGCTCGGTTTGCTTTGTTTAGCTATGTATTTTCTATGTTAGCTACTTATTTAGCTCGGGTTTGCTCTGTTCAGCTATGTATTTGCTATGTTAGCTACTTATTTAGCTTGGTTTGCTCTGTTAGTTAGCTCTTCAGCTATGTATTTAGCTCGGTTTGCTTTGTTTACTGCTTATTGGCTCTGTTTATTAGCTTTGTTTCCTGTTTTTAACAAAGAATATTCGTTGTTTCAAGGGCTTGGTGGATGCTTGGTGACGATGCTGCTGCCGTGAAGACCTAGGAGCGGGGCTCCATACACGGTGCCGTCACCAGGAGCAGTACATTTTGCGCAGCAGGAAAGACAGTAGATGTTCATCTGGCGGCCGTGAAGACATAGGAGCAAAGATCCAGCCACGCGCACTGATGAACTTTTGTAAAGCAGGGCGTACAGGAATACGGTGACGACCGGGCGGCCGTCTAGTCGCATGGAGCGGGGCTCCATCGACGGCACAGCCCGTCACCGTGTTTTTTTTTGTTTTCCTGTAACCCTTATTAGAAACGGTTATTAGCAAAACTCCGTGTCTAATGTTAAATACATCAGAAACGGTTTATCTCCTCCGTTGCCATTGTGAGGTTTCACATCAGTGACAGAGGCGGGGACACGGACCCTTTCTCCGTTGCCAAAGGGGTTTTTGGCCCGTTTCCGATGTGTCGTTCTGTACTAGTGCCCAATCCTTGCTAGCTCAAGACGCCACCGAATCTGCTCTCTCTCTCTCTCTCTCTCTCTCTCTCTCTCTCTCGCTCGCTCCCTCCTACTGATTAGCGAAGATGCCTCGCAGCAACGACACACAGGAGCACACTGAGTCGCCGCGGGACAGTCCCCCCGTCAGCGGCGAGTCCGTTGAAGGACCGACGCCGGAGACGAGTGACGACGAATACGCCAACTTCCATGATCCCACCTTGATGCTGGGCCCGCCGAAGGTTGATTCTGATGACGAGTCAACCGAAGAGGAGAAGGAGGAGGAGGTGGAGGACGACGAGGAGGACGAGGCGGAGGCGCCGGTCCCGAAGAAGGGAGCCCCGGCGACGGAGAAGAAAGCCGCCGCCACCGCCTCCGATATGTTGCGGCCGCCGCCGCCACCACCACCTCCAATGCCCCCCAATAAGCGAGGCCGTGAGAAGGACGAGGATTGCGCGGAAGCAGGGTGCAAGAAAAACAAGAAGTAGCTAGTAGTAGTTCTATAAGTTCTCCAACTGTAATTTACTTTATTATTATTAATATGTACTGCGTATGTAATGTAGTAATCACTAATATTAATATAAGTATCTTATAAGTGGTTTTCTCCATATAGTAGAGATTAGGAAAATATTATTTCAGAGAGTAGAAGAAATTCCGCAGAGTGGGCGCGTAGGTCCCACACCTCAGTGGAAGAAACACAAAGGAAACGTACCGTTTCCTATGTTTTACCTATATATATGGGCGTACAGAGCAAAACCTAACACTTGTTTCCTCACTCTGTCCCAGTATGCTAGATCTGTTCGTGGCGGCGCCTCCTGGCGTTGCGGCCATCGCCGGCGCCGTGGCGGCGCCGTCTCCGCCCAGACGACGGCTATCATGGCGAGGTCTTCGCCATCTCCCCCGACACGGCGAGGTCTTCGCCATGTCCCCCGACACGGCGAGGTGTTCGCCATGTCCCCCGACACGGCGAGGTCTTCGCCATCTCGCCCGACACGGTGAGGTCGTCGCTCTGTCCGCTTCCTCTGCCTCCACCACTTCCGGATCTGCTAGATCGATCCAACGGCGACGTGAAGAAGGTATCAGATCCACATCCAGTAGTTCTATCTAGATCATTTCTTGATGTAGTTAACTTGCCTATTGTGCACTTGCAACTGGTTGTAGTTTAGCTTACTTGTTGATAGTAGTTCAGTTCACATCCGGTAGTTCTATATCTAGATCAGTTCTTGATGTAGTTAACTTGCCTATTGTGCACTTGCAACTAGTTGTAGTTTAGCTAACTTGTTGAAAGTAGTTCAGTTCACATCCGGTAGTTCTATCTAGATCAGTTCTTGATGTAGTTAACTTGCCTATTGTGTACTTGCAACTAGTTGTAGTTTAGCTAACTTGTTGAAATTAGTTCAGTTCACATCCGGTAGTTCTATCTAGATCATTTCTTGATGTAGTTAACTTGCCTATTGTGCACTTGCAACTAGTTGTAGTTTAGCTAACTTGTTGAAATTAGTTCAGTTCACATCCGGTAGTTCTATCTAGATCATTTCTTGATGTAGTTAACTTGCCTATTGTGCAGTTGCAACCGGTTGTAGTTTAGCTAACTAGTCCATGTGAAAACAGGAGTCTATTTCGGTGACACTGCATAAAAAGTCGGAGACACAGAACAAACAACGAACATTACTCAAGAGAGTAGTGTTTGTTGACTTTCCCATAATGGCCTCCAATTATATACACAGGTTAGTACACACTATATACTACTGTATACTTCATATTATTGTGTTAAATTGTTTGTTCTATCTAGTAGTGTCAGAACTAACATAAATCCTTATTTACATTTAGGGATATCAAGCTGTTCCCTTTCAAACTCCACCATACATATCCACCGTCGCTATTGTGACGTTTTGGTACACTGCATAAAATACTTTTTTAAATAAGAGTGTTTTATACAGTGTCGCCGAAATGTCACATCGGTGACGTATTAGATTAGATTTCGGTGACACTGCATAAAAAATCTAGAGCAGGTGGTGGCCTCCATGGAAAGGATGATCGTTATCAGGCATCCTATGAAGCTGCTGACATCGCAATATCTTGTTGACAAGCCGTGTGTTGGCTACTCCGGTTCATCAATAAGAGCCACCTCAAGACATAGGTAAGATATCGTTTCAGTTTGCTTAAATTCATAGTGTATTTGTTTTAGCATATGTATTTAACAATTGTAACTCTATTTACTAACGTATAGGGTCCAAAGCTTCAACATCCTTCTCTCAAGAAGTTGAGATAAGAAGAGAGAGATAGAGTGACACCTGCGAGGATTGTGGAAAAGGATGTAGTGAAGAAATCATATATTCTTTCCGTCCTTTGACATGATAGGCTTAGTATAGATGAAATCTGTTATCGTTTTACCTCTTATGTTTGTCACATCTTGTGATGCAATTGTAAAGGTGAAATTGTGATGGAAATGTAAAGTTACATTGTGATATGAATGAAATCTGTTACCGTTTTAGTATTTGAGCTTGTGCTGTGAGATTTTAAGTATCTAGTGGCATTTGTAAACGTGGCATCCTGTAACGGAAATATGAGAAATGCTCAATGCAAACGGGTGGATGGCAAACTCCGTATCTGATGAAGGAAAACTAAGGAAACGGAGGTCTGCGCACAACCGTTGCCAAATGGAGACCTCATCGGAAACGGTTTTTGGCCTCCGTTACCGATGAAGGCCTTCACATCAGTGACAGAGGCGGGGACACGGATCATTTCTCCGTTGCCGAAGGGGTTTTTGACCCGTTTCCGATGTGTCGTTCTGTACTAGTGTCGGACGCTGACTGGGCCGGCTGCCCCGACACGTGCCGCTCCACTTCGGGATATTGTGTCTATCTTGGACCCTCTCTCATCTCATGGTCGTCTAAGCGACAGCCCACGGTGTCTCGCTCCAGTGCAGAAGCAGAGTATCGCGCCGTGGCCAACGCAGTTGCTGAGTGTTCATGGCTTCGACAACTACTTCAGGAGCTCTCGTGTCCGATCACCAAGGCCACTGTGGTCTTCTGTGATAACGTGTCGGTTGTCTACCTGTCTGCTAATCCGGTTCATCATCGGCGGACCAAACACATCGAGCTTGACATTCACTTCGTTCGAGAACAGGTGGCTCTCGGACATGTACGTGTGAAGCACGTACCCACCTCCCAGCAGTTTGCAGATATCATGACTAAGGGATTACCTACAACGCCGTTCGAGGAATTCCGGTCCAGCCTTTACGTCTGTCCAGCCGAAGCTTCGACTGCGGGGGGGTGTTGAGTATACGAGCTGTATATGAGTTGTATTAGGTTAGACTTGTGTTTACTTGTATGTCAAGTCACCTTTGTACCTATATATGTGCGTTGCACCTGATCAATACAATCAAGCGTTGCAATCCAATATTCTACACAATCGAATACTACTCTTCCACGTAAAAAGTAAATTCCAGTTTGCTTGCCTCTTTATCCAGCTTAAATCTAGGTGTAATTCCAGTTTGCTCGGGTTTCAGTTGAATTAGAATGATCGGTTTGTAGTACTGTAGCCTCTTACAAATCGGCCAATCTAGAAATGTGGATGTGAAATTACGGACGGGCTCATTCGAGCCACTGAGCCCATACTCATGGCCCCCGACCCGCATCTGTATCCGATATTGCGGGGCGGCGGTGGCGACGGAGGGCGGCGGCTCCCGTCCAGGAGTTGCCGGCGAGTCGCCACTGGCCTATGGTGATTGGTGAACACGGAAACAGGTTACAGGGTAGTCTGAAATTTCGATCTGGTTTCTTCAGTGCAAGATAGTATCTGGTTTCTTCATTGTAAGATACAGGGTACCGTGTATCTGGACTCTTACAAGGCTGATTGGCCATCTCCTACTATCTCCAAAGTCAACTGTCCCGTGTTTATACATGTACAATCTTGTGCTATATATATTATGCATTTTAGGTTTCAGTTAGCCTTGTAGCACAGCAAGCCAGTTGTCAAATAGAGTTTTAGTTCAAGTGTCTCTGTCTACATTTACTTGTTCATGCATTTTAGCTGTCATTGAACCCTGTTTAGTTGGCAAAGAAACCCACATGAAACTTTCAGAATTTCCCATAAAACTTACGCACCAGTCTGAAAGTCGGATTTTCTTTTTTATCTTCAACTAGCAAGGTGGCCCTCACAAATGCGAGGGCAATGTATGAATGTGCCTAAAAACAATTTGCACCGCATGGTGGAAACTTATACAGTTTTATTCACATTAAATATTTCCTTAGTCGCCATAAGTATATAAAATATATATTACTTTGTACGTCCGCCTATATTATTTTGGGATTTGTTTTGTACATTTATAAAATTTGAGTATAGTGTGTTATAAAAAATTGTATTGATTAATTATTATGTCACACTGTATGTTTGTAAAGATCGATTGTAGGTCATTCTCGTTTTACTGGAACCTCAGGAACTTTATAGAGGTCTAACTTTTCTCGGTATTTTAGGAATCCATCCGAGTCTCCTAAACACTTTCAACAGGCCAATTGAACCATTGCAATGTAACATTGGGGCTTTTATTTTGCTATTGACCTGATGTTATCCTAACACGTTAGCTAAAGCTTTATACAGACAATGCCTATACCGTCAATTTATGTAGAAGTGAGCACTTATCTCCTTCTAGTTACTATATTAACCAAAGACGAAGTCTATGGCATGTATAAAAAAATTGAGTAAATGTATGCCTTATCTCAAACCTATAGGAATCTATCTAAGTTTCCAAAAACATAACAACAACCCAGTTGAACCATAAAAGTAACTGTGGGGTTTTTATTTTTATAGTGACCGAACTTATGGTACCCTAGCGCATCCGTGGTAGCTATATACTACCGATGTCTATGCCACCAATTTATCTAGAAGTGACCCTTTTTACTTTTAGTTGCTATATTCTCTAAATAGATGTGCACGCCACGTGTAATATTGGAGTAAATATAAGTATTATTTATGGGTTGTATTCATAAAGTATACATGCGTGTATATCCGTTTGGTTATTATTAATCTAACACAAAGTCATATAATGTTCAATCCAAACGGCATGGAGTTAATTATAGAAGTACGTGCCATCGTGAGTGATATAACCCGTGGCCGATATGTGCTCTGTCTGCATGTGTATCTGATGGTACCCCGAGTAGGCGTCTAGGAGACACATCAACTTTGATCTAACCATCGAATCGATAATTTGATCTATCCGCGGTAAGGGAAAGGAATCTTTTGGACATGTCTTATTTAAGCTCGTGAAATCAATGCACATCCAGAAAGACTTCCTCCTTGACGGTAGGTCGGATCTGTCTCCCCCTGTAGCAGGTCCTGATGAGGCTATGTTGACATTTCGCTAGGCAGAATGACAACAATTCTTGGGAAGGAAGCCGTGTTGGTTTTAGTGTGTTATACTTGCGGCAATGTCTAGATGGTTGAGATGGTGTTGTATTGAATAAAAAACGATTGGTTATGTTTATTTCTTCATGTTGTTCCCTATGGATAAACTTTTAATAACGAAAGTAATCCATGGAACATGTCAAGGCTTGTCCCTCCATTTTTTCCTTGATAGTTTGGCAATATAGTGGTTTCGATAATTTATCTTGTGAGGAGTGTGCGAGCGGCACGACTGTGAGTCCGAAAACTTGAAGGCCTCCTCTTTGTAGTTAACTCTACTTAATTTCATAAAACTGCCAAACTTTTAAAATCACACATTTTAATATATTTATGTTCTACTCGATCATCAGTCTCCTTTTGGCCAAGCTGCAACCATGTTGTAGTGTAGCCCGTACTCCTCTAACCTAATACACGCACATGCGTGTGTATCTACAAAAATCAGACCGCATCGATCTGCATCGTGTTTATTTTTTCCTCACCAAGCAACTTGTGCTTCCCATAACGATCAGCGTTAGAGTTTTTTCTAGACAAACGTGTGTACACTGTTGGCTGCTATACATTCAGGTCTTGACCAAACGATCAGCTTTGGAGTTTTTTTAAGGACCGTGCAGCTTGTGGGAGTTTCACGTGTCAGACGTATGTCTAGAAAACGTGTCAGGCGGGCCTCTAGTCGGTTATACGACCTGGTATTAACCAATCGGGATCGTACCGGTGACCGGTCGTAACCAATCGTGATTACACAGAATTAATACTTTTTTTTTGGGAAAGGATCCGATTCATAATTCAGAATACACAGAACAACTTACAAGAAGGTCCAAACAAGAAAGGAAAACACAAAAGGACCCTGCAAATTGCACTAAGCACCCTGAACATCCTGGAGAAGCTTCAATCGGATCCAACGCCGGCGCCCAAGAGCCTAGCCGCCACCGCCGTCGCCGTACCTCCAACCGCCGGGGAGAGAGCGCCGCCAAACTTTGTAGGAGGCCGGAGAAGTCATCCGCCGCTGCGCGACGGCACCTAGCCGCGCTGAACGCGCACGGCCACAACGCCTTCTCCCCAGCACCACCGAGCTTCCAGCCGACGCGGCAACGCGCAGGCCAGCCACCACGAACGCCCACCCACCTCCATCCACCGCTCCCCTCGCCGCCAAGGCCGGCCAGAGCAAAGAGAAGGAGGGAGACCACCACCACCTGCACCAACAAAACCGGAGCTCCCAGCAGCACCTACCTCTCCCCTCGCCGCCACGGCCGGCCAGAGAAGCAGAAGCAGAAAGAACCACCGGACGCAACACCTTCACGGCCTCCTCGGCGACAAAAACGCCGCCGGAACGGGGAAAGGAGGGGAAGGACCTCGCCTCACACACCGACGCCATCGCCACCGTCCTCGACGCCGTCAGCCAGGCACGCACACCTACAAACCTATCTACACGCACAGCGAGCTGCCGGAGCTCCCCCCACCTCGCAGTGCCTTAAAGGCAGCCGGAGGCGGAGGGGAGCGGCGGAGATCACCGGCGGGAGCGAGGAACTTCGAGTCGCCTCTGGATTCGCCTCTCTGCACTGTAGCGAGGCTTATCCCCAGAGAGCGTCGAAAATATAGAATTAATACTCTTTATACCGGATGTATAAAACGTGTCAAACGGACCTCTATATTGTTACGTAATTATTAATCGTTAATTAAATCCTAGTCGCTCGTTTTAGATCTAACTATCAAAATTAATTAGAATGATGTGGGTTAACGTGGTGTCTCGAAAAACTAACTCATTTTGCTTTTAGTATATAATAGATAGATGTATATAGAGGTGCAATGCACACGGACATGCTGGTACAATAAAGGAGCTGACGTGTCCACATACATCGCCGCTTCTATATAGAAATGGCTTTAGAGTGTGGATTTTGAATAGCTGTCAACTTCAGGTCGTACTTTCTTCTTACAGTAATCCCAAATTGTTCGGACATGTCCAATGAGTTTGGACTCAATCCGTCAGGAAGTAACCAATCAAAGTGGTAGAGAAGATTTGCCAACACAATCTCCACGGTCGAAATACTGAACAATATTCCAGGGCATTGACTTCGCCCAGCTCCAAAAGGAGTGAATTCAAAATTTGTCCCATAGAAGTCAATGTTGCTGTTCTGAAACCTCTCTGGCTTAAACTTCGTCGGACTTTCCCAATATTTTGGATCTCGTGAAATTGCGAAGGCATTAACAAAGATATTAGTGCCTTTAGAAATGTTATAGCCCATGATTTCACAGTCCTCTCTTGTCTCTCGCGGAATCAGCAAGGGAGCAGGAGGATGCAACCTAAGGACCTCCTTGATAACCATCCGCATGTAGTGGAGGTCCTTGAGGTCGGCACTCGTGATGACCGCTCGATCTTTGCCTAATATTTGACGGACCTCTAGTTGTGCCCTTGCCATAGCTTCATTGTTCTTGCAGAGCTCGGACATAGCCCACACAATTGTGCTTCCAGTGGTATCAGTGCCAGCTCCAAATATGTCCTGTAGACAACGTTTGAAGATATGTTATTTCATTAAACAAAATAATAGTTGATAAAATAGACAGACGAGACGTACTAGAAAAGGAACATAGGTATCTGCGAGACAAACCATGACATATGCATCTCCTAGTACTCTATATAAACAGATTACTGATCTCGGAAATTAATAGTGGCTTTAGAGCACATTAGTCCCCATTTTTGAATTTTTTAAACTGACCATTTTTAAAAATAAATTAAAAAAAATACATATACACATTGTACGTAACACATATAATTAGTTTAAGAAAGTTTTTGTACTTTGAGCTACACAAAAATACAATTTTCGGATTAAAAATCAGCTATATTCATTTTTTTCACAGCAAGAGTTTTTTTCTTCTGTAACTAAATTTTTTTTTTTGCACAAACAAATTGCGAATATGTTGAAAACATGAGTATGCTTTCAACGGAAAAACTATTTAATTTGATTTTTTTACAAACAAAGCTGTTTAAAGCTATCAGCAATAGCAAGCTCTGGATCAGGAAGAACACACAGCTTGGTGTCGTCCTCAGTTTACATTTTACTTGTTTCTTCCTTAGTTACCTGATGAGACTTAGATATTCAGTGGGTGCATATGCTGAAGTTTGTGTTCAGCCAACGTATGATTTTAAACTAGTAACCACATACATTAGATATACACGTATTCATATATCTTATATTAAAAAATTGCATGGATAGATTAAATATCTAATCCAACACATAGTCACACGATCCTACTTTAGAAGCGAATTTTTTAGACTGCACAAATGTGTTCGGCTCAGTTTGGATTGCCGGGCAATTTTTTAATACTCTCTCCATCCAAATATAACTCTCTTAGATTTGTCAAAAAGTGGATTTATCTAGACATTAAACATATATAGATATATCCAGTTTTGTAAAAATTTGAGAAACTTAAACTATGTTCCAAGGAGACACGAACAGAGAAAATCCAAGGAGACACGAAAACATCAAATGGAACTTCCGGTCTGCGGTTATAAACACAAAAATTATTGTTCACCGTATTGCAATAACTAAATTAAAATCTTTACCTAATAATAAAGACACTAAGGCTTCCGCGGTTTGGTGTGTCATTGGATTGGATTTGCCCATAAAGTTATTAATAATTACCCACCAAGGCCACCCATAAGTTGTTCCGTCTAAATTTTATCGTTCTGCCCTCCCACGAAATAACATTATGCTGCAAACTACCCCCGTACCGGTCCGTTCTTGTTTTTTCTCCCGATCAAACCACATCGATGCGCATCAGAGGAGAGATCGGGAGGGATTTCACGCTGTCTCGCCAGTCGCCAACGACTGCCGCCGCGCCTCCGGCATGCCACTCCGTCTCATCGACCTTCTATTTCACCCAAACTGCTCCCAGCGCCTAGAGCTCAGATCTAATGCGCGGTCGATGGATCTGAGGCTCCTGCACCGGCGTTCGACGTGGTCCGGGCGGAGGTACTCTCCATCGCTGCCCGCAACCGCTGATGTCGCCAGTACATCCCATCGCTGGTGTCCCGGTGGCCGACGGTGAACAACCTTGACCACCTATTGCCCCAGCCCCGTATTTTGGCTGCGAATCGGTAGCCGGAGAAGAGCGGCGATGGGGAAGGAGCTAGCTGATTTGGGGGAGGAGCTTGCGAGCGCCATTGGACGCCCGCCCGACGGTGGCAGCCCAAGCCGTGGTTCGCGGTCCCGCCTTGGCGGCCTGTCTGGCATCGTCGATGCCGCATCGAGTCGCATCTGCTCGTCGAGGTAGTCCTCGCTGTAGAAGGGTGTGCCCCTCTGTAAATGAAGACGTCCCTGTCGCGCGGCAGCTGATTGATGCAGAGCGCGCACGCCTCCTGCGCGAGCATCCCAGGCTCGCCGAACTGCTCGACATCAAAGAAGAAGGCGTAGGCCAGTGATGCCTCCAAGAAGGATAGCGCCTGAGCTACATCTAGCTGTAGCTGTGCGCTGCTGCTTCCGGTGTGTTGAAGAAGATTCCGTCATTTATCTCCACCTTTTGCTATTTCTGTATCCATTGATATTTGTTATTCTCACTGATTCTTCAGTTTTGTTTCATTTGGACATATGGTCAAACGGCACTCACAGCAGATGTAGATTGATGTGTTCTAGGAAAATTAATCTGCTAGAATATTACTTTGCGTTTCCTTTTGTAGATGTGTGCATATTAAAAAAAAAAAGTGACCATCTCCCACTCATCACTACAATACGTATGTTGTTATTTGTGTGATTGGTCATGCATTAGGATTAAACATCAAACACAAATTTGTACATGCATAGGAATTTAGGATCAAACATCCAACACAAGTTAAATTCTAGGATTTTTGATTTATCAAAGTTGCTTCTTAAAAGCCTTCAAATATTTCAATAGCCTTAGCCTATTATGAACCTTCCACTTTCTATTATTCAGGGTACTTCTTCATGGATATTCTGAACCTTCCACTTTCTATTGTTTTGGTTGCATATATTTTTTAAAGAATCCCTAACTTACTTGAGTTTCGGATCAGGATCTTCTAATTTCAAATCCATGCAGGTGTGACGGTACTTATGAGTATGTGAGGGAGGGTCGGTCACCGACTCACCGGTGAGGAGGAGCGGCAACACCGGTAGGGTTTTGGAATAGCTAGAGTGTAGGAGTGTGGGTATGATGTAGATGGGTCAGGGGTTTTGCCTAACATCAAGTCCGCGAAATTACAAGTCGCGTGAGGGCTTGTGAAAGCGACGTGTTAGAGTGTGACAACCAAGCTCATTGCCTTGTGATTGATCATGTTCATCGTGAATAGGTAGACAATGTGACCACTATATCGATGATCCTGACGGAGACGACAGGTGGCAACATGGATGTGTCACTAGCATATGCGAGAATTTGTTTCTTCCGTTGCAACGCACGGGCACATTTGCTAGTTATAATTATGTTTGAAATAACAAAGGGTACTCACCAAGATGACGACGCCAATAATCTCTGAGGTTAGAGGGAAGGACAAGGAGTCCTCTTCCTGCAGCCTGAGCAGGACGTCCAGCAGGTCCTCGTCGTCGGTGCTACTAAAGGCGCGGCCGTCGGCAGCTCGTGCCGCTTTGCGACCGTCGATGATGTCGGCGATGATGCGCTGGATAAGCCCGTAGCTCTTCCTTATGTTGCGCTCGCCGCTGCTGAGCGACCGCACCAGCCACGACGACGGGAAGAGGTCAGCGAGGTAGAAGCCGCCCATAAGCTCACTGACCCTATTTATCTCTTGGATGTACTCGTTCTGCTGCGTGAACTTGCCGCCGAAAACCGCCCGCGCCACGATATCGTTGCTCACCGACCCCAGCATCGCGGTCATGTTGACGGTCGACGGGGCGGCAGCGGCGGCGATGGAGCGGAGGAGGCTGCCCACCTCTGTGGCCCTGATGCCCTCCATGCGCCTAACCTGCTTGGCGTTGAGGAGCTCCATGACGCAGATCTTGGGCATCTGGCGCCACCGGTCGCCGTAGGTCCCGAAGATGATGCCCCGGCCGCCGCAGCCGACGATGTCCTGCGTCGGGCCACAGGGCCGGCTCGCGAACACGGCGTCGTTGGTCTTCATCACCAGCGAGGCTGCCTCGGCGCTGGAGACGACCACGGTCGGGACCTCGCCTAGCATGAGGTGCATGAGTGGCCAGTTGTGGGGACCCCGGACTAGCTGTCCGAAATACCCGATTATGCTTAACAAACGATCCCGTGATCAGTCTGTCGTTGCACATAATCCGAATTGGGTACCAAAGTTTACATCCATTACAATACCGAATAAAAAGCCTTACATAAATGGTCATTTAGACCAAGTTCTTACATAGGTGCCTTCATGGGCCAAACCAGATATATCAGCGGAAGCTACGGCGTAGTAGACATCATATTCTAACGATGACAACCCGACAGGCAGCTGACTTGTGGAGATCCTTAGTTGGCGTAGAAGTCGCCATACTCTTGCTCGGCGTAGTGCTCCTCCTCGTAGTCTGGCCAGGTCAATAGCCAGGGACGAAACCAATATGAGTACATTTGAATGTACTCGCAAACTACCCCAACATGAGTATGCACCAGTTTTATTTTAGTTGACAACTTTTTCTTATTTAAAACATCTCTATATCTTTATTGAAAAAGGTAAGAAGAGTTTTATAACTATCTTTAAAGAAGTCACCATTTTCATCTGTTTTTCCAAAACTCCTCCTTTTTCCGACCATAGCCCGTCATGGTCCACTTTCATCCAACCACCTCATACCGATCCGTTGGTATAGGTGTAGGAAACAATCTCCACTTCATTTTTCTTTTAAAACTCAAAGTCTTTTTAAAAACTTGCACATGGTCTTAGGACAGTCTCCCAATTGTCCATATCCGAGGACTCGGCTATTCGAATAGTTTTAACACTCTGCAGAGGTAGCACGCTTTTAGCCCACATCCATCCGGCAACTCATCGTGTCTGCCACGTCTCGCCATACCAGGTGTATGCGAAGTAAGCCGTCGGCCCTAGCCTCTTATTTGCTCATGCTAGTATAGGATCCTTCCCATATGACACTTTCCATCTACACCCAGTCCGGTTTCCCGTCAGAAACCCTAAGTGTGAGGACTCATAGTTTTGTCCGGCGGTTTATGGTGGAACCTTCTATCCTCCCCACCAACTTGTGTGAGGACCCGGGTCAGGGGGTAGGTCCTCGGACCATCCCCTCATGCATAACGGAGTCATCTCCGTCGATGAGGTATCCCATACTAATAAGAGCAAACTACATGACTAAGCCTTTTCCCATATGTGGTAAATGTGGTCGCACAGGGTAAGATTGGTCGCCATAGTACTAGGACACTGTGCATTTTTCATAAACATCACCACTTTTCCACTTTTCCAATACAACACCGACATCTCGGCATTCCATAAACTCACAAGAAATTTCAAAGGAGTTTTGAATAAACAACATTGTTTTCCCATCCTAAAGTTTTATATAAACTACTACATAGGGTGGCAAAATAATATCCATATACTTTTGAAATGGGTTTTATAAATCTTGCTTTGAGAGTAAAACATGTTATGAAAGTAGATGCATATGTTGGTAGTGCAAGCTCAGAGAATAGCTTGCCTTGCTTGGCAAAGTGATCTTGCTCTTGTTCTTCAAATTCAGCAAACTCTCCTTCCTCGATATATCCGACAACGTTCTCGTCTAATTAATAAACAAACAATGCAAACAATCACTAAGCTATACAAGCAATCATCTCAACATAACCATCATCAACATCACAATTAGCTACTGCACACATCAAACCACACAATTTGATTTTCAAATAAGTTGAATTAAACATTATTTAATTAAGTCCAAATTATGGCAGAAACTAGTTATTCATGTTTAAATCCACAACTTGAGTTTTGCTGGTCACAAAAATACAAACTAAATTTCTATAGAAAGCTACTGATGTGTAGAAGACAACCCAATTTGAATTGGATCAATTGGAGTTACCAAACTCCCTACACATTGGACTGAATTCAGTAGCTTAATAATCAAGTTTTAGCTACCATTTAAATTCTATTGTTCCAAAAATTAAACCCTTTTAGGGGTAACTAAACATGGCTATATGTGAGCTAACAAAATTGGTCCTAACTCATTTGGGTCAACCAATAAACATATTTGTTTGTTTTAGTCCAGAAGGGTTTATCTTGAAGTCAACAATTAATACTGCTTAATTAATTCTACCAAAATTAGGGGAGCTAACACAAGGCAGTACTAAGCTAGCAAAATTGGTTTGGAATTATTTGGACTCACAGAGCATCAGAAACAAACAAGTTTAGAATTTAAACCTTCTGTAGCATTTTCAATAATACTTTTTATATGTTTAATTAAATGACATGAGACCAATTGTGTTGGTTAAACAATTTCATAAGCTTTCCAGAACAATTGAGTTTGATTTATTTGGATTCCTAATTCTCAAGTTATTGAATTTCAAAGTCAGGACCAGTACTGACTTCTCAGAGAGGAATTTAAATTCGAAATTAAATCTCTCTGGATAATGTTGAAAAGGCTGACAGGTGGGGCCTACATGGCAGCGGCACATCGCGCGCGGGGAAATGATTTAAAACCTGACGAGCGGGGCCCGCCCGTCAGTCTCTCTCTCTCTTTCACTTCTAAACGAAACGGTACGCAACCGTTGGATTTAGATCCAACGGCCCACGTTTGCCCACGTCGACGGCAAACGTCGGCGACCTAAAACGAGCGGCGCTGCCGCGCCGGCGACGGCGAGGTGGATGAATCTCTCACCTAGAGGGCTCGGGAGGTCGCGGAGATGATGCAGATCGACGGCGGTGGTGAGGTGGAAGCTTCTGGCCGAGTTACACTTGCTGGGGTGGGCTGGTTCGTCGGCGGCGCGCTCTCGCTCTTCCACGGCCACGGGCAGCAACTCCGGCGAGGTTCCACGGCCGCGTCTGGGCACTGATCAAAGGGAAAAAGGGTGCGGTGAGTGCGGTGAAGCAGAGGGAAGCAAGTGCAGGCCAGAGAGGGAAGAATGGGGGAGCAAGGCGCTGCGGCCATGACCGACCTTGACGGCGGCAGTGGCTGCGGCGGTGCACGGCCTCCCGCGGTGCACAGATGAATCGAGAGGGAGGGGTGAGGGAGTGAGGTGGTGTGGTGCTTCCAGAGGGGTGGGGGTGGTTTATAGGGCAGGGGCCGGCGTTCGTGGACGAGGCGCACACGGCGACGTCCATGGCGCACGGGAGTGGATCAATTCCACGGCGGTGGTGCGAGGGACGTGGGCGCGCGGTGTTCAGCGGGGTCCGGACACATTCTAGAAGGTGTGGGTCGAGCTGCGCGTGTCGAGGCGCAGAGAGCTGGGCCAATTTGGCCGGCGACGCCGCGGGTGCCACGGCGAGGCATCGGGGAAAGGGCGGCGTAATGGCGCGGGGAGGGGCTCGAGTGCTCTCTCCTGCACGCAGAGGCAGCAGAGGCACCGGGCGCGCGCGCAGGGGGGGCCTGGGCGGCTCGGAAACGGCGATGCGCAGCACGGCGACACGGCGGCACGTCGGGGCGAGGGAGAGAGGTAGGGGATGACGTTTTTGCAGAAAACCCCCTGCCTCCTCTCTGCTTTCCTTTTTATTTCTGTTTTAGTCCTTCTGTTAAATCCAGAAGGTTTTCTAGGATTTAATTAGGGCATTTAAACATTTTAGAAAAATTTGCAAAAATTTGTGGGGCCTTCCCATAATGTACAGAAGCTCCACAAAAATTGGCATAAAATAATAAAATGTTTTGAAACATTTTCTTTTATAGTACTTTGTTTATGTTATTTTAATTTATTTCAATTTGTTTTTATTTTAGAATTTCAAAACTAGTTCAAAAATAATATTTGGAGGGGAAAGTGGTAGGAACAAAATGGGGAGTGTTTACATTACAACTCCACTGACTTTGGTTTGAAATTAATTGGGTTTGTCACTTGAAGATTTTCATGTGACAACTTGTCACTTTTATTTTTCTTGCTTTGATTTTATATTTTGCTTTCTTTCTTTCTTACTAGTGTTCACTAGAGCAAACACTCACACAAACAGCAAGAACAACATCTCAAGTAACAAAAAGCAATTAACATACAATAAACAACAAAAGTTTTTGTTGGCTCTCATTTTTGGAATATAATCCTGATAATAATTTTGGGATGTTACACCAGTGCCGGCGGACAGCTCCATCATCCGGTGGTACGGGAGCACGCTGGCGACGTGGTGAATGCTGCCGATGATAGGCAGAGTCCATGGCCCGGGAGGCAGCTGCTTGCCGGGCTTGCCACCCAAGAGCTTGGGAAGAAACCAAAGAGACACTAAGGTGGGTAGCGCTATGTAACACAAGTTTAACCACCCCTCCATGTCTGGCAGTGTTAGAGCTCCCCAAATGGGCTGTATCTGCTCAGGACATGGCACAATCAGAGGCTATATATAGAGAATGAGGGTGTGGCCGGTCAGGAGCATAAGAATGCACGCAGCCGCAATCTAATCAGCCTTATTAGAAAGGAAATTACATAGTAGAAGCTTAGCAGAGACGAGTAGATCGCAGAAGCCTGACTTGGAAGGTACTTGGCAGGTGGCACTGCTGTCAGCCTCCACGCCTCACTCGAAAGTCTACAGAACGAGTAACTCGTTGGCTGAAGCCAGACTTGGATATTTCATTGGCGCAGCTGTCATCCTCCACGCCGATGAATCTTCTCATCGCTACAAGCCAGGGAGGGCACACAATTCTTCTCCGACTAAATCGACCTCTCGTGCGGATGTATGTTGTCTACATCGAGCGGGCCAATCTGAACTACATCGAGCCGAACATGGATCCCAAGTTGTACGATTATTTGATTACGCCAAGCATTGAGCAAGGTCTTCATTGAGCGAGCACATCGTTGGCTGAAGCCTGACTTGGAAGGTCATTGACGCAGCTGTCATTCTCCACGCCTATGCATCTTCTCATCGCTACAAGCCGGAGAGGGCACACAAGTCTTCTCCAACTACATCGTCGTCTACATCTCGCTGGACCAAACATCGATCCCAAGTTGTACGAGTACGCCAAGCATTGAGCAAGATCTTCATCGAGCACATCCACGAGAAGCAACATCATCCACACGCAGGCCGGTGTGGAAAATAAGACTCAATCGACTTCTTCCCCGACAGCAAGGCATCTACATCTAGTACCATACAAATTGTCTTACATTAGTCTAGCACGACATGGTTCCTTGCGGTTAGGTGGTCGATACACCGAGATGGCTTCCACGAACCACGATCTGGGTTGAATAGCAAGAGGCAGCTACTTTTACTTTGCTTATTTTTCCTGTTGGATATGAGTTGTGAAATCAATTGTCATCGACAAGGAAGAAAAGCACATAGTACGCAAATAAACAGAGGACAACAAATCAATTCAAGGGCAGCAAAACATAGGCTGTTCCACTGATATGGTCTTGAACTACCATAGATATAGTCTAGATATATAACACCAGGCAATGCAAAATAAATATGGCATACCAAAATCCGGTACTAGTAGGTTGAGCTGCCGCGGCGATGTGATCCTGAGCTACCGCACATAAGAAAATATCAAGCACTGAACTAAAGCAGTCTTCTTCGCAAAATATAAGTATTGGGCACTGTCACATTTTTTTTAGAAAAGGGTCACCCACTAGTACAGAACGACACATCGGATACCCCTCTATGGAAACGGCACGAGTTAGGCGACAGAGAATCGCGATTTTATCGTTGCGGACGAGGCCTGGCAGAGGTTGGTCCGTCAACATTGGTTAGGGAGAATTTTATATCTCCGTTATCAAAAGTATTGGCAACGGTCATAAATTTGTCTCCGTTTCCAATATGTATCTCTATGGCTACGGTTGTTTATGTATATCCGTTTGCGATGTGCTTGGGAAATTGCAGTTGCAATCTGGAAGTGCGCCTGTTCAATGCGGCTTAATTCACGAGGGATTGGAACCGCCTGATCGACGCTAATAAAATGTGACTGGAACCGCGCGAAGCCAGGCAGGTCCCGCATTCTCCCCTTCGTTCTCTCCCACATTATCTACCACACTAGCACAACCGCCATGGAGGAACCCTGGTGGCAGAACGAGGAAGTCCCGAGCGACGACGCGAGCGCGGAAGACCGCGGTGAAGTTCCATGGTGGGATCAAGACGGGCCGCCGGACTCGGACCCCGACGACTCGGACCCGCCATCTTCACGCTCTGTAGAAGACGACTCCGATGACTCGGACCCGCCGTCTTCATGCGAAGGAGAAGACGACTCCGAAGAGGACGAGTCGCCGGAGGAAGAGGAGCCGGAGGACCCGCCGGAGCCGTATTATTCTAGCCAGGAAGAATACGACGCCGACGACGACGACGAGGAGGCGTCGGAGGAGGCGCCGGAGGAGGAGGCATTGGAGGAGGCACCGGAGGAGTAGGTGCCGGAGGAGGATGCGCCGGAGAAGGAGGATCACGCTCCGGAGAAGGAGCCGCGAGAGGAGGATTCGCCGGAGAAGGACGCACGGCCGGAGGAGGAGGAGCACGAGCCGGAGGAGGAGGAGGAGCACGCGCCTGAGGAAAAGGCAACCGGCAAGAAGCGATGCCGCGCCGCGGATGACAATGGCGCGGAGGCAGGGCGTAAGCAGAACAAGTAGAGTAGATAGTTAGTTCAATTACTCTATTGATCCTTTGTAAGTAGACCCAGTGTGTCAGTGAAGAAATTAGAGGAAACGGTTGTTTATCGCCTCCGTTTGCGATGTTATATGATATAAATGTGCCACTGTGGCAAACCTAACGCTCTCGCTCTCACTCTCACTCTCACTCCACAGTCATAGTGTGGCGGCGGCTCCAGACCTAACCCTTATCTCGCAGATCTGAGCGGCGCGTCCGGCCGGCATCGCCGCCGTGCATCTTCCCCCAGCGGCGCGTCGGCGCATCTTCCCCCAGCGGCGCGTCGTGAGCCGCCGTGCATCCCCCCCAGCGGCTAATCGCCGAGCCGCCGCGCATCTTCCCCGAGTATGTCGCCGACGCGGATCTACTGGTCTATTGCCATGCATCTTCCCCGGGTATGTAGCCGACTAGATCTTACATTTTGTTTAAAGTAGCACAGAAAACTTGTCTAGTATTTGAAGTCTAGTATTGTGTTCTGTCTAGTGCCGATGATGAATACACCCCTCGACACTAGATCTTACATTTTATTTAAAGTAGCATCTACCGATCTAGTATTGTAGTACTGTCTAGTATTGTAGTATTGTGTTCTGTCTAGTATTGTAGTACTGTCGATGATGAATACACCCCTCAACACTAGATCTTACATTTTTTTAAAGTAGCATATAAAACTTGTCTAGTATTTGAAGTCTAGTATTGTGTTGTGTTTGTTTTTAGTACTGCCGATGATGAATACATTACCTTCAACTTGTCTAGTATTTGAAGTCTAGTATTGTGTTGTGTTTGTTTTTAGTATTTGAAGTCTAATAGATTAATTTCAACCCTTTGTCAATGTGCTAATCCTCGTTATGGTTTTGTGTAGCTAGTGTATGAAGTAATAGTATATTTCGGCGACAATGCATAAAAATGGTGAGGCAATTGAAGGTAACATCACCTTCAAGTTCTGCCTCCAAATCGTTTCGATCGGACAGCAAGCACACGGATATAGGCGCTTAAGGTGTAAACTGTTTTCATCTTAAATTGTATTTATGTCAAGTAGCATCATATTTGGCTCTTTTCTAACTAGGCATCCATGTATTTTATATGCAGAAGCGCCATGCAGATCCAAACAAGCTTTAAAAGAGCTAAATACAAAGTGGGATCATATCCGTGAACCGTCGCTGTTGTGACGTTTCGCTGCACTGTTCAAAACACTTTTTTAATTAAGAGTGTCTTGGACAGTGTGGCCGAAATGTCACAGCGGTGACGTTATTATATTTCGGCGACACCGTCCAAGATGGAGCAAGCCTCGCTACTCGAGTCTTTTGCTAGGTCGAATTCCGTTTTCGGCGCTTCGGAACTGAGGAAGAAGGTGGAGCTGGAGAAGAGTGGAGTGTCATAAAAGTTAAGTTTAGGAAGGCATGAGAATGATAGGATTAGCGAGGCATGTGTAACTCATCTTTTGATGCTATGTAATGATGACAATTCTTATATACGTTATGAATGGATTTGGTAGCAACTTTGTGCTTCTACTGTGAGATTTTGAATGTAATTTGGCAACCGAATTGCTCATGTAGGCTTCTGAAAGAACCTCAATGCAAACGAGTAAAATAGAATCTCCGTTACTGATGCACCGATACATCGGAAACGGAGATGGGTCCGCAACCGTAGCCAACTTATGCCTCATCGGTGACGGTTTTTTTTTGCCTCCGTTACCGATGAAGGCCTTCACATCAGTGACAGGGTCGGGGACACGGACCATTTCTCCGTTGCCGAAGGGGTTTTTGGCCCGTTTCCGATGTGTCGTTCTGTACTAGTGACCCCAGCCTCTGCATCGAAGATATGCATATGGCCGCTTTATTTCTTTTATTCAACATAGCTGGCAGAAGCCTTACAACGAAAGATACAAGCTGAACCCACCAACAGTGAAAACACCACTCGATGATGGATCCTAGCTCGGCATCCGGGGGTGGACAGGTGCATGGAGCCTCTGTGGCGCATCTATTGCAAACAGTGGTTGTTACACCATTTAATCCTAACCCCAAGACCCCGAGAGGTAAAGAACTGGTGGAGAAATGGAGAAAAATCACTGCATTCCCTTCAACCGCTGCGCATGTTTATGCTGGCCCATCAGTGTCCTCGGACAGGGTTGTGCTGCAGGGAGGCGAGCTGCTACCCGTCGCCAACGGACGTTCGTCTGCAGCTGGCAGCGAGATGCTATCCTTCGCCAGCGGGCGGCAGACTGCGGCTGGTAGCGGTAGCCTGGATGCAGTGACGCGGCCCACCTCCACGTGCTCTGTCGGGCCGAAGTAGGCCGCCGTTGCACCGCTGGAGCCGGGTGCGATGGGCGACGGGCAGCTCGCTGCCGCCTGCACGTCGCCTGGAGCCCAGCTAGCTCCGGTTCGTGGTGGGCTGCACGGGGACTCCGCAGCGGTTGGCTTCGTCGGCCAAGAGGATGCTGCTGTCTTCATGGTGGGCTCGCTGGGGTGCCCAAGTGTGGCGTCCCGGACGAGCTCGCCATCACCGACGCCGGACACTACAGGGGTGAGGGCTGCTACATCGACCGTGCCTTCCCTGTGGTGTCTCCGCCGTCTTCGCCTGCTACACCGACAACTCCTGTGGTGGAGAGGGGAGCTACCCCGCCGCTGTCCTCTCCCACCACAGTCACTACTGTTGGGGGGCAATCGCTAACCAAGGCCTTGCCTAGGCATAGCGAGCGTCACCTAACGGGGAAGGATGGCGCTTCGGCAACGGATGAGGACTCCATGACCAAGGCAATGCGGCGCAAAGCGGGCTTTTCTCTACTCCCACTCCTGGTACGGCTCCTGCGCACTCCTTCCTAGCTTTTTCGCCAGCTAAATTGTCAGCTCAGTTGTCTAATGTAGGCGTCAGTTTAGGGAGGAATGAAAATGATGTAGTTTTATTGGCTAAGATTTTGAGACATGTAGAATATGATCGCCGCAAGGTATCACCTAGTGTTTCGAGTAGGCCGGTTTCCTCTCCTATAGATGATGATGAAGCGAATGACACATTAGATGGACAGCTTCTATCACATCTTGTAGGGGAGGTTACGGAGTTGGATTTAGACGAGGCTCAGCTGGGATCTTTTGATGACCTGTATGCTTCCGGCCGGAGATCTAAATCCGCTAAAAATAAGATGAACCGATCTTCGCGTAAAAGCGCGAGAAAGTCGAAATCCCCAATTGTTTCCCAATGAATCACTAGCAGGAAAAAGCTTTTCTATGGATCCCTATTCTGTGGCGCACGAAACAAGCCGTGCGCCACAAAACAAATTCTGTGGCGCATCTGTCACAGTGCGCTACAGAAATGTCACAATTTTGTGGCGCACTGCAAGCATGGTGCGCCACAGAATTTCCCTATTCTGTGGCGCACCAATAGGGGTGCGCCACAGAAAGTGCGCGGGCCCCACACCCACCCACGGGTCAGCCACTTTTGGGCCCATTCTGTGGCGCACGCGTCAGATGCGCCACAGAATATGCAAATTCTGTGGCGCACCCCTGCCCATGCGCCACAGAATTAGCATATTCTGTGGCGCATTCGTGCGGGTGCGCCACAGAATTACTTGCGCTGGCCCCACCAATAATTGGGGAAGAGACATTCTGTGGCGCACTAGCTGCGGTGCGCCACAGAATAGTGACATTCTGTGGCGCACCAGGAAAGGGTGCGCCACAGAATGTGCGTTCCAGATATTTTAAAAGGGGCATCTCCCCACTTTACCCAACCCATTTCCCATTTGCTCTTCTTCTTCCTCTCCTCCACCCACCTCCCAACTCGTGGTGCTCCTCCCTCCCATCCAATTTTGACCATAGATTTCTCCATTTTTTGTAGTTAAACCTATTTTGGTTGATAGACTCCCCCATATATACTCTCCTCCTCTCTCCCCATCTTTTTTTTTCCACTATCACGTCTCGGGATCGAATCTACAAGGTGAGGAAAGTTGGATGGACATGCATGAATGAAGCTTGTGTGTTGTGTGCATGAATTGGTCCGGAAAAAACATTTTGTTGTTGCTTGTGTCGGCGTGGTGCATGGATGTTTGCCGAAATGTTGATTAATTTCCATTTCGGCAAATTTTTGCACCACCCATATGTCATACTTTTAAGAGAGGTCATGCCGAATTTTTTCGTCGACCTTGCATGCATGTGTGTGTTTGTGTGTGCATGTTGCGGTTCTAATTAACATATGTACTCTCGTTTCTGCTCTATGTATAGCGCGTAGTCAACCATGGTCATAATGATGAACTCCGGTCGAATCAGAACATACAAGGAAGAAGCGAAGGCGGACATGATTCGGTCCAACGGGAGCCAGATAAGATGTCCATGTCGAAAATGCAAACTTGAGAGGTGGATGAACCCTGATTCTGGATTATTGGAGGAGCACCTGCTCAGGCACGGTTTCATGCTGGAACAAGCCGAACAAGATCATCATCATGACGAAGGAGATGCCGTCGGCGGACAAGATGATGACGAAGGAGATGCCGGCGGCGGACAAGATCATCATCATCATGACGAAGGAGATGCCGGCGGCGGACAAGATCATCATCATCATGACGAAGGAGATGCCGGCGGCGGACAAGATCATCATCATGACGAAGGAGACGAGCAGACCCCGCTAAGTTTGGCCTTGCAGGAAGCTCATTTTCAAGAACTGCTTCTCAGTCAGACGAGCAACGACAGAGAGAAAGCCAAGCTAGCGCAAATGGGGATAGACGGGATCACTCCGTTGTATCCTGGGTGCCGGCCCCAGGATACGCGCTTGCAAGTAACGCTTGATGCTATGGAGATGAAGTCGGGAAACAAATGGACCGACAAGAGCTTCGACATGAACCTGAAATTCATGCATGATATTCTCCCCAAGGGTAACACATTGCCAACTAGTATCGAGGAGGCCAAGAAAGTCCTGTGCCCTCTTGACCTACCGCACGTCAGATACCACGCCTGCATCAATGATTGCGTAATTTATCGGGGCGATTACGAGGACTTGACCAAATGTCCGGTGTGCGGCCACGGACGGTACAAGAGTGGAAACAAGAAAAATCCTCGAAAAGTGGTATGGTACTTTCCTATCACTCCCCGTCTTCAGCGGTGGTTCGTGGACCCTAAGGAAGCAAAGCTCATGCAATGGCACGCGGAAAGGGAGAAGCCCGCAGAAGATCCGGAGAAGGGCACCATCCTGACACACCCTGCAGACGCTAGCAATTGGCAAGCATTGGACATCGCCTTCGAAGATTTTGGGCGCGACGCAAGGAACGTCAGGCTGGGTATGAGCACAGATGGAATGAATCCGTTCGGCAACCAGAGTAGCGCACATAGCACCTGGCCCGTGTTTGTATGGCCTTACAACCTTCCCCCGTGGCTGTGCACGAAGCAAAAGTACATACACATGAGTATGCTTATTCAGGGGCCGAAACAACCAGGTATCGACATACATCTGTATTTCGAGCTGTTGAAAGAGGAGTTAGAAACGTTATGGAAGACGCCAGTCCGTACGTGGGACGCCTACACTAAAGATTATTTCAATATGAGAGCCGCGTTGCTCACGACGGTGCAGGACTATCCTGGAATCTCGTATGTATCGGCCCAGGTGGGACACGGATTCTGCGCATGTGTCAGGTGCATGGATGACACCCCGCATATCCAGCTACCAAGAGATCAAGGGTCTTCGAAAACCGTGTACCCAGGGGCTCGAAGGTGGCTTCGCATGGACCACCCTTGGAGAAAACGCGGTGATTTGTTCGATGGTCAAGAAGAGCTCGGAACAGAACCGCGCCCGAGGAGCGGCATAGAAATTGATGAGCTTTTGAGAAATTGGGAGGAGTGCCCTGCGCCGGGAAAGAAGCGACCGAGGGTAGATCCGCTGCTGGGTGTATGGAAAGCGAGGTGTGCTTTCCATGACTTGGAGTACTGGAAGGTCCTCCACACGCCCCATAGCCTCGATGTAATGCACATTACGAAGAATGTTACCGAGGCTGTTCTTGGCACTCTTTCGAACATGCCGGAAAAGACCAAGGATGGGAAGAAAGCAAGATACGATCTGAAATGGCTTGGCATCAAGAAAGATATTCAGGCCCCCGATAGTGATGATGATGATAATGATGACCAGACGGAAGGGACTCAAGGTCGCCGCAAAAGGAGGAAGAAGAACGCGGTGGTGCTTCCCCCTACCTGCTTCACTATGAGTCCGGAGGAGCTCAAGCAGTTCTACATGTGCCTCCTAGGAGTCAAATTTCCTTACGGTTACGCGGGAAAGATAAGCAGATATCTGGACGAAACAAAGAAGAGGTTCAGCGGGATGAAGTCTCACGATTGTCATGTGCTTATGACGCAGATAATTCCCGTTGCGATCCGAGGGATAATGGACGAGCACGTCCGTGATACGCTGTCTGCACTTTGCAACTTTTTCGACGTCATCAACCGGAAGTCGATCGGCGTGAGGCAGCTCCACAAGATACAGGATGAGGTCGTGGGGATACTATGCGAGCTCGAGATTTACTTCCCGCCCGCGTTCTTTGACATCTGCGTGCATCTCCTTCTCCATGTCGTTGATGACATTCTGAAGCTCGGGCCGACGTTCCTGCACTACATGATGCCGTTCGAAAGGCAGAACGGTGTCATCAAAGGATACGTTCGCAACAGGGCCCGTCCAGACGCAAGCATTGCCAAGGGCTTTCTGACCAAAGAGTGCATCTCCTTCTGCCAGAGTTATCTAAGCACCGAGAACGAGGATGTTGGTCTGCCCACTAGGACGCACCTCGGCAGGCTCGCTGGTTTTGGTCACCGCGAGGGCTACCGCTCACTCCCTGTCTTCATTGATGGTCGACGCGACGACTTCGAAAGGGCTCACCGGGTCGCGCTACAACACTTAGAATTGATCGAACCTTGGGTGGAAGAGCACAGAAGCTTAATCGAGAAGAATTACATCGACCTGGGCCGGCCGAGGAAGAACGGAGATGTAACCAGAGAGCACAACTCCAGCTTCACGAGATGGTTCAAGAAAAGGCAACTGTCTGAATCACGGGTCAGAAAGCCATGTACGAAAGATGAAAAACTCATATTCTCCATATCACAGGGCCCCGGGCAGAACGTGAAGACCTATCAGTCGTACGACATCAGTGGTTACAGATTCTGCACCGAGGAAAAGGACAGGAGTAGCGAATATCAAAACTCAGGAGTAACTATGCTATCCTACGCCGATGACGAGGCTACCGTCAAGCAAAGATACTTCGGAAGGATAGAGGAGATATGGGAGCTCAACTACTGTGGAGAGTCGGTGCCAATGTTCCGTGTGAGATGGGCCAAGAACGTCGAAAAAGAAGGCCGGTATTTCACCACCATGGTTATACCCGAAGCCAAATCGAAGAACGCCTCCGCGAAAAATGAGCCATGGGTACTCGCTAGCCAAGTCGACCAATGCTTCTTCATTACCGACCCGTCAAAGCCTAGCCGTGTTGTCGTGAGGAGGGGCAAGAGGAGCATCATCGGAATGGAAGGAGACGCCAACGAGGAGGACTTGGACAAGAACGGCGATCCGAAGATCGAGGAGGAATTCGACAAGTACTTCGACATGCCTACTACTTGTAAAGAAAAAAGGAAGACCTCCCTACCTACGAAAGGTTGTCCGTTCACGCGAAGAAATCTCAAGGTGACCGGCCTAAAGTATTCAACCGCCAAGAAGGGAAAGAAGAGATGCTAGCTCGGAACCGGACGGGAAGAAGAAGACTTTTTTGTGTATTATATATAATTTGTTTGTGTGCGTGAGACAAGAATATCTATGTATTTTGATATATGGCACAAGTTCAATATTTTGATATATGGCACAAGTTCAATATTTGTATTAATTTGTGTGTGTGAAACTTTTTTTGTGTATTAATTAATATAAGACAAACACAAAATTTAACAAAAAAAAAAATGGGTGACAGCCAGGATTCGAACCTGGCTGCCCCAGGTTACAGAACAGCTAACCAGTGGGCTACTGAGATGGTTCTGTCAAGATCAGGGACCAGAGGCTTATGATATTTCTGCGAAGGAATTCTGTGGCGCACCACCTAGTGGATGCGCCACAGAATATCAAAATTCTGTGGCGCATCCACTAGGGGTGCGCCACAGAATTCCAACACTTAGGCATATTTCGCGTCCCCGCCGCCGGTTTTCTTTCTCTTCTTCTTCCTCGCTTCTCTGTACGTGCTCTCGACCCACTCGTCGCCGTCGACCTCGAGCCGCCGCCGACGCCCCCGCCTCGGCCTCGCCCACCTCGCGCCCGTGCCGCCTCGGCCTCGCCCACCTCGCGCCCGTGCCACCGACGACCTCGCCCGCCCCAATTCGTCGCCGTCGACCTCGAGCCGCCGCCGACGCCCCCGCCTCGGCCTCGCCCACCTCGCGCCCGTGCCGCCTCGGCCTCGCCCACCTCGCGCCCGTGCCGCCTCGGCCTCGCCCACCTCGCGCCCGTGCCACCGACGACCTCGCCGCCACCGCCTGGACACGGCGCACCGCCCTCGACACCGCCGCCGACCACCTCCTCTCCCTCCTAGCACCGAAGGTGACCCCTCCTCCTCCCCTGGTCTCCTCTCCCTCCTAGCACCGATGGTGTTTGTCAAAATGCCTACACTAAAATTCTTGTACGAATTTGATAATTTCAGTTGCTATTAGGTTAGTTGTTAGTTTAGGTTAGTTTGTTGCTTGCTTGCTTGTGCTTTGGGTTAGTTTAGGCTGTTAGGTTAGTTGTTAGTTTAGCTTAGTTAGTTGATAATTTTACTTGTTAGTTTAGGTTAGTTTAGTTGCTGTTAGGTGTGTTGCTGTTAGTTGCTGCTTGCTGTTAGGTTAGTGTTAGGTTAGTTGCTACTAGCTAGGTTAGTGCTTGCTAGTTGTTAGTTGCTACTAGCTAGGTTAGTGTTAGGTTAGTGCTAAGTTTTTGCTAGTTGTTAGTGCTTGCTGTTAATTAGTTGCTGCTTGTTAGTTGATGTTAGTTGATGTTAGTTGCTGCTGCTAGTGCTAGCTAGGTTAGTTTCTAGTTGTGTTGCTAGGTTAGTGCTGCTGCTGTTAGGTTAGTTTTACTTGTATTTTTGAAATGCATTTCATTTGTAAACTAATATATTGTATTTCCGTATGCAGGAAGTTGGGAAGAAGCACCGCGTTCTTTCAGGTGAGATGTGGGATGTGGCGATGCCGGCCGGAGATGCCGGCCGGACATGTGGATTTTTTTTTGGAGATGTGGATGTGGCTCCGACCATCGTGTCGTGGAGTTGGGTGTTTGTGCTTGTGCTCCGACCATCGTGTCGTGGAGATGCCGGCCGGAGATGCCGGCCGGAGATGTGTTTTTTTTTGTGAAATATATGCAGGTACCCCGAGACCCTTGAGATTGCCGGAACGTCGATTAACTTCCGTTCCGGCAAATTCGGGTACTCCATATGTCCCTTTTTTAGCAAAGGTCATGCCGATTTTTTTCGTGAAATTTGGCATGACTTTGCTAAAAAAAAGGACATATGGTGTATTGTGCTTGTGCTCCGACCATCGTGTCGTGGAGATGCCGGCCGGAGATGCCGGCCAGAGATGTGTTTTTTTGTTGGAAATGCTTGCAGGTACCCCGAGAGGCCCTTGAGATTGCCGGAACGTCGATTAACTTCCGTTCCGGCAAATTCGGGTACTCCATATGTCCCTTTTTTAGCAAAGGTCATGCCGAATTTTTTCGTGAAATTTGGCATGACTTTGCTAAAAATAGGACGTATGGGGTATTGCGACTAATGCATGGGCCGGGGTATCTTAGTACTAATTAGTTAGGTGATTTTTTTATCTTAAATTTGTTATACTAACTTTTTGCCTCTTTTTAATGCAGTGCAAACATGGCCGACAATGACGAGGCCGGGGTTTCTCGAACAAGAGGCGAGGAACCGATAGAGGAAAATAGTATCATTCCGACGTTCATCGCAGAGGCGGTGACAAAGACGCTCACGTCGCTCTTTACTACCATATGTGAGTCTGTCAGGGTTTGGACTGAGGGAGGGAAAAAAGGGCCTCCCCAGTGATCAGCTTCGGCTCCAGACAGTACTCAATACTGCCTCCGGAAGATACACCAGATACACCAGAGAAGAAGAAGAAGCACAGGAAGAGAAGTAAGCCAGCTCCGAAGCCGAAACCTATCTTGGGGTATGAACCCATGATACCACCCCGTGCGGGTGGCTTGTCGTCCCGATTGCATGAAGCTGGTCAACCGATACTGCCTCCGGAGCTGCTCCACCTCGCAGATGGATGCATGGTCCCTTTGCAACATGCTATCTTGAAGCTAGAGGACAACCTTCTTAAAGACGAGAATCCAAACTACCGGTGTTCACTGTCAAGGTGCCAAAGGACTTGGTTGACTTCGTCGATGAATCCCCCGCGGATCTGTTCTTCATATCGTGCGAGGACATCTTCAACTTGTTTCACTATAAACGGCTGGACTATAACTTGGTCCGCCTATACGCGCTCAACCAGGCGATGAAGATCAGGAGAGAACAAACCCCTTACGTCAAGGTAGTGGATCCCTACTACATGCGGGACAGCCAGCTGGAGGAAGGATCAACGACACGGGCCAGGGCCACAGAGTACCTCCAGAGAATCATGCTGAACATGAACACGAAGAACAGCCTTCTTGTGCCTTTCTTTTTCAAGTAAGTCCGCATCTAGTCGCCGCTGTCGTATCTTATGCTTTCTTATAGATTTCTTCTGTTGTGTTGATCCTTTCCAATATTCCGTTTCAATTGTGTTGAGCAGTGACAAGTACTCAGTACTCATCGTCGTAAGCCCGAAGTGGTCAGTTGCCACATATTTTGACTCAGGGAATTTGGACGTGCCGAAAGACTACACTAGAATTAAGGGTGTTCTCGATGAGGCTCTCGAGGGCTACGCCCAAAACGGAGGTCCCTTCGAGAAGAAAGGGGAACGTGTAATGGACAACACACACAAGTTTCACCATGGGACTGGGTTCCATTGCCTCAAGCAAAAGTCTGGCAGCGTGGATGCCTTCTACGTCCTCTTTCACATGAAAGGGTTTGTCCGGGATGCAGTGATAACGAGGTTGCCATTTAGTCTCCAAGAATGGACCAAATATGATGAGGATCTCACCGATGATGAGCTTAGAGAAGACTTCCATCGCATCCAGTTACAGTTATCGAAAATCATCCTGGAAGATGTCAAGACAGTAGGGGGGTCCTTACACAACGCCAGAGGTAGAATGTATTATAAAAGAAAACCTTGCCTCACTCGCAAGAAGTGCTTATTTCTTTTCTATATTAGATGAATAAATCATACTCTAGTTATATCATTAACCAAATATATATCCCAATCGATTTTCAGGGTTGTCTAAGTGGGAGATCGAAGAACGCCTAGATATGCAGAATGACACGAGGACGTGGATGACGAAAGACGGCTATAATCCGTTTCCGGAGCAGATCAGGAAGAAGGATCCATCATACGGGTGGTTCTCTATTTGATCTTAGTTGTGTGAACTATTGTGTGACATTAAGACTTGTGTGACATTGTGTGAACTTTTGTACCAATTGTCACTATATATGTATGTATCTCGGGATATAAGTAATGCGATGACATTGTAATGTGTTTGTTTTAATATACATGTGAAAATATATTTCTGTTTCTGTTATATCTGTGGAAATATGAAATATATATTTCTGTTTCTGTTATATCTGTGTAAATATGAAATATACATGTATTCTGGTATTATATGGATATTTGTATTCTGGTATACGTACGGGTAGAATACTGCACAGGAATTCTGTGGCGCACCCAAAATATTTCTGTGGCGCACCCTATTCTGTGGCGCACGGTTAGGGGGTACGCCACAAAAAGTAATTCTGTGGCGCACCGGCCGGGGTGCGCCACAGAATTGTTCTGTGGCGCACAGGGTGGTGCGCCACAGAATTTACAATTTAGTGGCGAGTATTCTGTGGCGCACCCCCATGCGCCACAGAATAGCTTTAGGGGTGCGCCACAGAATGGCTTTTTCCTACTAGTGGCAATGCGGCGCAAAGCGGGGCTTTTCTCTACTCCCACTCCTGGTACGGCTCCTGCGCACTCCTTCTTAGCTTTTTCGCCAGCTAAATTGTCAGCTCAGTTGTCTAATGTAGGCGTCAGTTTAGGGAGGAATGAAAATGATGTAGTTTTGTTGGCTAAGATTTTGAGACATGCAGAATATGATCGCCGCAAGGTATCACCTAGTGTTTCGAGTAGGCCGGTTTCCTCTCCTATAGATGATGATGAAGCGAATGACACATTAGATGGACAGCTTCTATCACATCTTGTAGGGGAGGTTACGGAGTTGGATTTAGACGAGGCTCAGCTGGGATCTTTTGATGACCTGTATGCTTCCGGCCGGAGATCTAAATCCGCTAAAAATAAGATGAACCGATCTTCGCGTAAAAGCACGAGAAAGTCGAAATCCCCAATTGTTTCCCAATGAATGGCATATTTGAAAATAGCAGAGGTCTTGGCGACTTGGCTAAACATTTAAATATTGCGCATCATGTGAGGGATTATAAATTGGATTTTTTGGCTAATTCTGAGACGGGTAGACGAGATTTTCCAAGCACTCTACTAGATCGCCTTTCTGGTGGTGTGGAGTTTACTTGGCATTCTTTTCCCCCTCGAGGGAGATCGGGTGGCATGTTACTTGGCATAAAAACTGATACCATGTAGCTATTGGACCGTTCGGATGGTGATTTTCACATCAAATATAATATCCGAAACAAGTCCGATAACTTTATATGGAGTTTGGTTGCTGTGTATGGTGCTGCCCAAGAAGAGTTTAAGGCTGCTTTTCTTCGAGAATTGGTTAACTTAGCTAAGGATAACCCGCATCCTATTCTTATAGGTAGGGATTTCAACATGCTAAGATACCGTCACGAGAAAAGTAAGGGCAGATTCGATGGTCATTGGTCTCTCTTATTCAATGTTGTAATTGATAGCTTGTCACTAAGGGAGGTCCACATGGCGGGGAGACAATTCACTTGGGCTAATAGTCTCCCCGAGCCGACATTCGAGAAACTGGACCGGGTACTGATGGATTCCCGTTGGGAGGATAAATATCCATTGGTATATGTTCGGGCTTTAGAGCGTGTTGAGGCATTTTCGGATCATGCTCCCATACTCCTTTCTACTGGTACATTGAAACCGACCGTTAAGTCCCAATTCAAATTCGAATTAGGGTGGCTGTTGCGTGATGGTTTTGATGATTTGGTTAAAAGGGCATGGGCTCAGCCGGCCGTGGGCAACAATGCTATTCAACGTTGGAATGGAAAGATGCGTAATTTGCGTAAATTCCTGCGTGGATGGGCACGGCACACAACCGGTATTCTTAAAAAAGAGAAAGAGCGCCTGTGCTCCATTATTGATGACCTCGATAAACTTGCAGAACAGCGGCCCTTAACAGCAAATGAGAGTGACCTAAAACGGCACTCGAATGAGCAGGTGGGCCGGATGTTGCGAGAGGAAGAGCTTAAATGGTACCAAAGATCTAAGGCGCAATTCATCTTGCAAGGAGACTCGAATACGAGATACTTCCATAATGTCGCTAATGGCAGACACAGGAGGAAACTCATTCACTCTCTTCACCAAGACGAGGGCCTGATCGAGGGTCAGGATATGCTCAAAGCTTATATTACTGACTAATATAAAGGTCTGTTCGGCGCTCCGGAGGAGGGTAACTTCACTCTCGAGGAGACCCGAACGGATGATATTACCCAAGTTACTCCGGAAGAAAACAACTTGGTCATCGCACCCTTCTCTGAAGAAGAGATAAGCAAGGGGGTTTTCCAAATGGAACATAATAAGGCACCAGGGCCTGATGGATTCCCTGCTGAATTTTACCAGCATTTTTGGGAAACTATTAATACGTCTCCAACGTATCTATAATTTCTGATATTCCATGCTTATATTATGCCAATTGCTACATGTTTTATATACACTTTATATCATTTTTATGCATTTTCTGGGACTAATCTATTAATAAGAAGCCACAGTGCCAGTTCATGTTTTCTGCTGTTTTTGGTTTCAGAAAAGTTGTTCTGGAAATATTCTCGGAATTGGACGAAACAAAAGCCAAAGTCCCTATTTTTCTGTCACGTACACGAAGTCCGAAGGAGAGACGAAGGGGGGCTGTGGGCCGCCCTCACCACGTGGCGGCGCGGCCCCACCTTCTGCCGCGCCGTGACGTGGTGAGGGGCCCACAGGCCTCCACCGACGCCGCCCCTTCGCCTATATATTCATCTATTCGGGAAAACCCTAAACACCCGAGTCATATTCCACGAAAAGTTCCAGAGCCGCCGCCCCGTCAAACTTAACTCGGGAGGGTTCTGAAGCTCTTCCCGGCACCCTGCCGGAGAGGGGAATCATCACCGGAGGGCTCTACATCGCCATGCCTGTCTCCGGAGTGATGTGTGAGTAGTTCATCTTTGGACTATGGGTCCATAGCAGTAGCCAGATGGTTGTCTTCTCCTCTTGTGCCATCATGTTTAGATGTTGTGAGCTGCCTATCGTGATCAAGATCATCTTATTGTAATGCTACATGTTGTGTTTGCTGGGATCCGATGAATATTGATACCATGTCAAGTTGAATACTGAAATATTATGTCTATGTCTTTTATGATCTTGCATGCTCTCCGTTGCTTGTTGAAACTCTGGCCAAGTGAATGCTTGTGACTCCAAGAGGGAGTATTTATGCTAGATAGTGGGTTCAGTCTCCATTGAATCTGGGGGAGTGACAGCAACCCCTAAGGTTGTGGATGTGCTGTTGCTACTAGGGGTAACCTAATGATGCTTTGTCTAAGGATGAATTGTTGTTTACATTATGCACTTTACGTAATACAATTGTCTGTTGCTTGCAACTTAATACCGGAAGGGGTACGGATGTTAACCTGAAGGTGGACTTTTTAGGCACAGATGCATGATGGATAGCGGTCTGTGTACTTTGTCGTAATGCCCAAATGAATCTCATAGTAGACACCACAACTTGCACATGCATGTTATGCACTTATCAATATTGTCAATTGCCCAGCTGTAATTTGTTTACCCAGCATGTTAGTTATTTATTATGGAGAGACACCACTAGTGAACTGTGGACCCCGGTCCATTCTTTTACATCTGAAATACAACCTACTGCAATCATTGTTATTTTTCATTCTCTGCTAACAAACATCATTTTCCACACTATACGTCTAATCCTTTGTTTTCAGCAAGCCGGTGAGATTGACAACCTCACTGTTAAGTTGGGGCAAGCATTTTGGTTGTGTTGTGTGCAGGTTCCAAGTCAACCGCCAGGACCTCCCCTACGACACCGCACTTTTTCTGGCGCCGTTGACACCTTCAGAAGTGTCTTCATCTCCTACTGGTTCGATAACCTCGGTTTCATACTGAGGGAAAACTTGCTGCTGCACTCATCATACCTTCCTCTTGGGGTTCCCAACGAACGTGTGACTTTCACGTCATCAAGCACTTTTTCTGGCGCCGTTGCCGGGGAGATCAAGCCTTCTGTTAGGGGAGTCTCTCACTTCCAATCTCTTTACTTTGTTATTGTCTTGCTTAGTTTATTTTTATTTTATCTTGTTTGCTCTCTTATTTAAAAAACACAAAAAATTAGTTACTTGTTTTATTTTTGTTATTTCGGCCTAGTTTATTTTGCTAAAATGAGTACTCCTGTGAACACCAAGTTGTGTGACTTCACAGCACAAATAATAATGATTTCATATGCACTCCTATTGCTCCACCTGCTTCTAAAGCAGACTTTTATGAAATTAAACCTGCTCTATTAAATCTTGTTATGAAAGAGCAATTTTCTGGTGTTAGTACTGATGATGCTGCTGCCCATCTTAATAATTTTGTTGAACTTTGTGAGATGCAAAAGTATAAGGATATAGATGGGGATATTATAAAACTGAAATTATTTCCTTTCTCTTTGAGAGGAAGAGCTAAAGAATGGTTGCTATCTTTGCCTAGAAATAGTATTGATTCATGGACTAAATGCAAAGATGCTTTCATTGGAAAATATTATCCTCCTGCTAAGATTATATCCTTGAGAAGTAGCATTATGAATTTCAAGCAATTTGATAATGAACATGTTGCCCAAGCATGGGAAAGAATGAAATCTTTGGTAAAGAATTGTCCCACCCATGGACTGACTGCTTGGATGATCATCCAAACCTTTTATGCAGGACTAAATTTTTCTTCGAGGAACTTGTTGGATTCGGCCTCTGGAGGACCTTCATGTCCATCACTTTGGTGCTGCAACAAAGCTTCTTGATGATATGATGATTAACTATTCCGAGTGGCATACCGAAAGGACTCCTCAAGGTAAGAAGGTAAATTCTGTTGAAGAAACCTCTTCTTTGAGTGATAAGATTGATGTTATTATGTCTATGCTTGTGAATGGTAAATCTCATGTTGATCCAAATAATGTTCCTTTAGCTTCATTGGTTGCTCAAGAAGAGCATGTTGATGTGAACTTCATTAAAAATAACAACTTCAACAACAATGCTTATAGGAATAATTTTGGTAGCAACAATTATAGCCTTATCCTACAGTGGCAATGGTTACTTTAATTCTCATGGTAGAACTGGATTGCCTAGTGAGGAAAGGATGTTAGAAATTGAAAGGGCTACTAAGAACTTTATGCAATCACAATATGAGCAAAATCAATTGTTTACTAAAACTATGAATGAACAATCTGCTATGTTGAAAAATATAGGGCACCAACTCGAAAATTTGAATAGGGAGATTTCTGGTTTGCAAACTAAGATTTCCACTGCTGAAAACCGTATTTCATCCATGTCTGAAGCACAATCTTCTTTGATTAACAAAATGGCAGCCAAACCTGAAACTCTTGATAGTATACTTTTGCTACTGCCAATGCTATCCAAGTTAAAATTGACAACAATATTAGGATGTTGGCTGAATTGCATGCTAGGTGGGAAAGAGAGGATAAAATTGAAAAAGAGAATAGTATAGCTAGAGTTTGTACTATTACCACCACTAGTAATGCTAATGTTTCACATGCTAGTAAGCCTCCTACTATCAATGGTAACATAATTGGTGTTGGCAATGTTTCTACTACCCTGCAAAACGTTTAAAATTGCCCAAAACCACTGAAACTGTTCTGATAAGAGTGCTGAAATTTTTCGAAATATGGGAGACAATGGTTCCTTTGCCATTGACCAAATGATTTTGATTTTGATGATTGCAATATTTCTGAAGTAATTATGTTTTGCAAAAGCTAGCTAGAAGTCCTAATGCTAGTGCTATTAATATGGCTTTCACAAAACATATTACAAATGCTCTCATACAAGCTAGGGAAGAGAAATTAAAACATGAAGCTTCTATCCCTAGGAAGTTAGAAGATGGTTGGGAGCCCATCATTAAGATGAAGGTGAATGATTTTGATTGCAATGCTTTATGTGATCTTGGTGCTAGCATTTCTGTTATGCCTAAGAAACTTTATGATATGCTTGATTTGCCACCTTTGGAACATTGTTATTTGGATGTTTATCTTGCTGATAATGCTATGAAGAAACCTTTGGGGAGAGTTGATGATGTTCTTATTATGGTTAACAATAACCTTGTCCCCGTTGATTTTGTTGTTATGGACATCGAATGCAATGCATCTTGTCCTATTGTTTTGGGAAGACCTTTTCTTAGAACTGTTGGTGCCATTATTGATATGAAAGAAGGAAATATAAGGTACCAATTCCCACTCAAGAAAGGTATGGAACACTTCCCTAGAAAGAGAATGAAGTTGCCTTTTGATTCTATTATTAGAACAAGTTATGATTTGGATGCTTCTTCACTTGGAAACACTTGATTTTCACTTTCTGCGCCTAGCTGAAAGGCGTTAAAGAAAAGCGCTTATGGGAGACAACCCATGTTTTTATTTCTGCTTTTTTCTTTTTCTTTGAGTCAAGGAGCTTGCTTACTTCTGTAACAACTCCTTTGTATCTTTATTTTATTGCATTGTTGTGCCAAGTAAAGCCTCTAATAGAAAGTTGATGCTAGATTTGGATTTCTGCGCAGAGACAGATTTTTGCTGTCCACCGTTTTGAGCTGTACGCACTCCAGAAAAATCAAAAATTCTGAAAAATTCAGGCGTGATCCTCATATATGTACGCAACTTTCATTATTTGACTTTTCGCATCTGAGCAACTTAAGTGCCTCGAAAAAATTCGTCTTTCCAGACTGTTCTGTTTTTGACAGATTCTGCCTTTTGATTTGCATTCTCTCTTTTACTGTGTTTGAGTGGATTTCTTTGCTCCACAAAATATCAGTGGCTGTAGCTAATGTCCAGAAGTGTTGGAGATGATTGTGTCATCACAGAACATGTGAATTTTTGATTATGCACTAACCCTCTAATGAGAATTACTTCGAGTTTGGTGTGAAGGAAGTTTTCAAGGATCAAGAGAGAGGATGATATGATATGATCAAGAAGAGTGAAAAGCCTAAGCTTGGGGATGCCCCCGTGGTGCATCCAAGCATATTTCAAGAAGACTCAAGCGTCTAAGCTTGGGGATGCCCAAGGCATCCCCTTCTTCATCAACAACTTATCAGGTCATCTCTAGTGAAACTATATTTTAATTCTTTCACATCTTATGTGCTTTACTTGGAGCGTCTGTGTGCTTTTATTTTTGCTTTGTTGTTTTTTTTCTGAATAATTGGATCCTAGCATTCTTGTGTGGGAGAGAGACACGCTCCGCTTTTTCATGTGAATACTCATATTCTTCACTTATATTTGTTGAGTATTCTTAACTAGCTACTGCAATGCTTTTAGCTCCTGTTTTTCATGCATCTCTTGTTCAGAGCTGTTAGTTCTTGTAGAGAAGTACTCTCTTGTTTCATTGTTGTATATTTGGAGAGTTTTGTGTTGAAATAAGTTGATTGGTGTTTGGTTGGAAACAGAAAATGCTACATGTGGTAGATGGTATATTGAAAAGACATACTCATTCTTGTAGATCATTGTCTTGGATAATTTGATGCTTTGCAATTGTTTTGAGCTCTCAAGTAGATCATGTTTAAGCTCTTGCATCATGTAGTTAAACCTATTAGTGGAGAACTACCGTAGAGCTTGTTGAGACTTGGTTTGCATGTTTGTATCTCTAAGGTCTAGATATTTTCTGGTAAAGTGTTTGAACAACAAGGAGACAGTGTAGAGTCTTATAATGCTTGCAATATGTTTTTATGTAAGTCTTGCTGTACCGGTTGATATCCTGTGTTTGCTTCAAACAACCTTGCTAGCCTAAACTCTGTACTGAGAGGGAATGCTTCTCGTGCATCCAAACCTTGAGCCAAAACCCATGCCATTTGTGTCCACCATAACTACCTATTATGTGGTATTTCCTGCCATTCCAAGTAAATACTTCATGTGCTACCTTTAAACTATTCAAAACTTTATTACTCCTTATTTGTGTCAATGTTTTATAGCTCATGAGGAAGTATGTGGCGTTTACTCTATCACCTTGTCATTTACTCATGACAGACTTTCACCAATGGACTAGTGGCATATACATCCGCTTATCCAATAACTTTGCAAAAAGAGCTGGCAAATGGGGTGCCCAGTCCCAATTAATTACAACTATAACCATTTGATTCTCTTCACATGTTTGCCAATGATTTATCAAAAGCAAATTTCAAATGTTAAACTTTATCAAATAGGCACTCCTCCATGGTATGTGATTGTTGGAAGGCACCCGAGGATTCGGTTAGCCATGGCTTGTGTAAGCAAAGGTTGGGAGGAGTGTCATACCAATTTAAAATATGCATGTGTAAACAAAAGAGAAGAGGGATGATCTACCCTTGGGTAGAAATAACGTCCTTCATGGGAGCCGCTCTTGAAAGTCTGGGTGATAAGGGGATAGAGTGCCCACTGCCATTCGTTGACAACAACAAACACCTCTCAAAAACTTACTTTATGCTCTCTATATGATTTCAAAAACTTAAAAAGCTCTAGCACATGATTTAATCCCTGCTTCCCTCTGCGAAGGGCCTTTCTTTTACTTTATGTTGAGTCAGTTTACCTACTCTTTCTATCTCAGAAGCAAACACTTGTGTCAACTTTGTGTGCATAATTCTTATATGCTTACTTATTGCACTTGTTATATTACTTTGTGTTGACAATATCCATGAGATATACATGTTGAAAGTTGAAAGCAATTGCTGAAACTTAAATCTTCCTATGTGTTGCTTCAATGCCTTTATTTAGAATCTATTGCTTTATGAGTTAACTCTTATGCAAAGCTTTTTGATGCTTGTCTTGAAAGTACTATTCATGAAAAGTTTTTGCTTATATGATTCAGTTGTTTACTCTTTATCTATTTGTTAGCAAACTATAGACCATTGCTTTGAGTCACTTCATTCATGACATGAGCCTTGCAATATTATTTGATCAAGATTGTGTGAAGCATGTCTCCTCAGAAATTATTTTGTTGTTATCGTTTTACCTACTCGAGGACGAGTAGAACTAAGCTTGGGGATGCTTGATACGTCTCCAACGTATCTATAAT
Organism: Poa pratensis; assembly: GCA_947311845.1. NCBI lineage: Eukaryota > Viridiplantae > Streptophyta > Magnoliopsida > Poales > Poaceae > Poa > Poa pratensis. The sequence continues at coordinate 29,051,686 of CAMZMU010000039.1, read as the reverse complement.
TTCTGATGTTCCATGCTTATATTATGCCAATTGCTACATGTTTTATATACACTTTATATCATTTTATGCATTTTCTGGGACTAACCTATTAACAAGATGCCACAGTGCCAGTTCCTGTTTTCTGCTGTTTTTGTTTCAGAAAAGTTGTTCTGGAAATATTCTCGGAATTGGACGAAACAAAAGCCAAAGTCCCTATTTTTCTGTCACGTACACGAAGTCCGAAGGAGAGACGAAGGGGGGCTGTGGGCCGCCCTCACCACGTGGCGGCGCGGCCCACCTTCTGCCGCGCCGTGACGTGGTGAGGGGCCCACAGGCCTCCACCGACGCCGCCCCTTCGCCTATATATTCATCTATTCGGGGAAAGACTAAACACCCGAGTCATATTCCACGAAAAGTTCCAGAGCCGCCGCCGCCATCAACCCTAACTCGGGAGGGTTCTGAAACTCTTCCCGGCACCCTGCCGGAGAGGGGAATCATCACCGGAGGGCTCTACATCGCCATGCCGGGGCCTCGGTCACCCAGGGCCGGCCCATAGGCGGGGCGACGGGCGTCCGCCCCGGGCCTCCGACAGACAGGGGCCTCGGTCCAGGTAGCGCTTCAATATTTACTGGTCTTTTGACCCAAGTTGGCAGCGTAAATTTTCAAAAAGATTAAAAGCCCCGAGATGCAAACACTGGCCCAGTGGAACACGCACGGGAGCACCACAAGGGAGTACATGATCATTCTGCTTACACATAAAATTAGCTACGTAGATCATTCTGCTCGTTGCTAGACTTTGCGACTCCTCTCTTTCAAAAAATTCTTCGACAGCAACGTCAATCTTGTGCCTATTTAAGGTTGCAACAAGGTATTAGTGGAGGCCAACAGCGCGATTCCACTCAATTGACTAAATTTCAGCGTACGCAAAACAAGACCATGCTACTCACTCTTTTTTTCCTTTGTGCCTGATTCTTGAACCTTTGATTGGATCCAAGAGAGTGCTCACGATAAAGGTGGAAGTCCGTTCAGTTCATGATGTGGTATTTTTTTGGTGTTGCAGATCAAGCTACATCACCCATCCGGTTGTCATCTTATAAAAACGATATTGTATATGTATGGAACTATAGTGATTCCTTACTATCATGATATATTCACTTGAATTCGGCCAAAAAATATACTAAGGTTCTATACAAATTTTAGAGAGTAGAGATCATTTATCTTTCGTCTGTACTCAAAGTTTATTTTGCTTTGGAAATATACTAGTATGGTAAGTATTTTAGCACAAATATTAAGTATTTATGTGTGAACAAGGGCCCCTTCTATTGTCTCGCCCCTGGGCCCCGAAAATGTATGGACCGGCCCTGTAGCCACCCCGTGGCATATGCCGTGTTCGACACCACGTCACATAGGCTCTAAAATTTCATAATACGTCATACCAGTTGGCGTACTCTGAGATTGTCATATCCCTTTATGATTGAAAAAAAAGGATTATTTCAAATGATTTAGCCTTTTTTTGTTTCTTAATCTCGGGATAAGCCAAAGCAAATTGCGTTTTCTGAGATTTGAAAGCCCTGTAAGATTTCCAGAACGCCTAAGCCTCTAACAGTTTTTAAAATGGCCGGACTTGGCTGAAAATTATTTGTAGCGCCGCTGTTAGCTGAAAGTTTGGTTACTTGTTACGTAGAAAAAAAGATAGCTGATAATTGTAGGTCCTTCGGAACCCTCCTCCCTGGTTAAAAAAAAATCTACCAATCTACACGTCACTATTGCACCCGTGCCACGAGAGAGAGATATTTGTGTGCGTGGGCGTACTCCCCATCGATGTTTTTGAGATCTGAGCTCATGGCAGCTCGACCATTTGCCATAAAAATTCTATATCTGTCAATCAGTGATTACATTATAGCCCGTAGGCTCCACGTCTGTCTCAGGCATGTGCAAGAGTCAAAGAAAAGAAAATAAAGAGTCAAGAGAACTCAAATATATTGAGGTAGTGGAGCCTTTCATTTTTCATTTCACATTCAAGAACGATGAATTTTAGGAAAGGAATGAAGTCATAAACAAGATATTTGAAGCAAACCAAGTCATTACTTAAACACCAGACCGCGGTCACCGGAGAGACAACAAGGACCCGCACGGTTGGGTACGAGCCTTCGTACCATACTCCATCGCCTCCGCCTCGTCAAAAGTGATAAATTTCGTTAATGGCCATACACAAAATCCATTCCGAGCATCGCTAAACATAGCCAAAATCTAGCGAGAAGAGATCAATAGAGGAGAGCCATCTTGCATATCTCCTCGGTGGCCGGATTCTCCAAAATCCATCACTCCACTATATCTTCCCAGTGAGAGAGAAAGAGAGAGAGGTTCATTCCTGTAAGGCTAGATATTTAAATTCCACTTTTTTGAACTCAAAAATATATTTGTAAGGAAAGCATTTTTTTTAAATAAATGCTATGTTTTTTTTTTGCAAATGTTTTTTAAAGAAATGCTATGTTAGGCGCACACCACTACCCTACACGAACAAGCCAACCGACCTATTCCTACTAGAAATTATTCGAATTGAAAATATCCAGGATTCTCGAAATTACACTTGACATCATAGACACATCTCCCCACGATGAAAAGTTTGTCTTCACCAGCAAAAAAATAATACTAGAGTATATCGGCCAGGCAGAGGAGGCATAATAGGTGTGGGAGCGTATCAGGTGCAAATGGACAACTTCTGCAAAATTTCCCATCCCTCCCGTTCGATTGTATATCAACGGTTGGAAACACCCCTCACCCATTACCACGTGCTTTGTCAGAACAGCCCAGAAGTATTTTGCAAAATTCACCCTGTAGTCTGATTAGCTTCATGTCCTAGACCATGAGATGTGGGATATGAATCACGGAAATTTCTTTTCTTTAATACTAGTACTACAAATCCTTTTGAACAATGAACCAAAGAGGGTTTTTACCAATTCTAAAAAAGATCCACTCCATGTCTTCTCAGTTCTCACGAATAAGCAAACAAGCTAAGAAGAAAGGAATCCAATCATACACACACAGGCTACAAGATGCAAGGAAAATCCACTATTCAGATCAAAAGGAGACGGAAAAATCCAAGAAAGGCTTTGGCTAGATCTGAGAGCAGAGTGCGCTGGTGTTGCATGCGCACGGCTACAAATCCAAATTAGGCGACGGCATGCATGGAGATTTCGACAATGCTGAGCTGCGAGGAAACCAGAGCTGAGGGCGTCGACGAGAACGCTAATCGCCGGCGGGCGCTCTTGATCGCGTCGGTCGCCTTGCCGTGCAGTCTGGAGAATGGGGAAGAGCAGAGAGAGAACCTAGGTGAGGGAAAGGAGGAAACGCTGTATTTTTGAGAATTCAGGGACTTCTGTGCGAACTGGGCAGAGCTAGTCCGAGCTGACGATCTGACCGCCGATATTCAATCTAACGGCACAGGTTTCAATTTTCCGATTTTCAGAATGTAGCCCATTTTCACCTGATACGTTCCCGGCATAATAGCATGTGCACTTGATTTTCAAAGTGTGCAGGTGAACGCAGTTGGCACTTTTATAAAGATCCAGCATCCTAAATTTTCAGCGCAAACTTTTACATCTGTCACCAAAGGACACACACCAAGAGCAAAAAATAAAGCTGAATGCAGGTTACCAAAAAGAGAAGCAATCTCAGGGCTTGTTCATCGTTGACGATGTAACACCAGGCAAAGCTTCTTATAAGCGCGACCAATCCCCATCTCCCAGCCCCAACACGCACGCGCCGGCGAGCCACCGCAATGAAGCGCCCCAGCCGCTTCGTCGCCGCGGGCGCAGCCGCGCTGCTCATCGCCACGACGCTGCTGGTCACCACGCTGCTCAGATCGCCGCTGCCGCTGCTGCCGTTGCTCCCGTGCCTGCCCACGGTCACGGCGCCGTCGGGCGCCGGGTACGAGCCTGGCGGCCTCGCCGCGCTGGCCGACGCCTTGGTCTACTACGGCACGACGCCGACGGTGCCGCAGCAGTCGCGCGCCGAGATCGCGCTGTCCCTGGCGGTGCTCCGGCGCCGCGCGCCGATGCGGCTGCTGGTTTTCGGGCTCGGCCACGACTCGCCGCTGTGGCACGCGCTGAACCCGGGCGGCGTCACCGTGTTCCTGGAGGAGGACCCCAAGTGGTACAGCGTGGTGCGCGCGCGGTCGCCGCACCTCCGCGCCCACCTTGTCAGCTACCGCACGCGGCTCGACCAGGCCGACCAGCTCCTCGGTAGCTACAAACGGTTCCCGTCCTGCGTCCCCGGCGCCGGCGACGAGCCGGTGAAAGTCCGGGGCAACGCGGCGTGCCCGCTGGCGCTGCACGACCTGCCGGCGGAGGTGTACGAGCACGAGTGGGACATGCTGATGCTGGACGCGCCCAAGGGGTACTTCGCGTCGGCGCCGGGCAGGATGGCGGCGGTGTGGACGGCGGCGGCGATGACGCGGGCGAGGCAGGGCGAGGGGGACACGGACGTGTTCCTGCACGACGTGGACCGCAAGGTGGAGAAGGCGTAGGCGGAGGAGTTCCTCTGCGCCGGGTTCAAGGTGGCCGCGGCCGGCCGGCTCTGGCACTACAGCATCCCGCCCGTGTCGCGCCGGGGGAACGCGACGGCGGCGGCCGGCGGTGGCGAGAGGCCGTTCTGCTGACGCCTAGTATACGAACAGTGGAAGGTTAAGGATTTGTATAATTTAATCACAGAAATGAGACAGACGTGGAGCCTACAGGTTGTATAATGTAATCACAGATTGACCTATAGATCTTTTCTATGCCAAATGGTCGAGTTGCCATGGCTCAGATCTCAATGTCATTCATGGGAGACAGGGACGTACTGGCGCACAGATAACGTGGCACTAATGCAGTAGCGACGCGTACACTAGTGTCTAGAGGCAACCGCACCACCTGTGCGGTTTCCGGCTCCGATTACAGACTTCCAGTTGACAAGTAAGAGCGTCTCCTGTCAAATCCCGGACGGACAGCTTGACGGGGTTTAGACTGAAAATCAGCATCTAACCGTCCCCTTCCTAAACTCAGACGAAACGTTTGGGCTGTCCGGCAATTCTAAAAACCAGCCCATGTATATGGGAGGGTTTGGTGCGGTCCGGACAACCCGCCACGTCGGAAGCGGCCCACTGCGACCCCACATTTATCCAGTCAGTCATCACCCCGGATGAAACCCTATCTCTCACTCGACTCCGATCCCCTTTCCATTTCACTCCACTCTCACCCTTCTCAGACCGTAGCTTCGCCAATGGACGGCTCCGACAGCGGATCTGCGTTGTCCGGGACTGAGATGTACTGGGATGCATTCGTGGAGGAGGAGGTGGATAGCTGCTCCGGGGCGGAGAAGGAAGTCGCGCCACCGTCAGCTAATTCGGTGGCGGCGGCTCTTTGCTCCGACTGTGCGGGCAGTTCCGAAGCCGCCTCCAACGTAGCAGTGGTGGCTCCTCCACATGTATGTTCCTCCCTTCCACCATTGTAGGATATAGGAACAAGTAGGATGCGTAATCTAGGAACTTGTTCAACCCGTAGGTCGTTCAAAGAGGGATTATATAGTAAGTTAGCGATGATGAGGTGTTGTGCAATTCATGGTTGTAAAAGCTTTTTTATTTTTGAACGGATAAGTTCAAGAAAGGCCCGGAGCTTTCATCAAGGTGGCATAAACCAAGTTACAAGGAGGACCCTAAAGAAGTGAAAAAATACAAACTCATCCTCCAACTTTACAAAGAGGACCTGAGAGGTGAAAGAGAAAACGTGAAACGGTCTTTCGCCGTCGCCACCAGCATCCATGGACCTCGAGGCCAGGGCGCCATCGCCATCACCGGGGAACAAGCCACTTGGGATGGCGGCGGCAAAAAACTACCCCACCAAGATCAGGGATCCTCCAGTCAAGAAGGAAGAAGCACCTATGGATAGCTCTCCAGAGCACGGAGTGGCTCCATTTGCCATGGGGTAGCCTTGGCTGCATCTAGCCCTGGCTTGGGATCTTCGCAGGTCAACGCAGTTCCGTCGGCGCGCACCCCTATTTGCACCCCTTCCATCCGAGCACCCACAGCAGGCGGATCCGAAGAAGCCATTGCAAATTCATCCTCCCGTTGCCATGACAGCGAGCAAACGCAAGCAACATCCCTAGATCCACCTGACGCAAGAGAAACCTGAGCTTATTGAAGATACCCTCATATCTGCTCGAACTCGTCGGCTCCCACCATGGAAACTGGCCAAGCCAAAGCTTCACTGAGCTCGCGCCGCTGCTCGCCGGCAGCCGGAGCGGGTATCGGGACTGAGAGACGGCATCTCGCCATACGCCACGTGAGACCAAACTAAGCCTAACCCTAGCAGGAAGGCGAGAAGAACTACCCTATCTATGTAGGAGCGAGGGGCCTGGCCGCCAACTCCATCTCCACTCCGGCCAGCAGCGCCGGCAGGGAAGGAGCGTAGGGGCGCCGGGAATGCACTTACGACTCTCAAGGGGAAGCTGGAAGCGAGAGAGGGGAAGGGGAAAAGAGAAGGAAGCCTTACATGAAGATGGATGTTGTTCTAGGAGGATGAAATCACGTCCGTAGTCCAAAAATTAATAACTACACACTGTAGTCCAAAAATTAACCAGAAGTTTTTTCTCCTTTGAATGACTAACCAGCATGGGCTTCCATATGTCTCTCCTCTCTATAGTCCTGCATGTAAACCACGCTTTTAGCCTTTTAGCAGCGACCTTTGATCTGCACAGTTCAATCCTTAGGGCTCTCAAAGGCCATTTGCAGCTGTGGGCTTCCACTCCACGACCCTGCAGGTTGGTAGGCCTCCTAAAAGTTTGACGCCCTGTTCGCCCCCTCAATAGTATTTCGTCATGTGTGTGTGCACTTGCATTTCTTATTTCTGTGTGTCTCTTTTTGTTTCGAAAAACATCCACATTTTTATAAAGGTTAAAAGAAAGTACAAAGCACTCTATATTTTTTTATCAGATTCTGGAGGATATGCTCAGAGCATGTGTCATTTCTTTTGGCATGAAATGGGAGGATTGTCTTCCTTATGCTGAATTCTCCTACAACAACAGCTTACAAACAAGTCTGGGAATGGCACCCTTCGAAGCTCTTTATGGTCGCAGATGCAGGACTCCTATCACCTGGTCTGGAGCCGGTGAACAACAATTCTTTGGCCCTGACATTATCCAGGATGCCGAAGAGAAAGTCCGCATCATTCGTGACAACCTGAAGATCGCCCAGTCTCGTCAGAAAAGCTATTATGATAGCAAGCATAGGGACATGGTATATGAAGCTGGTGATCAATCTTACCTTCGTGTCACTCCCTTGAGGGGCACTCAACTCTTTGGTATCAAAGGCAAGCTTGCTCCGAGATATGTTGGTCCTTTCAATGTTCTCTCAAGGCGCGGATAACTCGCCTATCGTCTGGAACTTCCTCCCAACCTCTCCAAGGTACACGATGTCTTTCACGTATCAAAACTCAAGAAGTGCTTCAAGGATCCAGGCCGTGCTGTTGATCACGAGTCAATTGACCTTCAAAGAGACCTCTCCTATGAGGAACGTCCTGTTCGCATTCTTGATGAAGCTGAACATTCCACCCGTAACAAGACCGTCAAGTTCTTCAAGGTGCAATGGTCTTCCATTCTGACAAAGAAGCAACTTGGGAACGCGAAGACCATCTTCGTTCCGAGTATCTCGACCTATTCACTACTCCATAGGAATCTCGGCGCGCGATTCCTTCGGGGGGGGGGGGGGGGGGGGGGAGGGGGAGGGGGCGTTTTATAACATCCCAAAAATGTAACCCAACTGAAATGCTTGTTATTTGATATTTTTAGCATCATCATGACATCATAATCTTTTGTTCATCTCACTTAGTATTTATTCTTCTTGCATAATTAAACAAACCTACATTTTTGTGTTGTTACATTGTTGCTCAAATACTACAAATGGAAAATAAAAATATTTGCAAAAGGTTTGATTCTCAAATTCTTTGTCTTTTAGTTTTTACAATTAAAAAAAAGAAACAGAAATAAATAAAAAATGCAACCTGGCCGAAGTGGCCCAAGCCACCTTCGGCCCAACTCAGCCCGCTCCTGTCGCCTTTCTTCCTCTTCCGTACGGAGAGAGAGGAGCACAAGCACATGGCGCGGCCGTGGCCTCCACCAGGCAGCGTCTCCTCCCTTCATCTCTGGAGCCGGACCTGGGAGCCCGTGACGCGCCGTACCGACCTCGACATCCCCGACGTCGTCCGCCGCTCTCCTTCCTCTCCTTCCACTCCGTCACGTCGCTGCCGTCGACCCTACAAGAACAAAACTGCAGGGCATCCATAATAAGCATTTTATAAATAAATGGAGCGTGTCTATATACTAACTTATTTGAGAGTATTCCCACCCCACCCCCCCAAATAAGCTCAAAGCATGCAAGTATAAGAACTCCAAACTGAGTGTTCAAAATAGATCCTCAAAGCTAACAAAAAGAACTTTTATCACCTAAAAGAATTGGCAATATTATTTTTTGCTAATAAACTACGAATATGTTAATACAGGCATATATGTAAATTTTCAAGCACTATGGGCTATCTTGGCACATACATAGAAACAAAAATATATAAATGAAGTTACTATGGAGGTAATAACATCATTGAATTGAGGGAAAAAGTAAGAAAAATAAAATAAATTGCCTACCATAAGTGATTTTCTTTAATACCTTTTAGCTAGGCACGATGCAAATATCAAGTTTTAACATCTCCAACTTAAAGACCATAGCTTGCTTATAATGGAATCAAAAGGCAACTTTATTCTATTTCTAGCTAAGTGTTCCATGCCTCTTTTAAGAGGAAACTGAAACCTTATATTTCCTTCTTTTATATCTATTATGGCTCCAACAGTTATGAAAAAATGTCTACCAAGTATAATAGGACAATAAGCATTGAATTCACCGTTCATAACAAGAAAATCAACTGGCACATAATTATTATTAGCCACAATAACCACATCATTAATCCTTCCCAAAGGTTTCTTTATATTAGAATCAACAAGATGTAAACTCAAATTACAACAATCCATGTTTCAATGCAAGAATATCACATCAAGCTTTCGATAATATGGAAATACTTGCACAAAAATCACACATTCCATTCAAAGTAATTTATGTTAATCTTAGTACTCCCTCCATTTCTGAATGTAGGGCGTATAGTTTTCTGCACGAATATTAAAACATAGGTATTTTGCATACAGCGGACTCATTTTTTTCTTAAAAAAATCGCGAGAGATGAGTTCTTGTTAGACACAAAAATACAATCCATTAAATTCCTCATTTGAGACTAGGTCTTTTGATGGGTCAAATTGTCCATAAATAACAAATATATCATATATTATGGATTTTTCAAAAAACTATACACATTACTTCAAGAAACGGAGGGAGTAGTATGTATCCAACCATTTTGTAACTTCCTAGAAATATGGGTGCTTCTACATCTTGGCCCCACGCATGTGCAAGTCTTTACAGTGGAGGACCGCCTGGTGCCATCTCGTCCCATGTCAGACGTCGGGACCCGAGTCTGACGAGAAGAGGCCCCTCGTCAGAAGACATTTGGAAACTAAATATATCTAGGGCGGTAATTGACGACCGGGACGGCGGCTCTGAACAAACTAGCTCTGGTTTTGTTGCTCACTTGCATTTGTCTAACATAGTACTTCCGTTCCGAAAATATAATATTTTATCTTTTCAATTTCACACGTATCTGGACATATTTTATTGTGTTGGTTCACTCGTTTTAGTCTGTATGTAGTATATATTGAAACACCAAAAACATCTTATAATTTCAAACGAAGGGAGTATTTGTGTTTCAGATGAATTGTTCAGCTGCAAGCAGTTCAATACGACTCGAAAACAATATTCTGAATTTTCACCATGTGTGGTTAACGTTGCCAATTTATTTTCATCGATAAGGTCTGGTTAATCAAAATAACTTCGACTCGTAAGATTATTATCATGATTTTGTTGTTGTTGTTCTTTCGAAAAGTAAGTGGCGTATTTCTTTTGGGAGGATTGTTTTATAGTGAAACATATATGGGGATTAAAATTTAGGTAAACCTAACATTCTTCTAATAGTTTACAACGGCACACATAATATCATAGTATACTTACAGACCTAAAATGTTCAGTAGTAGTACATTTCACATCCGCTGCAACAGACAGACATTTTGCTAGTATGTATTATCAAAAGTAAAAATATATAAATCACAACCTAGTAAATAGAAATGTAGAGAATAAAACAAAGAATGGAAAACAGAAAAACAGGGAGAAAACAAACCTATCGATTATTAGAAAAAAAAGAAGCCCCAGCCTTGCTATGGGCCTGGTCACGAGCGGAGGTTTACCCAAAATAGCCATGCAGGTTGGCACGACCTCTCCTGCAACCTCGGCCGAGGAACACGCGTAGCCCTCCACCGCCACCGGCCATCCATGTCCCTCGTCGCGAGGAACACGCCAGCACGGCAGCCGCGCCACACCATATATCACCCCGACGAGGGAGGCGGTGGCACCTCATCACACTGCCGGTTGCACCATGGACCACCACGGGCCGCCGCTGCTGCCCGACGGCCGCCGCCTGGCGGCCGCGCTGCTCTTCCTCCTGGCTGCCTGCCTCTCCTCGGCGCATGCCCTGACCAGCGCCGAGTCCTCCTACATCGCTCACCGCCAGCTCCTCGCCCTGAACGAGGCGGGCGCCGGCGAGGACGGCGACATCCCAACGGACTTCGAGCCGGAGGACCGCCTGGGCGGCGACGCCAAGAGCCTCACCTTCCCGAACGATCGCCTCCGCCGCGCCTACATCGCGCTCCAGGCCTGGCGCCGCGCCTTCTACTCCGACCCCACGGGCTTCACCGCCAACTGGACCGGCACCGACGTCTGCTCCTACAACGGCGTCATCTGCGCCCAGGCACGGTTTTGAACATTCTAAATTTTCCCTTAAAATTTATCGAAACGTTATTAAACTTCTAAAAAATATTAGTGTCCGAAATATTACTGCTGAAAGTGATTTCGGTACGTGCGCCCATGCAGGCCCTGGACGACCCCAAGGTCACGACGGTGGCCGGCATCGACCTCAACGGCGCCGACATCGCCGGGTACCTGCCCCCGGAGCTCGGCCTGCTCACCGACCTAGCCTTCTTCCACATCAACTCCAACCGATTCTGCGGGATCATCCCCAAGAGCATGTCGCGGCTCACCATCCTCCACGAGTTCGACGTCAGCAACAACCGCTTCGTCGGGATCTTCCCCTACGTCTGCCTCGAGATGGTCTCGCTCAAGTACCTCGACATCCGCTTCAACAACTTCGAGGGCGACCTCCCGCCGGCGCTCTTCGACAAGGACTTCGACGGCATCTTCGTCAACAGCAACCGCTTCGTCGGCCCCATCCCGGAGACGCTCGGCAACTCCACGGCATCCGTCGTCGTCTTCGCCAACAATAAGCTCGTCGGGTGCATCCCCAAGAGCATCGGAAAGATGGTGCACACGCTCGACGAGATCATCTTCCTCAACAACACCCTCGACGGGTGCCTGCCGCTCGAGATCGGCCTGCTCAAGAACACCACCGTTGTCGACGTGAGCGGCAACGGCCTTGTGGGATCGCTGCCCAAGGAGTTCTCCGGCTGCGAAAAGCTCGAGCAGCTCGACGTGTCCAAGAACGTCTTCACCGGCGTCGTGCACGAGGCTATCTGCGAGCTCCCGGCGCTCGTCAACTTCAGCTTCGCCTACAACTTCTTCAACTCCGAGTCGGCGCCGTGTATGCCGTCTGAGAAGGCCTTGGTGAACCTCAACGATGCCGACAACTGCCTCGGCTCGCTGCGGCCAGCGCAAAAGACCACGCTACAGTGTGCTCCCGTGCTTGCGCGCCCTGTCGACTGCAGCAAGCATGTCTGCGCCGGCGGCGGAGGTGGCAAGCCGTCCTCGCCGCCGTCATTGCCCCCGATTGTTGGGCCGGAGTTGCCGTCGCCGCCACCACCGCAGCCCAAGCAGTATGCACCAGTGCCGCTCCTGAGCCTTCACCATCCCCCATTGTCGGGCCGGAACTGCCTCCACCGCCGCCGGCTGGGTATGCTGCTACTCCACCACCTCCAACATCAGGCCGGCTGCCGTTGACCCCTGAGCGCCCCAGTGCACCACCACCAAAGGAAGAACTGGCACCTCCATCACCTGTAAAACCACCACCAGCTCCGGTCAGCTCTCCGCCACCCCCGGTTAAATCTCCACCACCGCCTGCGCCGGTGAGCTCTCCACCACCTCCAGTCAAGTCCCCACCACCACCCGCACCAGTGAGCTCTCCACCTCCACCAGTCAAGTCCCCACCACCACCCGCACCAGTGAGCTCTCCACCTCCGCCAGTCAAGTCCCCACCATCACCTGCACCGGTGAGCTCTCCGCCTCCTCCGGTCAAGTCTCCACCACCACCGGCACCTGTCAGCTCTCCACCACCTCCGGTGAAATCTCCCCCACCACCCGCACCGGTGAGCTCTCCACCTCCTCCGGTGAAATCCCCACCACCGCCCGCACCGGTGAGCTCTCCACCTCCTCCAGTGAAATCTCCCCCACCTCCCGCTCCGGTGAGCTCTCCGCCACCTCCAAAGAAGGTTCTACCACCACCCGCTCCCGAGATAACTCCACCACCATCCACTCCCAAGAGCATCCCACCACCGGCAGAAAAGGTTCTACCGCCGCCAACTCCGGTCGTGAAATCATCTCCACCTCCGGCCGAGAAGTATGAACCTCCTGTTCCGGTGAAGTCATCGCCACCAAAAGAATCTACGCCAGAGAAATCTTCACCACCTTCGGTGAGCAAGTCATCACCGCCACCGGCACCTGTTAGCTCGCCACCATCACCGGTGAAATCTCTACCTCCACCAGCTCCAGTGAGCTCACCGCCTCCGGTCGAGAAGTCTCTACCACCACCGGCGAAGTCTCCACCACCACCAGCTCCAGTGAGCTCACCACCTCCGGTCGAGAAGTCTCTACCACCACCGGCGAAGTCTCCACCACCACCAGCTCCAGTAAGCTCACCGCCTCCGGTTGAGAAGGCTCTACCACCACCGGTAAAGTCTTCACCACCACCAGCTCCAGTAAGCTCACCGCCTCCTGTAGCCAAGTCTCTACCACCACCTGCACCAGTTAGCTCGCCGCCTCCTCCAGTCAAGTCTCCACCACCACCGGCGCCGGTCAGCTCACCACCTCCGCCAGTGAAGTCTCCACCACCACCCGCTCCAGTTAGCTCGCCACCACCTCCGGTCAAGTCTCCTCCACCACCAGCACCAGTCAGCTCGCCACCACCTGCCCCGGTGGTGTCATTGCCTCCTCCAGCAAAATCCCTACCACCACCGGAGAAAGAAGAGCCACAGGCACCTCCGGCAGAATCAGTCCCTACCCCGGCGTTCGACAACTTCATCATGCCGCCGGTCGTGTCGGCCAAGTACGCATCGCCCCCACCTCCTCAGTTCCAGGGATATTAAGCATGGCACATCCATCTGAGACATTCACGACGTTGATTCAAGCTAACGATGTGAGCCGGCAAAGTGTATGAAATATAGGAAGTAAGCACATATTTGTGATCCATGCGTGGTGCCTTTGTGTTCTCCTTTTTTTCCCTCTATGCCTAATGTAATTTTTTTTCTTGAGCAAAACAGTGTATGAGATGAGGAAACAAATCAAAAATATATGTTCACACATGCTGTTTTGATTTATATAGTGTTTTTTCTTCGTTTTCGTAACTGGAAATTAACTAATTCATTTTTGCACCATCCTTTTTTCGAGTCAGGTATTTCAGAAGACAATTCTAGACAATAGCTATTTTCAGTTACGGGGTTGGAATGGAGCCAAAACAATCACAACCTTATATAATTAACACTAGCTAAGTACATGTATGTCGCCTTCTGAATAACCAAAAACAGTTAAATTAATCATGTCATATCTAGTTTGTGAATGGATGTATACACACCTTTAAAATTTAAATTACGATTACATATATGTTACTATACACGCAATAGCCTACTTACCCGTTTCATTTCTTCTACAAGACCATGTATAGTTTTATTTCTAATATCACTACATGAAACAAGAAGTTTGCCGTCTGCCTAGCGCCTTGACGTCCTTTCATCGGGGCAAACGACAAAGTGATAATTCGCCAACACCCACTAGACAAACCAAACAATCGCACACGATTGATCTTTCTCATTGCACATGATTATCATAACCGTCGCTATTGATCGGTGGACAATATGGTGTGTGTCATCGCACACAGTTCATAAAATCCTGTGTGATGTAGTGTAAATTCGCACGTGATATGTATATTCTAATTGTCTCTGATTACCAGGGATTGCACACGATTACGGAAAATTACATAGTATGTCTTTCTTTAACATCGAACACAATATTCTTTATTTTCTCGTGTGTGTTGGATAATTATCATACACGGTTGTGTGTACTGAATCATCTGTTTTGTCCGTAGTACCTCATACGTTTACACAACTTAAATGAGCACCATGAGGACCTAGGACCTGATGACCTGGAATGTGGGCTGCACCTTCTATACCGCAATTTAAACAGTTCATCAAGAAACAGTAAAACATCTCGTATTCTTCGGTGGCTTTAGAATTTTTGTTGCCAAGAACTGGCATCATGTCTTTCTCGCGCTGCTAGTCTAGCCACTATCGAGCACGGGCATGGGCTCAGTGAGGCTCTTTTTGGTTGTCTTCCATGGTAGAAGACCAAGCCGGGGAGTGTATCTAATTTTAACCGCCCCCTAAATTAGCTCAACGAAGCATGTGGGCTGGGAGATCTGGAACTCCTTCATCCTTATGCTTCACGTCACATTGATGGGTGGTAGGAAGAGGGGAGGGCTCATGGCTCCTAGACTTTGTGCTCGCCTGGAAGTTGGAGTGCACGCGTGCTCTGGAACCTACGACATCTCACAGAGTTCATCAATGGTCGCAGCTTTGTGCCCGCATTACCCGCTGCCAACTGGCCTCTCCACGCTCAGGTGTGTTTGCCTGATCTTCTTCTTTCTCCAAGCTTCGATGTCGTGTCAAAGCATCTTCGACTTCGGTTCAGGGAACCACACTTCCAACGCCCCAAGTGGATACGCCCCGGAGGCGAGGATGCTTGGATCTTGAGGTCTTACTATAGCATCCCAGTTCTAGATTTGGAATGTTTTCATAGCAATGGATGCATTCGCATCATGTAGTGTCATATTTCATTCGGGCTGCATTTAAATCCAAAGAATCAAAACTCTGAAACCCTAATGACTTGAAATATTCAAACCATATGAGTGCTTATGTGCAATATCGCCACAAAAACTATCTTTCTATTTTCTTACTGAGACAAATATTGTTCTGCGGTTCAAATTCAACATGATTTTTTATTATTTTCCTGATTTTTGTTAATATATTTTGATCAGTTTGGAGTTGATTTGAATTTCAAATAAAAGAATCAGAAAAAGAAAAGGAGAAATTTGAAATAAATAGTCTCCACCTTTTATTTTCTACGTTATCGGAGATTTTGCCGAACAGAGAAAATATCCACGAAAGTTAGGAAATGCTTTATACTAGAACTACAAAGACACCCTTCGCTTTAGTAAGGTTTAATGCATGTTAGCATAGTTTTCTTTTATAAAAAGTAGACACAAAAAATATGAAAGATTAGCAGGCAGAGGCGAAGTCCGTGGGCCACACATAGGACGGACTACTGGGCCGGTCCAGTAAACAACCTATCGGGATGAGTCCATGTAAACTTGAGCAATTCCGGCCAGATGACGTCCGTTGCGAACGTTTCGAACTTGAGCCGTATATATGTTTCCCATCGTTTCTTTCCATGAATGGCACGGTCCAGTAGCATCCCCACAGTGGTTCTATGAAGATAAGGATGTAAACGGATCAGGTATTTCCATATCTTTTACCATATATATTTATTTGTCGGATTCGAATAAGAGCGGATAATTGTCGGATGCGGATACGAATGCGGATATATCGAATGTCGGATATGGAGCGGATTCGGAATAGGCTCGGATCGGATCGGAAGCGGATAATCAAATCAATACACACATAAAACATAAATTTGTTTCTTTTATGCAAATAACATGACCATAACACATGTAGCACTTGAATATATACAAAGTTGCACATTTAATATTCGTACAATACATGAGCTTGTGTGATGACACAATATCACGATGATAAAAAAGCAACCAAATACATAAGCAACAATAAAAGTGTAAATATGCAATACCGGCAATAGCATGACCAATGGACTAACTATGTTGTCTAGGTATTTGGCATGTGGCTAATTTATCTGATTATCCTATTAGAAGGCGTCGGATAATCCGCAAACAATGTCGAATAAACCATATCCGTCGGATATTATCAATAACATATTCCCTACCATATTCGGTGGATATCCGCTTGTCTAATATCCACATCTGCATCCATATCCGACGGATTTCTAAAACTACATATTGTATCCTCTAAAACGGATAGGGGGGCGGTGCAGAGAGAGCGGGCGAAAAATTCAAAATGTGAGAGTGCCAAAATATGAGTGAGTGCCAACTTGCAGTGAGTGAGTCAAATACCTGTCCCCAGCCAAAATTTCCCCGCGTAAACAACATCCGTACCCTCCAGATACGCTCGTACGTTCTGGACTAAATTTGCAAATTAGAATTTTTATTTCTCATTCCTCCAATAGCAGTACAACTTGAAATCAAACAAATAATGCATTAAAAAGGTTTGACCGCCGCATCAGAATCTTCCTCCCGCTCTTCCTCCGAAGGTGTGGCCGCCGTCGCGCAAGTGCGATGGAGAGGTGCCGTCGACCTCGTCTGCCCATGTCCTGAACTGATGTACGTGTGTCGTGCCCGCTTGGTTCGCGACCAAGTCGACGATGTGGATGATAACCCGATGAGCGAAGCAGAGCATTGTCTCTGGTGAGCATGGCGGCGACGGAGATCGATGTAGGTTGTCGGACTCGGCTGGCACGCTGTTGTTAGGCTGGGGGACAAGGACCTGGTGCACCTTTGGCACAGTGCACGGGTCCTTGATCCACGCCGCGACGTCGATGGACAAGCTGTCTGCGGGCGGCTGCACGTCCACCATCTCGCCGCCGATGATGTTGACGAGTCGTTTCAGCACCTCGGCTCCCTAGCGTGGAAAGGGATGCCGTCGAAGCTTACCGTGCATAGGTAGGGAAGCTGCGACAGTGTGCCACCGTATACTCGATGCCAACGCGTGAAACTGATGGTCACCTTGCCACACCGGAGCGTTGGCCAGGTATGGAGAACACGACCGCAGTCGTCGCTAGACTTGAACCGCACAAAGAAATCGGCGGGCGGCGCGCACACCTCGACAAGGACTTCGGCAGACCAGATGCAACATTGAGTGCCTAGCGCCGCCACCAAGTCGAACGGCGAAACTGGGGGCGTGACCCAAGCACGGTGGCGACGAGAACGTGGTGATGGAATTCTTGCTCAGTGGACGCCATGAGAGGGGTGGGAGACAGGACGACTGGCGGCCCAATGGCCGGTCGCAGCAGCTGGTCGGTGACCTGCTGGCACAACTCCTGCGACGAGTGCTCGACGTCTGATCCGGACATGCGTCGATCAGGAAAAATCGTGAGGTGATTCGCTTGGATAATGATAGCTAGTTAAGTGTGTGTGAACGTGATGGGGGGAGAGAGATATATAGGCAATCGCGCGACGGACGGAGCGTATAGCACAACGGCTAGTGCAAACTATGCAACGGCTAGTTCTGCCACCGGAGCGTTCGGAGTTAACGGCCGGCCGGGTTGTCAGCATAGCATGCATGCGGAAAGCTTAACGAGATAGTTAATTACACGGGCAGGAGAGGTTCAAATCAAAAGACCATTACTCAATAAGCACGGCTACAACAGAGAGATTTACACACCCCGGAACTGCTTAACTGAGATCCTAATATGCTTCTTGTAGCTCAACAAGCTGTTTGGCTGCTGCACAACGACGGCGCACGCCTTTGGGAGACTGCACGGGTCCTTGATCCACGCTTACACGTGGATGGTCTTGGGCGTGAGCACCTCCACCATATTGCCACCGAGGTGTTTGACGATCTTGTCCAGCACCTCCCGGTCTATCGTGTAGTGGGGAGGGAGGTCGTTGAAGCTGATGGTGCATAGGTGGCCACGCGCACGCTCCCAAGAGACACGCGAGGGGCTGATGATCGCCTCGTCATGGGGGCGTAGGAGGTGGATGAAGCGGCTCTTGGGGGAGAAGTCCATGTCGATCTTGACAGCGTGGGCACCGGTGAAGAGGATGAGCTCGTCGCCGCAGTCGTAGAGCAGAAGTGCGTCGAGGTGGTTGGCGAAGCGGACCATCAACTCTCCGGACGCAAGCAGCTGGAGGCGAAACATAGGCTTCTCGGCAGTGTGACGCGTGTCGTAGCCCGCGCTGATGAAGGCAGATGCCGCATCGAAGGGAGACCGCCACGCCGACGCAGCCCAGACCCGGAGCATGTCATCGCCAACCATATCCCGCGGGTACTGAAGCTCCGTCGAGGCGGGCGGGAGAACGAATGAAGCCATTGAGGTAGGGGAGTGAAGATGGAGTGTGTGCTAGCTGTATGCGGTGGTTGGAGAGGGAGATGACGATGCCTATTGCTAGCTGCTGCTTGGATGAGATGCCGCGATGGGGAAAGATGGGGATAAGTAGGGAAGTGGGCTGGTGAACTTGTGTGGGGGGGGGGGGGGGGGGGGGGGGAGAGAGGAGTAAATTGTGATGATCAATTCGACGGGACACGGCGCTGACACTCTGCGGCAAGGCATCGGTGGCACAGCCCCAATTTCTACGCGACGGGACGGTGCTCTGCCAGCACTCGATGGCACAACCACAATTTTCTATGCGACGGGACGTGCTCTGCCAGCACTCGATGGCGCAGCCACAATTTTCGAGACTAGGCGCAGTGGCGCATGCGAGGTCTCCTTGGATCCTCCTTCTCGTCTCTATCTATTGCGTGGCTCAGTCGCTGCAACCTGCAAGGCGAACTTTTCGATTTTGTAGCAGTTCTCTTCGAAGGGAAGAAACCAATTAATCCAGCCGAAACAGTACACATGAACTTATTCAATACCCTCCCGCTGACTTGCGGGCCCGGAGGGATACGGGCCCACCTATCATCGAGCCGTTTACGGTTCGCCTCCACCGAGTCCGGAAGGTCCACGCTCTTTACTCGGAATGTTCGGCATTTGTTGGACTATTCCGGATAAATTAGTACCAAAAAGTAAAAGAAAGAAAATATAAAACTTACCAATATTTAGTTTTAATTTGCATGGTATCATATTGTCGGTGTATAGCTTAAATTTAATTGTATAAACCAATAAATAAATTTAACAAATGTGGGTCGTCATTCCAAAAGGGAACGCCCCCGTGTGAGGTGTCCGGAGGAAAACTTTCCGCTTCGGAGTAACTAACCAAGATTAGTAAGAACATTTCATCATTTTGAGCTCTTACTCTACACATGCATGTGTTTGGTCATTTATAATTATATATAATATGACTTAAACCGTGTTTGTTGTTGTCTGGTTTGGTATACTCCGACATGTTCGGCATTTGTTGGACTATTCCGGATAACTTAGTACCAGAAAATTAAAATAAAGATAAAAATGTAAAATTTACCACATTTTAACTTTTGTATATAAGATTAAGCTGAAATGTAGAAGCCAGTACATAGAATTTAAAAACGTAGGTCATATTTAGAAACGGGACGTCCTCGATCACATGAAAAAATATATGTTACCTTCCGCCTTCGGAGTAACCAAATTTATTAACTAATATTAGTAACAAACATTCATCATGTTGATCTCATCTTATACGTACATGCATTGTTTACCATTTAGATTGCATATATAATATGAAAAAAATGTTTTGTCATTAACGTTTGCGGTTCGCCTCGGCCAAGTACGGAAGGTCCGGTTTTGTCTGTCTGGTCTGGTCTGATCCGGGCTGTTCGGAATTTCTCGGCCACTTCCGGATAAATTAGTATCAAAAAACAAATAAAGAAAATGAAAAATGACCAAATTTAGTTTCCATTTGCATGTGGTATCATTTTTTGGGTGCATAACCTTAATTTAGTTTCCATTTGTCTGTCTGGTCTGGTCCGTCCCGCATGAAGTCTCTACAAAACATTCTGCTTCGGAGTTACCAAACCAAGATTACTAATAATTTTTCATTATCTTCAGCTCATCTTTCTAAACATGCATTGTTTACCATTTAGTTTGCATAATATTAATAAAAACTTGTTTCCCCATCGAGCCGTTTGCGGTTCGCCATGTCCAAGTTCGGATGGTCCGTGCTCTTTCGCTCTGGTCTGGTTCGGTCTAGTCTGTTCGGAAATCATCGGATACCCCGGATAAATTAGTACCAAAATTTAGTTTCCGGCAACGGTCCACCGTCCTGCATACTTTATTGCTGCCCCTTCCCCGCCTATCCCTCCAACACTGCCGCACAACACACTGCCTCTCAAAAAACCCTAGTCCCAGAAAACCCCATCGCCGAGCTTGCCTCCATCGCCGGCGGCTGAGATGGTGGTCAAGGCGTACAACATGCGCATGCGGGCAGGACGGCGAGGGCATCCGGCGAGGCCCGACCGCCTCAGCGACCTCCCCGACGAGTTGCTGCTCATCATCATCGCCTTCCTCCCCACCAAATCTGGCACGCGCACCACCGTCCTTTCCAAGCGACGGAAACCCCTCTGGTACTCCGTTCCCCTCCAGCTCAGCGTCGACGGCAGTATCGGCCACACGGATGCCGAGCGCATCCAAGCAGTCTCCCAGATTCTCACCGCGCACCCTGGGCCAGTCACACGCCTTACCATCCGAAGCTTTGGTGCCAACTGCAATGTCGGCGCCAGGCTCAACCAGTGGTTTCGATCCTCTGCCCTAAATGGGATCCAGCAGTTCACGTTCGAAGGTGGACTAAGGACTTTGGGCATGCCGCATGACATGCCCCGCATATTCCCCACCATGCAGCGCGCCAGGTTTGTTCGATGCAATATCCCCCGCGGAATTATGCGCTCCCTCATCTCAATCTTCTCATTCTCACCGCCGTCGTCATCTCGACCGAGGCCATGGAGCAACTGCTCATGGGCTGTACTGCGCTGGAGCGCCTACACCTTGATGGGGTGGAGGGGATGAACGATCCCCTCCGCATCGTCTCGCTGACTCTCCGGTCGATTGGCTTCATACGCTGGTCGCATAGCAGATCACATTACCAGCTGGACGCACTGGTCATTGAGGATGCGCCTGCACTCGAGAGGTTGAGTGTATATAGTCCACATGCTCTAACAAGAATCACGGTCATTAGCGCGCCGAAATTGACACAGCTGGGCTACACGAGCAACTACAGCTCCAAATTAGTTGTTGGATCCACTATCTTTTGGGTAAAACAGTCCTCTTGATTGTTCACAATGTTCTAATGTTCTCCCAACTTGCCACACTCACATTTTTGCTAATTTTCTTGATGCATGTTCGTTGTCGTGTAGGAAATGATTCCCAAAAGTTTGACCTCGTCTCTGCGCACAGTGAAGGTCTTGGCACTTGATTCTGTCGGCCCCAATCTAGAATCAGTTGTTGCCTTCCTTAGATGCTTTCCGTGCACGGAGAAGCTCTACATCCAGGTGAGCTCTCTTTTTCAATAAGGGCTCATTTGATTCATAGGATTTTTTCCCGTACGTAGGATTGCATATAGGGATTGCATTGCACTAAGTTCTGAAGGAATTTTTATCCACTCAGGGCCTGTTTGATTCATAGGATAGGAAATACATAGGAATAGGAAAAGCATAGGATTGCCATGTCATGCACACTCCAATTTTATAGGATTTGGTTTGTACTAAACTTTGTTTGATTCAGCAAAGGAATTGTAAAAAGAGCTTGGAGTGGATGTTAGAATTCCTATAGGAAGTAGTACACAAGATTCCTTAGGTGAGGTTCCTATAGGATCCAATCCTACAAATCAAACAGGCAAGAAAGGAAAATTTCTTTATACTCTGAATTAACAATTCCTCTGTTTTTCATGTGAATCAAACACTAGTAACATGGAGAGATAATTTCTATAGTCTCTGAATTAAAAATTCCTCTGTTTTTCCTGTCATTCAAATGTAGTGTTTAAAACTGTATTTAGGGCCCATTTGATTCAAAGGAATATGATAGGGTTCTTGTAGGATTTGATCATATAGGAAATTTTCCTATAGAAGGTGTTAGATTCATAGGATCATGTCCAATAGGAATCTTGTTGTCGAGGTATTGGTAACGCGGAACTACTATATGGATTCATACGTACCGTAGAGGAGGTGGGGAAGAACGTAGAGGGTTCCAGTGACGGGATTGCACACACGATCTTACCCAGCTTCGGATCTCACGACGGTGGCGAGATCCTACGTGCTGCTATAATTCACTCAAGGAGAATATGTGTACATGTTACAATGAGATTGTATGCGTGCCCTAAGGCTGCTGGAAGGCTGGCTTATAAAGGCGCCAAGCCTTCCCCTACAAGGAAAGCCTTAACCGACATAGATCACGAGTCCTAGACTAACACGGTAACAAACCCTAACTTGCTCCCTAAGGCGAACGCAGCCTGACCTTCGTCTTGGACTTCACTAAGCCAGCCCAGAGCTTATCCTTGCGCCTAAACCCATGAGGCCTTCTCCATTAAGCCCTCCAGCTTTATCTGATGGGCCTCCTTGGTGGGCCAGGTTTTATCCATCGTGGCAGGTATACCCGTTCGGCATAACCTCCACACTTGTAGTGCAAATCCCATAGGAAAATAACATGATCGAGCTCCAACCTCATGGAAAATTGCTTCAGCATAAATCAAACAAACTTAATTACTCTTTTCTATATGATTCCATAGACATGCCATCCCAATCCTATCGGATTTGTATTCCTACACTTTTCCTATACCCTATGAATCAAATGAAAATATAACTAATTTACAGTGCTTTTGTTTTGATGTAGCCACTATAGTTGACACATTGTGTTCTCTGTTTTCGCAGACATCAAAAGGGCCGGAATCACTTGAAAATGGGCTGCAGTATGACAGGAATTACGATCCTATCGAATGCCTTGATCTCCATCTGAAAGAAATTACATTGAGCTACTATGTAGGCACCCTAGCAGAGGTTAATTTCGCCAAATTCTTTGTTCTGAACGCAAGGGCGCTCAAGATAATGAGGTTTGACGTCGATACAGAGCAGGGGAAAAGATGGTTTTGTACTCAACGCAGGCAACTCCGGCTGAAGGACAAAGCTTCTTCAGAAGCTCAATTTGATTTTATAGATATAGGTATGAACTTAATGGACAATGTTCATTTCGTGCATGACTTTTTGGTGGTTGATCCCTTTGCAAAATCAATGGAGTGGAGGAGTTTCGAGGTGTAATATTATCAGTTCGAATGACCTAGCTTGTAATATTTTAAGAACCTTGTAATCTTTATGGTACTTGTGAACTCACTGCAATGGCACTGATCATTGAACTAGAGGAGTTTGTATGTGTAATCTTGTGGTAGTATTTGTGAACTCTCACTAGTACAGAACGACACATCGGATACCCCTCTATGGCAACGGCAAGAGTTAGGCGACGGAAAAATGAGCTCCGCGCGCTTCCGCGAGTGTGCGCGCGTCGATGGGCCCGACACAATGGTAACGGAGGCTGAAAAGATCTCCGTTGCTCATATATAGGCAACGGAGGAAAGAATATCTCCGTTGCTGATATTTCCACATCAGAAACGGAGATCGGTCTATCTCCGTTTCCCATGTGAAGGCACATTAAGCGGTGCCGGTATTAATATCTCCCACTCCAGTACTGTATCTCACTCTCACTCTCAGTCTCACTCTCCCCAGTTCCTAACCCTAGCCGCACACGCTCTCCTCCTACTTCACCCATCAATGGCGAACCCCTCCGGCGCCAACGGAAGTCAGGATGGAGTATCTTCCTCCTCCCACCCTCCGAGGCGCAGCCCGGATCTCCCCTACAACTGGGGCGAGATCCCCGGCGACTGCGGTCGCGAGTTCATTCTGAGCCGTCAAATCCCATCCGGATCCACGGCGGCGGCGGCCACCGACGCCCGGATCTCGTCCTCATCGTCCTCCTCGGACGATGAGGACGAGGATCTGGAGGTCGGTCTCCTCCTCTCTCGCGCCTCCTTTGAGCGCGAGCGCGCCGAGGGTGTCATTTGGGCGTCTGGGATGCAGAGAGCTATCCGCATCTCCGCCGCCGAACACGCGATAGAAGCCGCCGACGAGGCGTTGTTCCAGATGCGGCTCCGGGCGGCCATAGACCGCTCTCTTCTCCCTGGCCAGGGCCCTGGGCCAGATGCGGCGGCGGCAGCGGTGGCGGCGGCGGAGGAGGAGGAGGATGAGGAGGAGGAGGAGGATGCTCCGGTGTTCGAGCAGGATGAGGTCTCCTCTGACGTCTCCTCTGGCAGTGGCTCCGGCGCCGACGCCGACGCCTGGGACGCAATCCGCGACGGAAAGCGACCCCGCCTCGCCTAAGGTAAATGACCGCTCTGTTAGCTACTTATTTAGCTCGGTTTGCTCTGTTAGTTAGCTCTGTTCAGCTATGTATTTGCTATGTTAGTTACTTATTTAGCTCGGTTTGTTTTGTTTAGCTATGTATTTGCTATGTTAGCTACTTATTTAGCTCGGTTTGCTCTGTTAGTTAGCTCTGTTCATTTAGCTCGGTTTGCTTTGTTTAGCTATGTATTTGCTATGTTAGCTACTTATTTAGCTCGGTTTGCTTTGTTTAGCTATGTATTTGCTATGTTAGCTACTTATTTAGCTCAGTTTGCTCTGTTAGTTAGCTCTGTTCAGCTATGTATTTGCTATGTTAGCTACTTATTTAGCTCGGTTTGCTTTGTTTAGCTATGTATTTGCTATGTTAGCTACTTATTTAGCTCGGTTTGCTCTGTTAGTTAGCTCTGTTCAGCTATGTATTTGCTATGTTAGCTACTTATTTAGCTCGGTTTGCTTTGTTTAGCTATGTATTTGCTATGTTAGCTACTTATTTAGCTCGGTTTGCTTTGTTTAGCTATGTATTTGCTATGTTAGCTACTTATTTAGTTCGGTTTGCTCTGTTAGTTAGCTCTGTTCAGCTATGTATTTGCTATGTTAGCTACTTATTTAGCTCGGTTTGCTTTGTTTAGCTATCTATTTGCTATGTTAGCTACTTATTTAACTCGGTTTGCTCTGTTAGTTAGCTCTGTTCAGCTATGTATTTGCTATGTTAGCTACTTATTTAGCTCGGGTTGCTCTGTTAGTTAGCTCTGTTCAGCTATGTATTTGCTATGTTAGCTACTTATTTAGCTTGGTTTGCTCTGTTAGTTAGCTCTTCAGCTATGTATTTAACTCGGTTTGCTTTGTTTACCGCTTATTGGCTCTGTTTATTAGCTTTGTTTGCTCTTTTTAACAAAGAATATTCGTTGTTTCAAGGGCTTGGTGGATGCTTGGTGACGATGCTGCTGCCGTGAAGACTTAGGAGCGGGGCTCCATACACGGTGCCGTCACCAGGAGCAGTACATTTTGCGCAGCAGGAAAGACAGTAGATGTTCATCTGGCGGCCGTGAAGACATAGGAGCAGATCTCCAGCCACGCGCACTGATGTACTTTTGTAAAGCAGGGCGTACAGGAATACGGTGACGACCGGGCGGCTGTCTAGTCCCATGGAGCGGGGCTCCATCGACGGCACAGCCCGTCACCGTGTTTTTTTTTGTTTTCCTGTAACCCTTATTAGAAACGGTTATTAGCAAAACTCCGTGTCTAATGTTAAATACATCAGAAACGGTTTATCGCCTCCGTTGCCATTGTGAGGCTTCACATCAGTGACAGAGGCGGGGACACGGACCCTTTCTCCGTTGCCGAAGGGGTTTTTGGCCCGTTTCCGATGTGTCGTTCTGTACTAGTGTCTCTCACTGCAATGGCACTTGATCATCTCAATGTGTTCACCGCCAGAATACCCCTTTAGATGTAAATTGATTTGTGTAGTATGCAACAAATGTACTACTTTCTTTTTTGAACTTATAGAACTTGTTCGGACATAAATAGATTATCTATTTATTTTTTAGAACAAAAATAAATTACGGGCCTGTTTGATTCAAAGGAATTGCCTAGGATTTTTGGAGGATTAAATCTTATAGGAAATCCTATATAAAATAGGGACCATGTCGCGCGGGTGTACGACGCCTCCGCTTGGAGGGCCAGACGGCCCAAGTCTGACCTCAACTTCCCGGAGGTGGAGACACTACAAGACGCGGAGTGGCTCGAACGGTAAGCGCGGGCTGCGTCGACCCGCGAAGATGAGATGATGAGGCGGCAGCAGCACCTCCGTTCAATGGAGTAGCTTGTCGTCCGCCCCATGAGTCCGATGAGGCGACCATGGATAGGATTTGAAGGGACCATCCGGATCTTGTACAGGCGGAGATGGAGTTCTACTGGGCAAGGGATGCAGAGGCCAGCAGGAAAAAGCAGAAAAAGACCGACGAGGCTGGCCCCTCGACGGCGGTGAAGGTGGAGCACTGCGATGAGGATTGGAGTTTCTTCGGTGATAGCGACGAGGAGTAGCGGTGTATAAGTGTACGTACGTACATGTAGTATGGAGTATAAATTTGTATTTTGTAGTTGTAAAATCGAAGTATCAAGCTAATATGGAACGTCCGAATTTATATGGACCGCACAGCCACGTTGCCGGAAGAAAAAAGCGCGAGAGCGGTCGGACGCGTTCCAAATAAGCTAAACCGTAGAGGGTTTCAAAGATTGACCGACGCGGAAAAAATATATTTAGAGACTAGCAGTATTTTAGGCCGACGCATGTTTTATCGGAGGCTCTCCACGATATTACCCGACTCCAATGCCTTAGCAGGCTGGAGCCGTGTTTTTTCTGACCCGCCTCTAGGTTCGTGGGAGGCGCGCTTGCATTTCGGCCGCCCCGGATATCATACTATAGGAGCCGGCTTTTTCTTTGGAGGCGGTTAATCTAAAAAAACCGGCTGAGGTGTAGCGTATGGCAGCCTCTTATTTTTTTAATTGCTCTTACCGCCGCTAGCAACAGACTCCAATACTCGTTTTTCTACTAGTGGTTCTAGTTTGGCTCCCCCGTCGGTGTCCATTCCATGCTTGTACACGCCGCCTCCACAATCAGCTAGCCTCCATCGCTGGACATGCTCCACACAGAGAAATGATAAGGAAGTGGCTGCCATGGACTGCGAGCAAGCCAACTCCTCTTTTTGCGTTTCTGCTGCCTTCCGTGACTTTCCCGTCGAGAACCAACTTGTCGCCGTCAAGGAGTCGTACATAGTAGGCGATGATAGGCTCGATCACCGCCTCCACGATCAGCTTGCTCCCGTCGTCTTGCTATGCTCAACACTACACAAGGACGAGGAAGCAGCCGTGGCCTACGAGCAAGCTGTCTCTTCCGCTTGCGGATCCGCAGCCGTCCACGACCTCCACGTGGAGCGCCAGCTTGCCACCGTCAAGGAGGCCGTACAAATTCTGCATGGTACTGCCTTGGAGTTCAGAATATTTGTAGTTATCCGAGGGAAAATACAACGGAGGCAAAGACGTGAGTTTTGTTCGATCGAGGGTCTACAACGACGGTTGTTGCCGTTGTGTGAGGAGAGGTATAACTACGGTGGCTGGGCTGCCGGCGAGGAGGATGCACGAGAGAAGACGACCAAGCGAGGTTAATGCGAGTATTGCAGTCATATTTTATTTTTTATTTTTTTGCAAAAGAGAGGAACGTGGATGAAGAAGAAAGGGAATCGTTGGATGCTGGTCAAGCACGCGCGGCGCACAGATGGGCGCACCGGTGGGGCTGGGGCGCAGGCAAGCCGTGTCTACTTTGGCGGCAGCTCGATCATGACACAACCATCTCGCCGCGGAAGGCCACGCCTGAGTTAACGCTAATTGATTACCAGCTTAGGGAAAAATAGGAAAAAGGGGGCCATATAAAACCAGGTGTCATTAATTAGCACAGATTGATCTGTAATTCTAATTTGATCTTTAATGCTGATTAATGATTATGTGCCAGCGGGAGAAAACAAAAAGCTTGAAGAAGGAACAAAACTTTTATTTTAGATAGTAGAGAAGAGATAGAGATTTGCAAAAGAGAGGAACGTGGAGGACGAAGAGGGAATCGTTGGATGCCGACCAAACACGCGTGACGCATAGATGGCGCACCGGCGGGCTGGTGCACAGGCAAGCCGTGTCTACTGTGGCGGCGGCTCAATCATGACACAACCATCTCGTTGCGGAAGGCCACGCCGGAGTTAATGCTAATTGATTGCCAGTTTAAGTAAAATAGGACAAAAGGGGGCCATATAAAACCGGGCGTCATTAATTAGCGTTGATTGATCTGTAATGC
Organism: Poa pratensis; assembly: GCA_947311845.1. Taxonomy (NCBI): domain Eukaryota; kingdom Viridiplantae; phylum Streptophyta; class Magnoliopsida; order Poales; family Poaceae; genus Poa; species Poa pratensis. Next base: position 29,023,308 of record CAMZMU010000039.1, on the reverse strand, counting down.
TGATTTGATCTTTAATGCTGATTAATGATTATGTGGCAGGTGGGGAGAAACAAAAAACTTGACAAAGAAACAAAACTTTTCTTTTAGATAAAGTAGAGATAGAGATTTGATCTTTAATTCTAGTTAATGATTATGTGACAGGTGGAGAGAAACAAAAAACTTGACGAAGGAACAAAACTTTTCTTTTAGATAGTAGATATTATGAATTGTCGTCCAAAATTTATGCCGGACTGAATGGATAGATATCTGCTTGTCATTAATTTCATTGACGTGTATCCTGATCGCTTCCCTGATTTTATGTCTAAAATTGATTCGCTTCCTATTTTGGGTTCGTCCTGTCAATTTTTCCATTTGCAGCAAAGATCTCACATATCCTTAGGCCGGCACGGATTCACTGCAAGCACACAAAATTCCAAGGGCAGTCGGCACGGATTCACGGCCAGACAAAGAAGCCGTGGTGTTAGGTCAAGGAGGCGACGGCGTGAGGGATAGGGCACGGAGAGCTTGATGTTGCTTTGGAATTATGTGTTCTTGTTGCACAAAGTCGTTTGCCAATTGAGAGATAAGCCAAACGCAAATCAATTCAACAACAACTTGACATACCTCTCTCCCGCATGCACGATGCATGTAGCACCACCCCATGCAATTCTTCTATAAAAGCACGTACACGCGGTGCTAAGCTCAAACCAAGCTCACGCAAACAGTGTCGCTCACACAAGGATATCTCCTCAGACCTCAGTACACCACTACTCCATATCCCAGCTTGCAATGGCAAACCGTTTCGCCGTCGTGCTCCCGCTGCTGGTGGCGCTCCTCCTGCTCTCGTCCAGCTGCCATGGGAGGGAGCTGAGCGAGAAGGACCACACTGTGGCAACGCCACAGAGTGCCGGTACCGGTGGCATCGGTGAGGCGAAGGTGATGGGGTTACCTGACTTGCCGGTTGTGGGAACCATTACCATTACCGGCCCGGTGGTGGTGCTTCCTGGGAAACCATGATAAGCTCAGTTTCACGTGATGCATGGCGTACAATCTTAGACTATCGGCGTTTCGCTAATATTCACGTTCCAAATGAGCGTCTGTATCAACTATATATCGTGTCGTATGTATTTCCTTCCGGTTCAGCTGTCGTCTGTATTTCCTTCAAGCTAGTATGTTTCCTAATACACAAGTGTCTTGATGTGCTACATGCATCATCAACTTAATAAATACTACTCCCTCTGTTCGAAAAATAGATGTCTTAGCTATCTCAAAATTTGGATGTATACTACTTTGTTTATGTGACCGCTTTCTTGGATAGACATAACAGCAGGTCTTGCATCATCTGGGGGTTTGAACATGGCTACATTGTGTGTCTCATCTATCTTCATTTTCCTCCAAGTGTGTGTACGAGATCCCAGAGTCACTGCACTCGACTATATATGAATATCATGTCATATACAACGTGAAGAAATAATTCGTGCTTGGACAGGTACCACAAGATTCATTTTAGGAAATAACTTACTGATTATTATTTTAATCATGTAAAGCGTGTACAAATTGGGAGAAGCACTTTGGCTCCCGGGCGCAGATGCAACATTTATTTAAAAAACATTTTAAACGTATTTGTCGTGGTGGTATCACGGCAGATGCCATAGGATGGCTAAGAGTGGGGCCGATGGACGCTGGTGGATCCGGGAGAGGGCTAGCGCGCTAAGAAGCACACACGAAGAACACACAAGCACGCCAAGATCTACCCAGGTTCAGGGCCCTCGTGAAGAGGTAAAACCCCTACTCCTGCCTGCCTCTCTCTCTATACCGAGGTATCACAAATACAAGGTTGCTCCTAGAGCTGTATGATCCCAGCAATGGAGATAAACACAAGGTAGAAGATGAAACTACGGGTGAAATGTATCTCAGTGTCCCCTCTCTCACGCAGGAGGAGGTGAGGCCCTATATGTAGGCTAAACCGAGTTACCGGAATACCCCTCCACTTGTAACGGTCACATCTCCGTACCGGCACTGCAGACGCGCACGCCTGCGCGTCTTGATTGTCTCTGCACAGTGGACAGGACGTGGCTTGCCCATGTCCTGTCCCATATCTCTGCTCCAAGGTACACCTGAGGTCAGCGACGTCCTTCTCCTGCTCCTTGGTCAGCAGAGGTAATCCCAGTCACCTCAGACATGCGCCGTACCGCACGCCGCGCTCCCGTGCCAGACGGGATGTGACAGGAGCATTGACTTCCGTCCGACATAAGGATAACCCGGCATGGATATGCCGGATTCCCCTTCCTGAATAACCTTCCCTGCGCATAAGAAAACACACAAGATACCGATACATATATGTCGGTTATGATGTCTCGGATCCTTTATCTCGGTCGACATATGCCGGTTGGCACCAGCATGGTACCTCGGTCCCTTCTGGCTCGGGTTACCTCGGTTTGCTTGTGTCGGTACGCACCAGCTCCACACCTTGGTCACCTCAGAGGTCCAGGTATGTCGGCTTTTACTGTAACCTGGCCCACACCTGGGCACAGCTTTTACCTTACCATGACCCTACCCGGGGTAGCCCCCCGACATTAGTCCCCGAAGCTGGTGCGGTCCTGCAGCCTTGGATGAAGGGCCACAGCAGGTTTAATCAACCGAAACAACCACATCAAGCATCCGACATAACCATGTCGGGTCAACCGTAAAACCACCAATAACCTTTTCAACTGATTCCGACATTTGCCCCTGTGTCGGTTTCTCCGACACAAGAACTCTGCTGAAAGAGCAAGTTAATCTTTCACGACCAACTCAAATTACCCCAACCATCCGACATAACCATGTCGGTACACCTCAAGTATCAGGATAAAACCTCCTACCGTGTCGCCATATGCCCTTATGCCGGTTGCTCCGACACAAGGCAACTGTTTTATCCTGATCAAACATCCGACATTCTCATGCCGGTTCGTCTCAAGCTGCACGGACCAAACTTCCCACAACCTCCGAGATCTACTCTTGTGCCGGTCTCTCCGACACAAAAAGATTCCCACAATCTCTCCAAAGATTTCTCCACGGCACGTGGCAGAGAAACACTGCGCGTTACCTCGGTTCCTGTGCACGGACAGACACATCTCTGCACGCACGCCGCTCACGTCACGCGCTGTCACGTCGCATGGGCACTTGAGTGCGTTTGACCGCGGTGTGCCTCCTCGATTCCCGCGCCAATAACCGCACGCGATCATGCCGCGGGCAGTTACCAACTTGTGGCCCATGATGCGGCTGATCGTGCGGCCGCAAATACCGCCACCACGCAGATCGTGCGCGGCTAATCCGCGCAGGCGTTACGGGGAACGTGCGCGGTGAAATCGCTAACCGCACACGCCCTGCGCCCATAAATAGGGGAGCGGAGCCTCCCCGTTCTTCTTCTTCTTCCTCGCATCCATCATGCGCACTGCCCTCCGCGCTCATCTCCGCCGCGCTGCGATCTTCGCTACTGCACAACGCCGGAGCACTCACGCCGCCGACGACCGGAGATTCTCGCGCCACCGCCGAACGCGCTCAACTCCGGTGCGCCCCGCGCTTCTTCGCCTCGCGTCGCCGTCGCAACTCCGGTGAGTTCCTCGCCCTTAGCACTGCCGATGAACGTGTTCATCCCCTCCGATGAACACGTTCCTCCTCTCCGATGGATTTGTTCATCTTCCCCGATGAACTTGCTCCTCTTCTCCGCAGATGCTCTCACATCCATCTGCTTAGATCCCAACTAGAATTTCCCCATTGCGCCTCTTAATAACCTTGCAATAGTTCCTCCGCAGATCTTCCTAAGTTTCAACTCACATGTTCATGCATTTATCCTCTATTTATTTTTCTCCGTAGATCTTTCCGTCAAACACTTAGCCACAGATTTGTGTTTCCCGCCACTTATGCATTTTCCTGTGTTGCCCAAATATTCCGAAATACTTATCTCGGTTCAACTTGTGTCTCTGCACAGATCCCTTCCGAGATGTCATCCAGCCATACCCCGGACCCTGCCGAGGATGTCGTCGAAGAAGGTGAGAGCGCCGGGTGGGAAGGTTCCGACGTAACCTAGGCCGAGATAGACTGGCTGGTCCGGACCAAGCGCATTCCGGCACAAGTGATATGCCGGGTTCCCGGCACAGAGGCCGAGCCGAAGCTGAAATCTGGTGAACGCGTGGTCTTCGTCGCGCACTTTGAGCGCGGCTTTGGACTCCCGGCAAGCGAGTTCTTCCGATCTTTCTTGGATCGGTTCTGGCTTCAACCTCATCACCTTCCAGCCAATGCCATTACCATGCTCTCTGCGTGCGTTTCTTTCTCCGAGGGATACCTCGGACTCTGGCCCACCGTTGAGCTCTGGGCCAAGTACTTCCAACCCGAAAGCAGAGTGTCCCGGATCCGGAGAACAACAACTTCCCCAAGGAGATGACCCCGTGCGGAGCCGCTACCATTATACCTCGGAGGGTTCCATCTTGCCTCGGATTCAAGGCTGGAGTCATGCCGGAAATGGCAGCGGACGTTCTTCTACATGAAGAACCCAGACAGCCCAGACAATGTCGACCTTCTGAACCTGCCGATATTCAACATCGCCACCCCCTCTGAACAGTTTAACTGGTCCCTCAACCCGAGGGACCTGAACCTCGAGATCAACCAGATTCACAAGGTCGTCGAGGAGCTTGTGGGGGCTGGCTTAACGAGCGATGATCTCCTGAGGACCTTCGTCAGCCGCCGAGTTTCCCCCCTTCAAGACCGAGTTCACAAGATTTGCCACATGAGTGGCAAGTATGATCCAACTCAGATCAGCACCCATGAGCTAACCCAAGCCGAGGTCAGAAGACGTGTCAAGGCAATTGCCCGCACGATGATGACCGAGGAATGGGAATGGGGTTTAAAACCTCATGACAGAACTCGGCTTCCGGAGCAAGTAAGTAACCTTGCAACTTATACCGACATACTTTTTTCTGCCGAGATAACCCTTATGCCGGCCCCATACTCGGCTCATAAAGTAACTCGGTTTTACTGCTTCTGGCTTGCAGAGGTTTGCCCGGCAAAAGACTGAAGATGGAGAGGATCCCTCCACCAAATGGGGCCAAGATATCCCTGCCCCGGACGTCGCCGAGGTAGAAGACCCGGATGATGAGGATCAGCTGCCGATTCCGGCTGCTGGTGCCCCTACCTCGGGTAAGCCTCAAGCCCGAGCCTCCATCCGAGATTGGTCGGACGACGATGATCGCGAAATGTTAGAGATAATTGATGCTCGTCCCATCGTATATGCTCACCCAGCCTCGGCATCAGCTAACCCGGGTGGCTCTGCCCCGAGTGCACGCCCTGCTACCTCGGGCAAACAAGTGGGATCTCGCAAGCGTGCAGAGACCGGTACCTCGAATACCGGGACCTCCACATCCTCATATCCAGCAGCTCCGAAGGCGAAGCGGCAGAAGAGAGGAGCGGTTAAGCCGAAGAAGGCCAAGAAGACACCGCCAGTTACTCAAGGGTAAGATACTCTTTGCCGACACAAGCTCACTTCCTTTTTTCCTTCTCCCGGGATAATCTTTCTCTGACATAACACTTTTTCTTGCTTGATGCAGTGCCGCCCTTGAAGTTAACCAGAGTGCCTCCTCCGTGCGGCAGAACCACGGTCAAGTGACCCCGGGGTACACGCCACTCCATCCGTCATTCCTGAGATCATGGTCCTCGACGAAGATGTTGTCTCCGGTGCCCCCACCGCGGACTCCGACATTCCTCGGGCCGACACTTCGGTGACCTCGGGCCCACAGCAACCACCACCACAACAACAACAGCCGCAACAACAGCAATCACAACAACAGCAACAGCAGCAGCAGCAACAGCAACAGGAACAGCAGCAACAGCAACAGACACAAGGACAGCAGCAACAACAACAGCAACAACAACAGCAACAAAAGCAGCCGCCACGGCCGAAGTCCACCACGAAGTCCACCGAGTTAGTAACTCGGAAAGCTACTCCGCTAGCCAAGCCGGCACAGAGCCAAGTGGCCCCCGGGAAACAACTTGCCAATCCGGAGAAACAAGTGGTGTTGACTCCAACCACTACACCGGAGCACCAAGCTCTCACCACCTCCGTCTCCCGAGTTACCACTAGCAGCTGGGTTTTTCCTCAGCTCCGAACTCAAAGCGGACATAGCTTAGGCTCGGAGAAGCAGTACCACATGGACTGGAATGCCGCCGACACTAGCGAGGTCTCTCTGCGAACCCGGTCACCCAACATCCAGCTGGACCTAGTGCGCTTGCTCAGGCCATGCACAACTTGCAACTCTCGACTCTTCGAGCCAGCAAGCTTGCCGAGGTATTTTTTCCCAGCCAGACCTTTCTTTCCTTTGCAATAGATGATAAATACATATAATCCCCAGTCCCCGAGATTCGGGTCGAGTGACCGACGCTCGCCCGAGTAAAGATCACTCGGCGCGAATCTTCACAAAAATTCCCATTATTAATCTCAAAAAATCCGACATTCCGGATCTTCAAAAAATCCGACATTCCGGATCTTCAAAAATCCGACATCCAGTCCCCGAGATTCTTGTCGAGTTTTACTCGGCACGAATTTTCAAAAAATCCGACATTCAGCTTTACTTGGCATGAATCTTCAAAAAATTCTACTAACCCTTTGCTCTTTTCAGGATTGCACCAACGCCCGGACCACAGTATTTCAGAAGCTGCTTCTGGACCACAACAAACTCAAGAGGTCCCACAAGCAGCTTCAAGAAACGCTGAAGAACAAGGAAGCCGCGCACGCCACTGCCCTCCAGAAGGAACGACAGGAAGTATCTCGGCTCCAGGAGGAACTTGCTCGGGTCCAGGGCGAGAAGACCGGCATTGAGAAGGCCCTGATGCAAAGGGAGGAAGCTGCACAAAAGCACAAGCAAACCCTCGAGGCGACCGAGGTTCGCGCTACCTCGGCACAAGGAGAACTGGATGCCCTCAAGGCAAAATCCGACATTTGGCTGCGCGAGCTCACCCGGCTGAACAAGGAGATGGACAGTAAGTTTCTTTATCCTTTCTTTTTGTTTCCATTGCTTGTACCGACATTAAGTATATGCCGGTATATAACTCAATTCGGTGATAGCTTTTCTATCTTCAGATCACTTCTCCCACTCTAAGGCTGCTGCCCTCAACACTGTCCGCAGGGCACGAGCAAAAAGAGTCGAGGCTGGCCCAATCCCGGAGGAATGGGATATTGAAGATCACCTGACCGCTCTGAACGCTCGCATTTCTCCTCTGAAGGCCATTGGCATGGATCTTCTTGATGCTGGCATCCGAGTTTACCGAGCCTTATGGCCAGGATCTCAGACTCCGGCTAGCATTGAAGAATTATCCAAGTGCCTATCGGGGGCCGAGGCCAGGGTCCGAGAGTGGAGATCCTCTGCAGCTCGCGCCGGAGCTGTTCAAGCATTGACCTTTGTGCTCTCCTGGTATGAGGCCATCAACCTCAATGCCGTGCGCTCCCTGCGCCAAGGCTCCAAATGGACCTCAGATCCGACACTTATCGCGAGCCGCAAGGAGGCAGCCACCTTCATGGCCAGCTATGCTTCCACCCGATACTTCATTCCTGGTCCCGCCTACTCGGATGATGAAGAAGATGACGAGGATGATGAAGAGGGTGAAGACGAGGAAGATGTTGTTGATGAGGAGATCGAGGCCGAAGCTCCCGACACTGCCTCTGCCCGCGCAACCGACACTGCTGCTGCCGGAGCAACCGAGACATCTGTTGCCGGAGCAGCCGACATTTCTGCTGCTGGAGCAACCGACACTGCCAAGCCGGCTGCGACCGAGACTTCTGAGAAGCCGGTGTCCGACACTGCCGGTGCCTCGGCAGCCACTCCAACACCCGAGGTTGCTCCAACAACCGAAGCTTCTTCTGCCGCCGAGACTGCTCCTGAGCCTCGCCCTTAGGCGTTCGACAGTCGAGTCACAAGATCAATCTTATAGCACACAATACTTGTAAATTTTGAGGTAAGGTTTAGAGTCATCCGACACAAGGAAAAGGAAAGAAAAACCGGGTTAGTAAACGACATATGTCGGATCTTTTTAGGACCGAGTCCCCGAGTCCATTTTCATGTTTACCATATACCATAACCTCTGCTCTTGACTGCCATTTCGGCGTTCGTCAGTCGAGTCACAAGATCACAACAAAATAGCATACATTACTTGAACTTTGAAACGAGGTCTCAAAATCATCCGACATATGAACAACACAGAAAAAACCGAGATAAAACACAAGCATATAGACAAAGGCAGTCCCCGAGTTTCTTTTCGGAGTGCCGGCATTTTATTCAAAGGAAAACCGAGATACATACATGCGCCCTTATGAGTAAAAGGGGCGGAGTAGAGCTACATTCCAGGGTCTTTTGGTCTCCTCTCCGGATTTGTCCATCACATTTTTCCTCGGTGCCTGCGCATCTATAAGATAGTATGAATCATTGTGCAGAGCCTTGCTCACAATGAATGGTCCCTCCCATGGAGGTGACAACTTGTGTCGGCCTGCTTTGCGTTGCACTAGCCTCACACCAAATCTCCCTCTCGGAATACCCGAGGGCTGATCTTCCGGCTATGATAGCGTCGGAGATTTTGCTGATATATAGCTGACCGAGATAAGGTCAGTTCTCGTGCTTCTTCGAGCAAATCAACATCATTTTCCCGAGCTTCTTTTGCCTCGGTTTCAGTGTACAGCGCCACTCTCGGCGAGTCATATTCCATGTCGGTCGGCAGGACCGCTTCTGCTCCATAGACCAGAAAAAATGGCGTATAGCCAGTTGAACGATTCGGTGTGGTCCTTAGACCCCACAACACTGCTGGTATCTCCTCTATCCAGCATCCCGGAGTTCGCAACAGTGGTTCAATCAACCGGGCTTTGATACCGGCTAACACCAATGCATTTGCTCTTTCCACTTGCCCATTTGCCTCTGGGTGTGCCACCGAGGCTATGTCCAACCGAATTCTTTATCCGCACAGAACCGAGCAAACTCTCCCACAGCAAAGTTTGTGCCATTATCCGAGATAATGCTATGGGGGTAACCATATCTCAAAATGATGTCCTTCAAAAAGGACACAGCTGTGTGACCATCACACTTCCTGATTGGCTTTACCTCGATCCATTTGGTGAACTTGTCCACCATCACCAGCATATGAGTCATGTTACCTCGGGCTGGCCTGAACTCTCCCACCATATCCAGACACCAAACTGCAAAGGGCCAAGTGATTGGAATTGTCTTGAGTGCCGAGGCTGGCAGGTGGATCTTTTTAGCAAACCTCTGACATCCCTCACACTTTCGGACGATATCTTCTGCCTGGTTCAAAGCACTGGGCCAATAAAACCCATGCCGGAATACCTTAGCCACCAAGGCTCTTGATGAAGCATGATGACCACACTCTCCCTGATGAATTCCAGGAGCATCTCTTGCCCTTCCTGCGGCTCGACACAGCGCTGCAGTACCTCGGTCACACTTCTCTTGTATAACTCCTGGTTGATGATGGTGTATGCCTTGGATCTTCTTTGCACTTGCCTAGCTCAACTTCATTACTTGGCAAACTCCCGTCCATCATATATGCCATTATTGGTTGTGCCCACTCCGGCACAGGACGCACAGGAAAGACCGATCATCCACCTCCATGAGATCAACCGACATTGCTTCTTCCGAGATGAGTAACCAGTCCCCGGGTTCTGCCAAGCAGTCCCCGGGTTCTCCCAAATGCATCCGACATCGACGTCCATGGGAACAGCACCAGACTCCGGTTTCGCCGGGATAAAGATTGACTCGGACTCGGCGATGGTTTGATTGATGGCTTCCTCAAATGCTCCAAGGCTATGCCGGGTGGAATTGGATCCCGGGATGAACCTAGCTTGGACAGTACATCGGCGGCTTCATTTTCAGCCCGAGGTATATGCGTGAGCTCGCAACCTTCAAAGAACCCCGAGATCTTCTGGACATGAAACCGATACAACGCCATGTTGGCGTCTAAAGCATCCCAATTTCCCGAGACTTGCTGCACCACCAATCCGAGTCTCCGAAACATTCTATCCGGCGAATACCAATTTCTTTGGCCACATTTAGCCCATGAACAAGTGCCTCATACTCGGCCACATTGTTAGATGCCGCAAAATGAATCTGCAACACATATCTCAGCTGATCATGCTTTGGCGAGGTAAGGACTACCCCGGCACCTAAACCAATTTTCGTCCTGGAACCATCAAAGTGCATTCTCCAGTAATTGGAGTCAGGCAATGGTGGCTCATATTGCATTTCAGCCCAATCCACCAAGAAATCCGGCAGTGCCTGAGATTTAATGGCATCTCTTCTTTCATAGTGAGGAGTGTAAGGGGACACCTCGATAGCCCACTTGGCTACTCGGCCAGTTGCATCTTTACACCCAATGATCTCCGAGATAGGAGCCTCACAACCACAGTGATTGAATGCTCTTGGAAGTAATGTTTCAACTTCTTAGCAGCCAGATAGACACCATATGTCATCTTCTGGTAGTGGGATAGTTCTGCTTGGACAACGAGATCACCTCGCTCAGGTAATATACTGGCCTTTGCACAGTTTTGCCATCTTCTTCTCGCTCCACTACTAATACGACACTCACAACCCGGTTTGTGGCTGCAATGTAGAGCAACATCGGCTCTTTGGGTAATGGTGAGGCCAGTATCGGCGCAGTTGCCAACATCTTTTTTAACTCGGTGAACGCCGCATCTGCTTGCGGGGTCCACACGAAGTGGGTTGTTTTCTTCATGAGCTGATACAAAGGCAATGCCTTTTCTCCCAACCTGCTAACAAACCGACTTAAGGATGCCAAACATCCGTGAATTTCTGCACGTCTTGAGACATGTCGGTAACCTCATGCTTTCAATAGCACGGATTTTTGTCGGGTTCACCTCGATACCTCGGCTGACACGAGGAAACCGAGTAACTTGCCTGCCGGCACACCGAAGTACATTTGTCCGGGTTAAGTTTTATCCGGAATTTCCTTAGATTCTCAAATGTTTCTCGGAGATCATCAATCAGAGTGGATTTCTCCTTAGACTTGATGACAATGTCATCGACATACACCTGCACATTTTTCCTATTTGATCATGCAAGCATTTTTGCATACATCTCTGGTAAGTAGCACCAGCATTTCTCAAACCAAATGTCATGACACGATAGCAATAAGCCCCATACGGGGTGATAAAAGCAGTTTTCATTTGATCAGCAGGGTTCAGTGGTATCTGGTGAAAACCAGAATAGCATCTACAAAGGATAACAGCTCACACCCGGCTGTGGAATCGATCACTTGATCAATCCGAGGCAGCGGGAATGGATCCTTAGGACATGCCTTGTTCAAGTTTGTGTAATCAATACACATACGCCACACAATGGCCACGTTCGGGTCATCTTTTTTCTTTTCCACCAGGACCGGGTTAGACAACCAGTCCGGGTGCAGCACCTCCATGATGAAACCAGATGCAAGTAATCTGGCCAGTTCATCACCTATCACCTTTCTCCTCTCATCCGAGAGACGTCGCATAGGTTGCTTCACCGGTTTCATATCCGGTCTGACGAACAAAGAGTGCTCAGCCAACTCCCTCGGAACACCTGGCAGGTCCTGATTTGACCATGCAAAGATATCCCGGTTCTCACGGAGGAAGTGACTGAGCTCGCCTTCCTATTTCTCCGTTAACCCGGTACCAATGATGACGTTGTGGTCCGGACATGCCGGGTCAACATTGATCTTCTTGGTCTCCTTGGGCACCTCGAAATTTGCATTCTGCTCCGGGTTAGCCATACCCGGCATGCCGAGTTGCGCGGACTGAGCCAATGCCACCACTTCATGGATCTTCTTCTTCTCTGCAGCGATAATCAGTGACTCGGCAAGCACGATCCAGCCGAGGCACACTCCAGTGCACGCTTGTAATCACCCGAGATAGTGATGATGCCATTAGGACCCGGCATTTTCATCTTGAGGTAACCCACATGGGTGATATCATGAACTTGGACAGCGCAGGCCTGCCGAGTAAAGCATGGTATGGACTTTCGAGGTCCACTACCTCAAACTGGATGCTCTCAGTTCGGCAGTTTCCTTGGTGCCAAACAACACATCAACCCAAATTTTGCCCATAGGTGCACATGAAACACCCGGCACTATACCATGAAAGGTTGTAGAACTCGGCTGCAGCATATTTGCCGAGATACCCATCTTCACCATGGTGTCTCGGTACATGATATTGATAGCACTCCCATTATCAATGAGAACTCGGGTGAACCGAACATTGATGGTGGGTCCAAAGAATGTCGGGTCCACCACCAATGCATAACCTCCCGGAGTTGGCATAACTCGGGGATGATCCCTTCTGCTCCAAATGATTCTTGCTCGGACCAGTGCAAATACTTCGGCACTGCCGGCATAACTGCGTTCACCTCCAGTGCACGCCGATGCAAGCTCTTCTTGTCAGTTGGCTCGGTCACAAAGACCACATAGCTCTGATGAGCTTCTCTGTAATCTCCCTGGGGATACTCTCCCTGCCTGCTGGGACCAGTGTTGTTGTTGTTCCCTCCGACATTCACCTGATTCACAGGTTTCGGATCTGCTTGCCTCGGAACTGGCGGAATCACCGGGATAGCATTTGCTCCGGTAAGCGGTAAGTTTTGCCTCGGCGGAATTCTCTGAGGTGCCCCCCTGATTTCCTCCGGCTCTGGCTCCTTCCCCCCTTGTGCGCTGATACCAGCTGCACTGCCGAGTTGTATGGTTTGCAGGCCTGCGGATGTCTTGGGTGTGGAAACTGCAAGGCCCATCCAACATAGCCTCATAAGTTAAGGACGGCTTCTGGTCACCCCATGGCCTCTTCCCTTCTTGATTCTGGCCCCATGCTGGGCCGTTGTACTTCGGACGCTGGCTATTGCCGGCATCTGGCTGGTCTTGGTTTACCGCTGCAACCTGGTTTGAGCCATACCGGTAATCCGGCTCTCTCCTCTTGTTTCCGAAGTCCTGGCGATCGTTCTGCCTGACTGGCCCGGGTCTGTTATTCACCGGGTATCTTCTACTCGGCTCTCCCGAGTTCAGCAAGGTTGCATCGGATCACCCAGTGCATAGCTATCCGCAATCCGGATTGTCTCGGCCAGGTGGCCGGCATTTCCCTCTGCAACTTCTGCCAGAGCATGGAGCCGTGTCGGCACCCCTGGGCAAACCAAGATATGGCCTGCGCCTCCACAACTCCTTCACAGGAATTGCGAATAGTACTCCACCGGGTTAAGTAATCCCGGTCAGTTTCATTATCCCTCTGCTTGCACATCGCAAGCTGCTGAGGACGATTCGGTCTCTTGTATGTGCTGGAGAAGTTGCTAACAAATGCTTCTTCAAAGTCCAGCCAGCAATCAACGCTGCCCTCTCGCAGGTTGTTCAGCCAAATCCGGGCTGGCCCTTCCAACATCTGCGGGATATACCTCACCGCCCATCGGCGGTTTCCTCCGCGATATGCACTGCCGACACATAATCTGTCAGCCAGTCCTCCGGCTTAGTACTGCCGTCATATGTTTTGCACCTCGGTTCAACTGAAAGTGCCGCACCGGTGGCTCCCTCATGATCCGAGGTCCAAAACATGCCGGGCCAGGTGGACCTTGCTCTTCCAGCATCTCGGACATATAAATCCTGTCCAACTTGTAGCGTGCATCATTTGGTGACAACTGGCGAGTCCCAACCGGGATCCCAGTGCACCTTCATATCTCGGATACCCGGCTTTCTCCATAGCCGAGTAACCATCATCATAACGGTTAGCCACCTGGTCAACACCTTGTGGCTGCTGGACATGCTCGACATTTTGCTGCTGCTGGGCGAGATTTTGTGTCGGATACCGAGGTGGATAGCCTCGGCCAGCCGAGTTAACTACTCCGGCACCTGGACCGCCCGGACCGGGATTGCTCTTACCCCGGCCGGCACTGCCTCGCCCAACTACCTGTTTTCCGGCACATGCCGGATCATACACCTGTATCTGTTTGCTCTTACCGGAGTTTACACTCCGGTCCCGATCTCCACCGACATGCGGTGATGAAGCTTGCCCCTTAGATCCACTGGCTCCCCTAGCCGAGTGAACAATCTCGGACCCACCTGCAACTGTGTTGGCCTTGCGATAGGCCTCATTCTGCCGGGTAGCCACAGCTACCAACTCATTAACTCGGTCTTGCTGCCTACGGAGAGCTTCTCCGGATAAGCCTGACAACTCGGCTCTTGCTGCCTCGGCAGCTCTAAGAGTCTTAGCAGGGGAACTATACTTCGGTTTTTCGACCGATAAGTTACTAGGAGTTTTGCTGGAGCTAGATCTACCATCTCTAGCAATCTCGGCATTGAGGTTTTTACCCCTCTTGCGCACATCCTCTACTCGACTAGGGCGAGCAGCTACCGGGGTTAAACCATGTGCTTGGTTATACTCACGGACAGTTATCCCGAATTCTCTCCTCACCTCGGCCATCTCCAGAGCCTCCTGAAGCAAGCTCTGACGCCGTGCCTCCAACTCTGCCTCCGATTGGGCAGCATCTGTACCGGCAGCTACCGGCACAGCCAGTTTCTCGATTATCTCCTCGAGATGAGCTGGCCTAACCGGTACATTGGATGTACCGGCCTGGTCTCGGAGGTTTTCCCTCCTCTCCAGCGGCACTTTCGCCGATCTGGTGACCTTGGGGGCAGGATTACCGGCATCTCTTTGCCGGGTTCTCCTTTACCGGCATCACCGCAGTGCCGGTCACCATGACCTCTGCGCAGCTCCCGGGGCGAGCGCTACGCCGGCCGCGAGCCGCACAGACAGCAGGAGGATCCTCGGCCACAAGCACCTGCTCGGGGTACTTGCAGACAACCTCGGTGGCGACGTAGGTCACGAAGGTGCCGAAGCTGATGAGGCAGCCGTTCGTCGGGAACGGCCTGCTGCCGAAGCATCCAGCGTTGTCGCTGATGAAGTTCAGCGCGCCGAGCTTGCAGACGAGCCCGCAAACGACGCGCTCGCCGGAGTCGATGATGGAACCCGTCCGGAATATCACACCAGCCAGCGCCGCTGCTGGCCCCACGGTGGGCGCCAACTGTCGTGGTGGTATCACGGCAGATGCCATAGGATGGCTAAGAGTGGGGCCGATGGACGCTGGTGGATCCGGGAGAGGGCTAGCGCGCTAAGAAGCACACACGAAGAACACACAAGCACACCAAGATCTACCCAGGTTCAGGGCCCTCGTGAGGAGGTAAAGCCCCTACTCCTGCCTGCCTCTCTCTCTATACCGAGGTATCACAAATACAAGGTTGCTCCTAGAGCTGTATGATCCCAGCAATGGGGATAAACACAAGGTAGAAGATGAAGCTACGGGTGAAATGTATCTCAGTGTCCCTCTCTCACGCAGGAGGGGGTGAGGCCCTATATTAGGCCAAACCGGGTTACCGAATACCCCTCCACTTGCAACGGTCACATCTCCGTACCGGTAATGCAGACGCGCACGCCTGCGCGTCATGATTGTCTCTGCACAGTGGACAGGACGTGGCTTGCCCATGTCCTGTCCCATATCTCTGCTCCAAGGTACACCCGAGGTCAGCGGCGTCCTTCTCCTGCTCCTTGGTCAGCAGAGGTAAGCCCAGTCACCTCAGACATGCGCCGTACCGCACGCGCGCTCCCGTGCCAGACGGGATGTGACATGAGCATTGACTTCCGTCCGACATAAGGATAACCCGGCATGGATATGCCGGATTCCCCTTCCTGAATAACCTTCCCTGCGCATAAGAAAACACAAGATACCGACACATATATGTTGGTTATGATGTCTCGGATCCTTTATCTCGGTCGACATATGCCGGTTGGCACCAGCATGGTACCTCGGTCCCTTCTGGCCCGGGTTACCTCGGTTTGCTTATGTCGGTACGCACCAGCTCCACACCTTGGTCACCTCAGAGGTCCAGGTATGTCGGTTTTTACTGTAACCTGGCCCACACCTGGGCACAACTTTTACCTTACCATGACCCTACCCGGGGGTAGCCCCCGACAGTTTTTAAAGTGTCAAGAAAAATGTATAAACTGTTCATGCGTACATGTTCACAAAAAATAGAGTAATTCTTGGTCAAAAGTGCGTGTTAATGAAATCTAACACATGCACGCTATATATATATAGGAACGAAAGGGGTTTCTTCAGCCTCACATTTATCAAACTATTTTGCATAAAAGCTAATTTCGTAACATATTGATAGTACCACAAGAATGGCAAATGCTATACATCGCCTTTCGGCGACGCTGCAGGCACGCGTCGCCATAAGGATGCGGGATGTCGTCGCTTCGTGGGCCGGCCCACTTCGGCGTCCTTTTTCGTTTTCCTCTTTTCTTTAGTTTCTTTTCTTTTTCTTTTTCTTTTTCTTTTTCTTTTTCTTTTCTTTTTACTATTGTATTTTTTTCTTTTCTGCTTGTTTCGTTGTTCTTTTTATTTTCGATTTTTCATATTTTTCAGAAATTGTTCAAAATAGAAATTTGTTCAGATTCGAGTTTTGTTCAGATTTGAAATTTCGTTAAGATTTGAAATTTGTTCAGATTTGAAATTTCGTATAAACTTGAAAATTGTTCAGATTCAAAATTGTTCAAATTCAAAATTGTTTGGATTTGAAAATTATTCGGATTTGATTTTTTTCGAATTTCAAATTGTTCAGCTTTGTAAAATTTGTTCGGTTTTGAAATTTGTTCGAATTTGATTTCTGTTCGATTTGATTTTTGTTCAAATTTGAAAATTATTCAGTTTTGTAAAATTTGTTCACTTTTGAAATTTGTTTGAATTTGATTTTGTTCAAATTTGAAAATTGTTCAGTTTTAAAAATTTGTTCGGATTTGAATTTTGTTCGGTTTTGAAATTTGTATAGATTTGAAAATTTGTTCCGATTTAAAAAAAATCGGCTTTGAAATTTGTTCAGATTTGATTTTTTTTCGATTTTCAAATTTGTTCGTATTTAAAATTTGTTCAAATTCAAAAAAGTAATTATGAGCGTTGAAGAAAAAAGTCAGCGCTCTGCTGTACCGGCCCACGAACAGTGGTTTTAGCCCAACGCGGACCAAATCTTTCGGCGACGGAAGGAAGTAGCGTCGCCGCGGGGCAACCTACAGCACCTCCCTGCTAGAATGCATGTGCTGTCAAGTTTGACTAGCATTCAATGATTGAACTAATTAGTTTTTCTCCACGGGCTATTGCTGCCATACAATTCCCGTCGCCCGCATTGGCAGACTACTTATCTACAAAATCCAACATTTACTCGCTCCGTCCGCGACTGAATATATAGCTACTATCTAAAGTCAGACTTATTAAAATTTGACCAACTTTATGAAGAAAAGTATCATCAAACTCTATTAGTATCACAAAATTCGGCTTCAAGTGAAGTTTCAAAATATACTAATATGATTTCATATATTTTGCTACTTTTATTGAAAATTGGTTAAATTTGAAAAGTTTGACTTAGAATAAAAACTAGATGGGCACATATTCAAGGACGGAGGGATTATGACTTATTCAAAGGATTTGTAAGTATTTTTTCTTTCATCAAAGAATCGAACCATTACACCTATGATTTTTCCATGGAACCGTCTCTTGTGCTGAGTCCATGCATGATTGCAGTAGTCGCCAGAGAATTCATGCGTGCCGACCTGTTAAGTTTGACCAGCAGTCAACACAGCTAGCATTAACTAGCTTTGACGAGTGCATCCCTCCCAGGATTGCTGCCAAACATTTCAATTCCTATCATTGTCTTTCGGCAGTTGGTTAACGATCCAATACACCAGTGTGCAACGACTGATCTTGGAGGAACACCATGAGCTCTCCACCCCCCGCAAACGCCTTCCTCGTTCTCCTCCTCGTCCTCACCAGCGTGGCCTTCAAGTCCTGCTTCGGCAACCAAGATTACTTCGCATCTTGGATTCCTACGGGAAACCCACAAAATGCCGACGGCCAAGTTATACGCCGACGGCCAAATGTCGGGGCCGTCGGCGTATAATGCGAGCGAGAAAAGCGGCGAATGCGGCCGTCGGCGTAACAAAACCGTCGGCGTAGCCCGACATACGCCGATTTTTTCTATTTTCTACATTTGAGCGTATACTTTTTCAATTTTTTTACATTTGATACGCCGACGGCCGCCGTCGGCGTATACTTTTTTCTATTTTCCATTTAATATGAAATAATTCATATCCTTAAATCCGTAAATCGGAATTTAACAAATTAAATGTCTAAATCGATTAGAAAAATGAGAGGAATCCAAATATGACATCCATAAAATCTTTTTCACCGTGCACATGACATTTTGTAACATATGTTTGTTACTTGCTTAATTAAAATTCATTTTTACACTTAAAAAATGGAAAATGATATTTACTAAAATATTTTGGAAATTGTTTTTGGCAACAATGTTTTCCATACCAAGACACCCCTATGTGTCAAGTATGGACACATTAGCACAAACTATGACATGGGGATGGCCATAACTTGGTCATTTGACACGAAAGTTATACATGTCTATAGATGATAGACCATTTTGTGAAGCATTTTTTTGAAATATTTGTCAAAACTCAAGTTTATCATTTTTCCTAGCAACTAGAACACATAAGAGGACTCCATGTCAAAGGAATTCATCTTTTGAGTATTTTCTCAATTTGTTTTATTTTTTTGAAAAAACGGTCAAAATGACCGTCGTGTCTATTCATTGAAAGGGCTCACATTTTTCAAAACTATCGATATTTCTGTGATAAAGTCACTACTTTTGTACCTAGAAAGTATTTTTGTAAAAAAATTAGACCAAACTATCACACACTTGTAGTTCAATTTCAATTACTTTTGGAAAATCGGCATAAAGTCATTTAAATAGGAATAATTAGGTAAAAATCGATGATAGACCAAGTTATACATGTCATTTAACTTGGTCATTTGACACGAAAGTTATACATGTCTATAGATGATAAACATTTTTGTGAAACATTTTTTTGAAATATTTGTCAAAACTCAAGTTTATAATTTTTCCTATCAACTAGTACACATAAAAGGACTCCATGTCAAAGGATACCTTTTTTTTGAGGGTTTTTCACTTTATTTGATTTTTGTGAAAAAAAGAATCAATTTTCTAAAACCATCGATGTTTATACAATGCAAAGGATGATATGGATGTCATATTTGAATTCCTCTCATTTTTCTAATTGACATAGACATTTTATTTTTCAATTTCGATTAAAGGAATTAAAGATATGAATTATTCCATATTAAATGTAAAAAGGAAATAAAAGTAAAAATAATTTTATTTTTTCATTTATTAAAAATATACTATTTTACAATCATTGTTACTTATTCAAATGAATTTTCTAAATTTAAACAATGAAAAAGTGTAACATCCTAAATCAGGGGTTAATATGATTGATATGATATAAGTATCAGTAAGTTCTCATTTCTCATTTGGAAGCTAACAATGAAGGAACTCAAAGGTTAAGCGTGATTGGGCTGGAGCAATTTAAAGATGGGTGACCGAACGGGAACTTTGACCAGCGTAAGTACTTTGACCTATGATAAAATGTGTAATTAGAGATTTAGTATGTAGTTGAGTTAGAAATTTCGAAATAGAAAAAAAAAGTTAAAAAAAAATTCAAAAAATTCAAAAAAATTCAAAAAATTTAATTTTTTTTGCATTCATAGGCCGACGGCAATGCCGTCGGCGTATGAGGGCGTACGCCGACGGCTTCCGGCCGTCGGTGTTTCGAGCCAGTCCCGTAGTTCCAACCGGTGCTGCCACTGGCACGGCGTCCCATGCAACGACGCGTCATCATCCTCACCTTCTCCGAAGATGCCAACTACAGGCACTATACCTGACATCATCGATGGGCTTACTGAGCTTCTCGTCGAAACTTTCTATGACCCCTCAGCTACCTTGGTCCTCACCTCGTTCTCCTCCTCGTCCTCACCGGCGTGGCCTTCAAGTCATAACAAGTGTGCCTCTACGGCGCCCTACTCCCTGACCATGCCACGAATAAACTAAATCGAACATCATTGCTTTCATACAAGTTTTAAAGATTGTGAGTTGTACGTACTACTAATGTAACCATATTTGGGAGGAATAAATACTAATATGCCATTGTACCGTCACCTATCCTTTCATCGGTTTAATTTTGAGCTGTGACTTGCTTGTATCTTATACTGGCCTATGCCATTGCATTAGAGCGCAAACGGGATTCCGGTGTTGCGTTACATGCGTTAGCTCTAGCTAGTGGTGCAATGTTGGGGTGTTTGGTTGCGTGCGTATTGAGAGTTATTCTCTCCTCTTCACAATACGTTGAACTTGCCTCCAAACCTGCAAACAAGTCGTAACGACTTCATATGTGACCATCGAAATTAAAAACTTACAACATGAAGGCTGTCAAATAAAATGAGATAAAACTAGTGCTCAAACAAGTTTGTACACAATCGACCATGTATGGAGAACTCAGAATCAATTGACCGAATACAATCACATCATGGATGTGCATCTTTTTCGTGTAGATCTTGTCACGAATAAAAAAACCACTTTGTAGGGCCGGTCTCTCATTTAAGGTAAGGCATGATTTGACAATTAATTGACACATTAACACCTGCCAAAAATCAGCACGGTGATTAATTATAACCATAAACCACATAGGAAGAATATCGATCGATCATCTTTTGTGCCTCTCCGCTCACCCTATATAAGCTAACAGGGCTGAGGTTCAACACATCGCCAGCAGATCTATCAAACCGCAAGAGAATACACAAGAGATCGTTTATCTCTTTTCTCATGGCGTTTGTCAGGAGAAATCCAAGCGTTGCGCCCTTGGTACCCATTGTTGTGGTTGTGATGGCCACCGTGATGCTGTCTTGTGATGCAACAGGTTACATACTCCCCTCTTTTCTAATGTGCATGTAAACATAACATCTTTCACTTATGACTTGAGATTGACACTTCTTTGTGTGATCTACTTTCTACAAGCATCAATTTAGTCTCTTAACATTTTATATAGTCTCCTAATCCATTGTAATATATCTAACTTTTACTAATTAAACTTTTCGTGTAGATTTCTGCTCCCCGATTTGGGACGGTTGCACGGAACAGAAATGCATGAATTTCTGCGAAAAGAACGGTTTAACGATCAAGAGAACCTATTGCCAGAAGGAGGGGAACCAATGCTGCTGCGACTTGAGCTCCAAGCCCGAGGTCGACGTCGTCGCGGCCCGTGATTGATTCCTTGCCGCAGATAACGAAGATCTAATAATTTAGAATTAGATAAACGTAGTTGCTGATGAGGAATTCGGGATACATTTTGCGTAATCTGTATAAATGCATGTATCTGGTCAAGAGTGTGTACTCCGCATGTGCGCTTGCTATAGATGCATCTGCATGGTGAGAAATTAAAACGGCAAAGTATTCTGTTTTCCTCTCGCGGTTGCCAAAGCCTATATATGAATGGTTTCTCAGCTCTAGTCCTCCGAGTGTCTAAACCTGATTTTTTTTTAGAGATAGCGCGGCTCTTTATTCATATCATAACAGCAATATAAAGAGTTTGCCGGATCAATCCAGGGTGTTACAGCATGAAAGCTGGAAAAGCTTTAGAGCTCACAAGACGAACTAGTAGATGAGCCAGACCATTCAAACCACGAGAAACAAGGCCAATTTCACAAGACAAATAGGTCAGAAACGCGGATATATCTGGTTCCTCTAACGGCATGATTTCAAACGAAACCTTTTTTTTTGCGAAATAATTTCGAACGAAATCTGACATGTTGGACAGTTTAACCTTGCCTCCTTGGCATCCTTTGCACCAGAGATTGTTTACTTGATGGCCATGGTTGACCACCGGCTTAATATATTAATGAGGCATGGGTGATTGCCGTCTATATATATGAATGAATAAGAGACATAGTGAGTTGAGTAAGAGGTGAGCTATGGAATTTATAATTTTTTCTTTGTTTTTATTATTTCTGTACATACATGTTATATTATTATTATTCTACTATAAAACTACAGTGCCCTTGACCTACAATCTGATTCCAGAATATTTGTTTAGACCTTTGAGTCTCTATATATAGAATCCAAAGGTTATACTACAGTTTTTCAACTTGTATTCATCGACATTGATGATGTTAATTTATTGCATGGATTTTGGAGAGGGGCATTACAGATGCCGGAAGCTATAGACACTGAAACCTTGCAAGGCAGTCAGCACCTTGCCAGACATTGTTTAGACTAGTCACAATGGAGAGTATCATATACTAGTACCATGCATATGATACTAGTCTATGATACTACCCACAATGGGTAGTAACATATGTGTGGTATCATATAATACTGCATTTATTAGGTTATAGACTCATATTGCATTGAAATCCGTTATGTTATGGTATCTACCTATGATACCACTATCATCTCTCTCTCTTCATTAATTGCAGTGTCACATTAGATTTTTGCCAACATGGCATGCATGATAACACCTATGATACCCCCATTGTGCCTAGTCTTAGAGAAACTCCAACAACGCAACCCAAACCGTCCCCATCTGCCCGTTTTGGTTGGGCGGACAAAAAGCAGGCCCCAAAGACACACTCAACCGGACACATGCATGGCCGCTCTTTGATCATTTAGCCCAGACATTGTTCGCGTCAGCATTGTCCACCTCCAAGTATGCCCCTGGTCCCTTCGTGAGCCATACCACTCCACACTCTCTCCTTCCCTTCCTCCTCTCCCAATTTGAGCCGTCGCCGCATGAGCACCCGCCAAAGCCATGGCCGGCGCTGCCCCGTTCTCGTCCGCTCCTGCTGGCGAAGACAACCCCCCCCCCCCCCCCCCAAAAAAAGAACCAAGACCGAGCCTTCGCCCTCCACCCATATATCTCGGTACTCTTCCCATATTTTGTCCCCGGAGGTCGGCGACTATGTGTCGTTTCTCCCCGCGCTGCCACCCCTTGATCTCAGTGCAGCTTATGTGGTCGGCGACTCAAAGGTGCTGCAACTTGAGTCACGATCGTTCACAGCCGGCAGTGGCTTGGAGGCTTGTAACTTATTCACCGGAATGCTCGCGGCTACAACGCCTGCAAGTCTGCGACCGAGGTTTGTTTCATCATTGTTTCCTTTGATATGTTTGAACAGTTTGAACAATTGCATTAATAGTTATGTGAAATTTGAACTTGGATAATTTTTTCATATTGTGCAACAATATTGTTACATCTTTTACGTATTTGTTATGATTTATGCTAAATTATTGGAGGTACATTTTTTAAATATAAAAATGTGCCGAAGTGCCTTTATTTCATCCGGAGGGATTGACTCGTAGATATGACGCGCGGAAAAAGGAAACGAATCACCTGAGGCTATACAATCATGGAAACAAATAAATTTAAGGATATGCAGAAATTAATCCATTAAATCCACCCTAAAATTGGAAAGATAATTAATTCTCTCCATAACGCACAATTAAGTCGACCCTGAAATTAGGACCACAATTAAGTATTACCATAAAACGCAGGATCAATTGGTCTCCCCCTCTATATAAACGATTGGAACAGGAGCTGTCGTCAACACATTGCCAGAAGATCAAGCACGAAAAGAGAAGAGAGGAGATCAGTAGAAAGCTTGCAATACATTTGGCCATGGCGCTTAGCAAAAGGAGCATATGCTTGGTGGCCCTCATGGTTGTGGTGATGGCCAATGTGATGCTATCCTGTGATGCAGGCCCATCACCAGGAGGTCAGTTCACTACCTACATGCTAGGCACCCTCCTGTTTTCCATTGTGTATACATAGACGTGAGTTTTTCTGTTCATCTTCTTTATCGATCTGTGCTAATTTTCGTTTGATCTTCTCGTGTAGAATGGTGCGAAAGCATTGGACATGGATGCAGCCCATCCAAGTGCAGGGGCAGATGTGTTTTCCTGGGCTACACCAATAGATAAGAAGACCAACAGATGCTGTTGTGACATGTCGGAGGCCAAGCACAAGGATGTCCTCCCCTCGTCCGTCGTGATTGAGGGCCTGTGAACCTTTTTTTTTTTCCTTCTAAGATATAAATTTTAGTGGCAGAAGAGAATATAAATGCTTAATCGATATGCATGAAATAGTTTTCTTGATCGTCCGTGATGAAGTAAACGTGCATGGGCGCCACCCATAGGAGCCAATAATGCAAACACCGCAGAAACAATTTTAAGGCAATATAGGTAATTTATAATTTACACATACAAATTTATCTCAGTAGAATTGAGATATGATTTAACAAATCAGAATAATAATTAATCTTAATGGACTGAACGCCTGCGTGCTGCCGATATGGTCATTTTGCCTAATCAGTGGGGATAAACTTTGGTAGAAACACAAAGGTTGTAGCTTCTGCAGGACATGGAATGACAGTAATTTTTATGTATAAATGATATATGCACAAAACGTAACAATTAAATCCTAGACTCATCAGTGGATGGTATAAATATTTAACACACTACTAAAATGTACTCCCTCCGTCCCAAAATAAGTGTCTCAAATTTGTACAAAAGTGAATGTACATATATATGTTTCATGTCTACATACATCCACTTTTTGACAAATCTAAGACAGTTATTATTGGACGGAGGGAGTATATTGGTATCGAATTAATTTTACAGAGAAGTTTTCATAGAAATAAATTATTCATATGTATTCTTCCATATTAATTTATTACGATTCCTCGTTTAGTGACCCTTTGAAACGGCGACTATTTTACGAGTTAGGGGTATCACCTTTATCCTGAGACATATTTCTTGGAAATATTTCCATATGAAAAAATAAGAATTCCTGAAAAATCGTGTTTTATGCTTGATGCACGCATCTAAAGTAATTTTCCCTACGAGTTCTCAAGTTGCAAATTTCTAAACATTCAACACGTGAGCAACAAAGGTGATGATCAACTAGTGGCAGATTTATTCACGTGAATTCTTCTCTTTTTGTATTATTATTTGTTTCATGGTGTGATGGCTTTCGGATGCACTTAAGTTCAAATTTCTTATACATGTATGAAATGTTGCATTGCATGACAATCAATAGTTCACATATATATGGTTATGGCCTGTTCTAGTGGTTTGACATACACTGCTCCCGAACCGTGTGATCTTACCGGTAGTATGATTACACCTAATAAAATGTGAATCTTGCATAAGTATAAAAGAAATTTTATGGCCTGTTTTTTCTAATAATATAGTTATAGTATGAGTACCTAACTCATGTTAATCTGGGATTTCACATCTCTGCAGTATATATAGGCATATAACATCGTACATGTGTTCTAAGCATCTTTCAAAATTATTCAAAATTAGCATCACAAACAGCTAACACACCGGTGAACACACATGCAAATTGATGATAATTATCCGATCCACCGATCTGAAACCACTTTCTCGTACCACAAAAATCCTTTGCCATAGCCTGCACCAATCAAATATCATCCGAATCAGAATTAATCGAGCCGAAAAAGAAGAGAGGACTGGAACTCATGCTAAAAAAACACGCAATTTTCACATCGGCGATGGGTCAGACAGCCACCTTGGCGGTTAGACACTAGGGCCGGGGCGCTGGTGCAGACACAGATAGATGCACATATGACATACATCATGATTCATGAAATTGTTATGATATTTTTATCATATATCTTAGGCGTGAACAGAAACCGATGTACATGCTGACATACATCATTCACCTAAATCATCCTCCTACTAGCCGGGTTTCAGATCAACAAATAGCGAATGAGGTCAAGATTGCCATCCAATGCACCATACATTTTCAGTGTTTACAATATTTCGATCTTCCATAACAGTTTTTTTTGTTTCATAACAGTTGAGGGACAGAAAAATAAGTTTTTTGTTTTTTAATATGATCCATGCGGATGCATATGCATCTCGAGCACATATGGGAAATGCATTATGCACCGTCAGGTGACGTATATTATTTTTTTGCAGATTAAGTGTGGAGGATATGCCGAACGGGTATACCTGCCACAGTAGATAAAGCCTGGCCCATCAGGGTGGCCCACCATAGACAAAGCCGGATGGCTTAGTGGGGAAGCCCAATGGGCCGAAGCACAAGGTGAAACCCAGGGCCGGCTTAGTGAAGTCCAAGACAAAGGCAGGAGAAGTGTTCGCGTTACGGAGCAAGTTAGGGTTTCTGCCGTATTAGTCTAGGACTCGTGATCTAGGTCGGTTAGTACTTTCCTTGTAGGGGAAGGCTCGGCGCCTTTATAAGCCGGCCTTCCAGGAGCCTTAGGGGTACACTCTACAAACTCATTGTAACCTGTACACATATTCGCCTTTAGTGAATTATAGTAGCACGTAGGATCTAACCGCCGTCGTGAGATCCGAAGCTGGGTAAACCTTTGTGTGCAATCCCGTCATCGGAGCCCTTCACGTTCTTCCCCACCATCTCTACGGTATACATGGGTACCTACTATGGATCCGCGTTGCCAATACCTCGACAGTTGGCGCCCACCGTGGGGCCAAAGGTGTCGGGAGTTACGTTCCAGGCAGGAGCGATGGGCGAGGTCGGCAAAACCGTGGCTGTCGGCCGCGCCCGCATCTCCGGCAACTTGGGGTGCATCGAGGGGGATGGCTCATATGTCCCAGCAAACGACGATCTCGTGTCCGGCTTCGTCGTCCCTTTTGGCACCGTCAACATCTTCATGGGATTCACGGCTGAAGCGTATGGATTCCCCAAGGGATCTGGAGCGTTCTGGCCCACCCACCACCCCATCGATCAAACAATCGACCAGCAAAGCAGATCGGATCTGGCCTCCTCCTCGGAGTTTGCCTATCACGATCTCAGCGATTCCGACACCCAAAGAGAGACTGACTCCAGCTCCTCTGTCGGGCTCAGGGAGTCCGCCTCTCACTTTGTCGGCGTCATAGATGCATCTGGCCCTATGCCGGCCACTTCTGATCCTGAATCGATCATTCCTGCCTTACAGACAGGAGCTGATTCAGAAGCCGGATCTGAGTCCACCACCCCAATGGAGGAAGGTTCAGATTCCAATGTAAGCAAGGAGGACGATTTTGCGGCACGGGTTGACGCCACTGGGTATGGCTCAGCCAACGCCAAAGAAGTCTTAATCAAAAGCTGACGAAGCCGAAGTTTCTTCCAGTATCAAACATCTCGATAACAGGGTGACGAAGCCGGCAGAGGTACCTAACCTCAAAGGATCTTCCCTGGCCACCCTCATCAAAGAAAAAGACCTCGAAAGAACAAGGGAGGAACACGCCCACATTGAGATGCTCAAAACACCTTTGGGGCCAAACCCGACTGCGGAAGAGCTTGAAGAAAGACGGAAAGCACTCCTCGTGGAGACTGAAGTCAACATCAAGTATAAGCTGTTGGAGATATGCCCTAGAGGCAAATAAATAATAAGGATTTATTGCATTGTCTCATTAAGTTTATAAATTAGTTTTATACCATGCTATAACTGTATTAATCGGAATTGTTAATACACGTATGGTATGTAAAAAAACCAGAGTCCCTAGTTAAGCCTCTATATAAACTAGTCCATCAGTCAATGGATGATCGTGATTTCCCGATCATATTGATTCATAACAGTTGATGATGGAGTCATTTTATTGGTAGAATAAATTGATGGACATTACCCACCAAAGTATTGCAAAAGGATTGTATCACTAAGTTCAACAAGGCAATAGGAAAGTAATGTGATAGCTTATTCCTTGGACCGTGAGATTATATCAAGTCGCTGCTTCTGGAAGATACTTTGATCGCATCAAACGTCATGTCTTATATAGTGTGACAATAAAGGTGACACTTTCGGGTATTGGAAGGAAGTAGTCGGGGCGAGTGATCAAGAGCGGGATTTTTTTATCAGTGTGATGGAGAGATACTCTGGACCCACTCGGTTAGATTATATCTATAAAGCTGCGGAGCGTATGACTAGGTCATTAGAGATATAATATCACGGAACGAGTAAAGCAACCCTTGTCGGTAATGAGATAAAACACAACATAGGATGTTGACGATCATATCTCGGACTAGGGTCGTATCGATGGAACAAAGGGAATGAACATATCATGTTAACGGTTCAAACGACGATTTATTCTGGAATGCACAGGGGCCGTCATAGTCATCCAGGGCTTCCTGACGGCCATTGGCGACCGAAGGGTCTTGACCATGTCTGGAGTATTCCCGAACCGTAGGGTAACACACTTAAGTTCTTGACGACGGTTGGAGAACGTTTTGGAAACATCAGAATTATTGAGGTATAGAGAAAAGAGGTTCCGCAAAGGTTCCGGCAAGAACGGAAGTGTTCCGGGGAAGACCGAAGTGAGTTCGGAGTGATCCGGAAGATGTTTCGGAGTCACGAGAGATTAAATAGTATGTAAATATATTAATTATGGAATTATATATATTTATATTAATGTAATATTAAATAAAAAGGAGAAAAAAGGGGCAGTCCACCTAAATGGGCCAAACCCCGGAGGGAAGGCCCAGAAGGGGGCCGACCCCCTTGAGGAGGTGGTGCGGCTGTGCCATGGGGCCCACCCGACCACCATGGGGTGCGGCTGGCCCATGGTGGCCGGCGCACCACCCCCTCCACATCCTCTTTGTTTAGTCCCACATGGACAATTGGAGGAGAGGTGCAACCCCTCTCCTCTAATAAATAGGAGGCCGGATTAATTCAGAAAATACACAATAAATCCAGAAATTAATTCCGGTTGGCCTAGGGATCTCCCGAAGTCCATTTCCACCCTCTCCTTCTCTCGGCGTATATGGTCCCACGTCTGGATTGTGTATACAGGAGACCTATATACCACAGTATGCCATTGTGCTGCGGGATTCCACCCAAAGTTCTCGCTTTCGCTATCTCGGCTGGATCGGGGAGCCCGGAGGTCATCGTCAAGGTTCGTACGTGTGCGAGTACTTAGAGGTGCCGAACACTTAGGCTCGGCCAAGTTCTTCACGACCTTGAGGTCGGCTACGTACGTCTTTATTGGCAACGTTTTTGCGGGAGCGTATTTCCCGCTTATTGGTCTACGAGGGTACGTATCCGACAACTTCTCCGTTACAGCATTAATAGATAGATAGATTCTGACTAGTTTTTGGTGTTGCGTTAGTTAGAAAAATTATTGTTTTCTGCTACGAACCCCTTCGGTGGTATCAGAGCCGATCTATGCGTAGTTTTGCTGGTACGGTTAGAACACATGTTGAATGTGGGCATCGATTCTATAATTGTTACCCTCACGTGTGCACTTGCTAATGTTGTCGGCATCGAGTTGATGAAGCGGCCTGGACTGACCTTACGCATACGCTTACGCGAGACTGGTTCCGCAACTGACATATGGCTTGTACCATATATGCGGCTGGCGGGTGTCTGTTTCTCTCTCTTTAGATAGCTTAGCATTTTCAATGGAGGGCCCTGAAAAGGGTGTAATAGAGACAATATTTAATTGCTATTGTGGTTTTATGTCCGTAGGTAAGAAACGGTTCTTTTACGACAGCCCTAGCAGGCACGTAAAACATGCAAAAGTTAAAGTAGAGAGCGTCTAACTTTGTTTTGCAGTGGGGCATTTTAATATAACATGGTCACGATAAGTTTTATGTTATCGGAGGCAAAAGGTGGCGCCGTAGACTCGGAGCACCGCCGGGGCGCGCCATGGAGAGCAAGGCGCATGGGCCATGTCATATCGCACTTCATTACATTATTTTGAAATTGTTTGTTGTGTGTGCATCCTATTTGAGTGGTTATATTAAGATATACAACGGTAGCAATAATAGGATGATCCCTAATTAGATACCAAAATTGTGTTCTCCCTTAGTTTGCACCACCAATAAAGTTCTACGTTGCGGGGTACGCCGCATTGCGATTACACACGTCTCTTCGTTCGCATACAGTGAGTGTAAGCCATGTTGTACACACAAATACACTAAGGTCAGATTGGCGAGACTAGTATGTACAGACATAGCCTCGGAACACGGGAGATCGAAAGATCGAGCATGAGTCGCATAATTGTTGCGATTGGTACTTCGTTGCCTACCTTTGAAATTATGTTGTCGGCCTTGTTGATGGGGGCAGTGTAGTGGATTAGGATCGTGTAATCACTAAGATGTTTTAGGGATGATTTTCTTAGTGGAGTGTGTTTTATAATGTGATTATAAAAATAAACTCATATTATTATAAACTTAGCCTTATCCGTTCTTTGCAAATTATCTCTGTAGATCATGCCTTACCCTAAGGAAGAAAGTCTTGAGTTCAATCATTTTATTAGAAAAGGGAATCTCCGAAACGATGGATCCAACTTCATGACGTGGTACAGAAACCTGAAAGGCGTCCTCTACCAAAACGACATTTCTTACGTGATAGAAGAATTCTTAGGAGATAACCCAGGAAACTCCGCAAGTGCAGAGGCGAAAGAAGATTTTGTCAACGTCGTGACATTTTCATGAGTGTTCAATACACGATGTTTGGCTGCATGGATCATGAGTTGAAAAATGAGTTTCGCCACATGGAGCCTTTTGTGATGATAAATGCTCTTAAAACTTGGTTTGTAACCGAGTGAAACTTGAGCAGTTCAGGCAGCTGGATAATTTTCTTTCACTCAAGATGGAAGAACATACCTGCTTGGAAACACATTTGTGTAGGATGTTTGACATTCACGATGATCTCACAAACATGTGCGGCTACTGGATGGCGGATACTTTTGCGATACAGGCAGTGTTGTGTTCTCTACCTCCTAGCTATAAGGAGCTTGTCGATGAGTATGTGATTAAGAGTGAGTCACTCCTCTTCAATGATTTCCTGGTTGAAATCAAAGATGTGAAGGTGGAACCCATTGAAGGAGAAATTGATGACACGCAAGGTATATTTGATATACAAGTTATAATGTTATTTCTTGCACTTGTTAATATTAAAGTATTTGATGCTTATGTTCTGTTTTATTGAAACAGCACCAGAATATAACAGGATAGCTGCAGAGTACGACATGATGTTGCGGAATGATGGCAAGCAAAAGAGTTGATGGCCAAGGAGTTTCAAGCCCATAGTTATCAGTTTTTGATTAGTAGTTTTTGAATAAGAGTTTTTGTAATCGATTTTGAGAGTGATTGTAATAAGTGTGTCTTGCATTCGGTGAGACAAGTTATTCATATTTGTAAGGGAACAAGCAAGTTGTTTTATTATGAATAAAGTTTCTTATGGTCACATTTCGATTATGAACAAGTTATTCGTGTATTAATCTCAATGATAGCACGGTGGATATAATTGCTAAAATAAATATCCTAAGTCAATAATTATATACACTACCGAATTTTAATCATATTAGTGTTGCAAATATTTGGATGTTTTGATCTTGTGTATTTGCATATGACATAATGATTGAAAATATTGATGTCAATATGAGAAGAAATTTAATTTGAAATCATGCAAGATGATTGTTAAATTAAATTAAGTAGTGAAAATTATTATTGTAACCTTTTATTGTATGTCTAAGTAAATAAAAGTATTTGCTAAAAGATACAATTGTCTGAAATTATTTGATTAGATCAAAAGGATTTTTCGGAGAAAAGAGGATATAAAATCGGGCTTATAATTGGATTATAATAACAAAGATTTTAAAGATTTATTTTATCATAGAAGACTTGTGAAATTTCGGTTCACAAATTATAATATTATCAAGCATGTTGATTTATGTGAATATTATAATCATACTCTATTTTGAATAAAGTATGGTCTTAAAAGTATCTCTTAAAAGATTAGATGTTTCGTTAAAATTAGTAAACTCCCTTATTTTGAAATCTTCACCTAAAATTCGTATAAACGACAATATGTTAAGTGTCGTGGTTTATAGGATTATATGATAATACGAAACTATATGAAATAGTTCTTTTAAAATATTCATAGGAGTGAATATATGTTTCATATGGCAAACACCACGAGGGCAAAACTAGTATTGCTAATTTGGTGATTTATTGAAAACAAGTTTCAAGAAAGGATATGAATAAAGTAAAAGCATAATGAGGTAATTGACCTTGTTCGCATTATGTGAGAGATAATGTTTTCGGAACATGCTCCGACAAAAACTCTACAGATGGAAATGAAAAATGATGATAAAAGATCATAATGTTTTCAAATAAGGAGCTTTTTATAAATAGTAGGCATTGAAGAATATTTCTGTCCGGTCACAGATTAATATTCATGATTTAATGATCTTGTTACTAGAACAAGGGATACCTACGAAATACAAAGAAATTAAGGTGATACCAAATTCGAATCATGACTAAAGAGTCATAAATCCAAAAGGTTGCATTTAAGATTATGGTAGTAAATGTTGCTTGAATCTTATTAAGTAAAAGGATTACTTGATTTTTCACATGACAGTTGTGTGAAAAGAATGGAACTATGAAAAGGACATAAAGCTAATTTTGTCATAAAGAATGTCTTGGACAAAATCAAATTGTTTGACTGCATTGGATGTAGACATGCCTAAGTCTTTTGGATTTGTGTTAGACAAGTATAATACGTCGTATTTGGAATTTTTGAATTGATGAATGATCAAGGATTTCGGTATAGACCGAAATATCGAAAGAAATTATATTTGTATAATTTAAGTGGGAGTAGGACAGCTTGCCATATTAATATTTAAGTGACGTATTATTAAGTGGGAGCTTGTGGGCTACACAATATGTGATGTGATTGACATTTTGAGTGGGAGCATCATAAGTTACACAATCTCAAATGTGATTGACATTTTGAGTGGGAGCTAAATCAGGTGTTTATATGTGAATGACATATGGTAGATGGTACTAGGAAATAAATTAGGAATAATTGTGGAATTACAATAAAGTCGTATATATTTTAAAATCAGTGTCTATTTGAATAGATTAGAAAGTTTAAAATGGAAGTCGAGGTGTTTTTCTGGATTCTGAAAGGTCAGAAAGAGACGTGACAAGGAAGAGGTCCTTGTAAATCTAGATAAATAATCATGGTTGTAAAATATGTTGCATGATAAGGTGGCAGCATATGGAACCATATTATATAATCGACATGATATGACTATGTTCTTACGAGAAGAATAAATACTAAGGTGAATTGACGTTCACTGTTAGTGAAACCGAGATTATCCTTCATTGTTTAAAAGAAACTGAGGATATGTGGTTATTTCAAGTCTGTAGAGGATGATGAGTTTAACAGATGTTATGTTAAAAGGATCAACCTGGATGATAGAAGGAAATAAGAATCAAATCGTTATAGGATTGGCATTAGGATGACAATAGAATGTCAGGGTCTATTTAGGTAAATATAAAAGTATATAGATACTGCGAAATTGCATAGGAATGTTAGAGAAGGCGTATTCTCTAAAGCTGAGTGTGTTTAATGCAATTAACTGATGTAGAATCAGAGTAAGCGCAGGGAAACAAAAGTCTCACTTAGTTGCCAAATATGTATATTTGTTATGGAGATAGCATGATGATATCAAACAAGGTGATTTCAATGATTCGCAAAGAACTGACGGTTATGAAAGGTTCTGTCCTAAGGAAACCTCTTCCACAAGCAAGCATTATCATAAACGCTTATAGAAGATAAGGTTGTATGATTGGTATAGAAATGCAGCTGGTTTATTTGAAGTCTAGTGCAAGTGGGAGACTGATGGAGATATGCCTTAGAGGCAAATAAATAATAAGGATTAATCGGAATTGTTAATACATGTGTGGTATGTAAACAAACCAGAGTCCCTAGTTAAGCCTCTATATAAACTAGTCCATCAGTCAATGGATGATCATGATTTCCCGATCATATTGATTCATAATAGTTGATGATGGAGTCATTTTATTAGTAGAATAAATTGATGGACATTACCCACCAAAGTATTGCAAAAGGATCGTATCACTAAGTTCAACACTGCAATAGGAAAGTAATGTGATAGCTTATTCCTTAGACAGTGCGATTATATCAAGTCACTGCTTCTAGAAGATACTTTGATCGCATCAAACGTCATGTCTTATATAGTGTGACAATAAAGGTGACACTTTCGGGTATTGGAAGGAAGTAGTCGGGGCGAGTGATCAATAGCGGGATTTGTTCATCCATGTGATAGAGAGATACTCTGGGCCCACTCGGTGAGATTATATCTATAAAGCTGCGCAGCGTATGACTAGGTCATTAGAGATATAATATCACGGAACAAGTATAGTAACCCTTGTCGGTAATGAGATAAAACACAACATAGGATGTTGACGATCGTATCTCGGACTAGGGTAGTATCGATGGAACAAAGGGAATGATCATATCATGTTAACGGTTCAAACGACGATTTATTCTGGAATGCACAGGGGCCGTCATAGTCATCGAGGGCTTCCTGACGACCATTGGCGAGCGAAGCGTCTCGACCATGTCTGGAGTATTCCCGAAGCGTAGGGTAACACACTTAAGGTCTTGACGACGCTTGGAGAACGTTTTGGAAACATCGGAATTATTTAGGTATAGAGAAAAGAGGTTCCGGAAAGGTTCCGGCAAGAACGGAAGTGTTCCGGGGAAGACCGAAGTGAGTTCGGAGTGATCCGGAAGATGTTTCGGAGTCACAGGAGATTAAATAGTATGTAAATATATTAATTATGGAATTAAATATATTTATATTAATTTAATATTAAATAAAAAGGAAAAAAAGGGGCCGCCCACCTAAATGGACCAAACCCCGGAGGGAAGGCCCAGAAGGGGGCCGACCCCCTTGAGGAGGTGGTGCGGCTGAGCCATGGGGCCCACCCGACCACCATGGGGTGCGGCTGGTCCATGGTCGCCGACGCACCACCCCTCCTCCTCCTCTTTGTTTAGTCCCACATGGACAATTGGAGGAGAGGTGCAACCCCTCTCCTCTAATAAATAGGAGGCCGGATT
Source organism: Poa pratensis (assembly GCA_947311845.1). Classification (NCBI taxonomy): domain Eukaryota; kingdom Viridiplantae; phylum Streptophyta; class Magnoliopsida; order Poales; family Poaceae; genus Poa; species Poa pratensis. The sequence continues at coordinate 28,988,449 of CAMZMU010000039.1, read as the reverse complement.
AATTGAGAAAATACACAATAAATCCAGGAATTAATTCCGGTTGGCCTAGGGATCTCCCGAAGTCCATTTCCACGCTCTCCGTCTCTCGGCGTATACGGTCCCACATCTGGATTGTGTATACGGGAGACCTATATACCGCAGTACGCCGTTGTGCTGCGGGATTCCACCCAAAGTTCTCGCTTTCGCTATCTCGGCTGGATCGGGGAGCCCGGAGGTCATCATCAAGGTCCGAACGTGTGCGAGTACTCGGAGGTGCCGAACACTCAGGCTCGGCAACGGAGCATCGTCGTCGCGCCGCCTCCTTCTTCGTCGCGCCAAGTTCTTCGTGACCTTGAGGTCGGCTACGTAAGTCTTCATTGGCAACGCTTGTGCGGGAGCATATTTTCCGCATATCGGTCTACGAGGGTACGTATCTGACAACTTCTCCGTTACAGCATTACTAGATAGATAGATTCTGGCTAGTTTTCGGTGTTGCGTTAGTTAGAAAAATTATTGTGTTCTGCTACGAACCCCTTCATAAGTTGTCCCTCCTTAAAAAGGAAAAGAGCTACTTCTTGTAGAAAAGGCTTGAGATGAGGAAGAGTATCGACGCACACGTGATGCCGAGAAATTCCGTAACATAAGAAAGTAGCGTGACCCTCTCCTACATCGGGATCGGGCGGAAAACTTTGAAAGGCCTCCTGCCCAAAAGCCCCTAAAGGCTTGGCAAAAGTACCCTTATCGAGTAAACCCATATGGAATCATCTTCTTCTCCACACCGGCAAAAAATCTAGAAGCTGCCAAGGAGATCATGGAAGACGAGTAACGCCACCACTACTCGAAGATGCTCATCGACAAGGCGACTCAGCAACAAGCCAGGGCGGACTTCGGCTCGAAGCTGGCAGATGACACGCGTCTTTGCAAAACGGCCGCCGCTGGAGGGGGAGGATCGGAGGACCCGGCAGGTTCCAATAGTCATGGCAACAAGGGTAAAGAATCCAAGAAAGACGAAGTTCCTAAACAGCATAGGAGTGAGTCTAAAACAGGATCCAATCGCCACGATGAAAAAGCAAAAGACGACCGCCAGCACAGAGACAATGATCGCCATGGTAAGAACAATACGCCTCGTCGATACAGAGAGCAAGATAAAGATAAGGGTGCAAGACGGGAAAGCGATCGACTTAACATGTCACCTCCGCCTGCACCCCGGGCAAGAGACGAAGGAAATAGGGGCAACAGAGACCCGCCTCCACGGCGGTCTCTCTCCCTCTCTCCGCCTCGTCAAAGCCGTCATGAGGAGCCGAGTGATGGCGTGTTAACGGTAGAGTGTTTTATTACTTCCCAGCAACAGCACCAGAAGATCTGATTGTTGACCGTTACAACACACGTTCGTTGGGAGACCCAAGAGGAAGGTATGATGTAGTGCAGCAGCAGTTTTTCCTTGAAATATGACCAAGGTTTATCGAACCAGGAGGACACGGAGGTTCTTCAGAAGGTTGTCAGCGGCGCAACTGACGTGGAACCTGCACACAACACAAGCAAACTACTTTGCCCCAACGAAACAGAGAGGTTGTCAATCTCTCCGGCTTGCTAAAAAAAAGGATTAAACGTATTGTGTGGAAAACATTAATGATTGCAGAAAGTAACAGAGAACAAATGATTGCAGTTGGTGGTTTTATCAGTATGAGGAAATGGACCGGGGTCCACATTTCACTAGTGGTGTCTCTCCATAAAAGATAACTAACATGTTGGGTAAACAAATTACAGCTGGGCAATTGACAAATAATGAGCGCATGACAATGCAATATATGACAAGATGATTATTATGAGATTTAATTGGGCATTACAACAAAGTACATAGACTTGCTATCCAACGCATCGTTAGCATCCGCACCCCTTCCGGTATTGAGTTGCAAACGACAGATTATTGCATGAAGTAAAGTGTGTAATGTAAACAATGCAAATGACACGTAGACAATGCATCATTGTTTTATCCCTAGTGGCAACAGCACATCCACAACCTTAGTCGTTTCTGTCATCTCGAGCCCAGATTACTGGAGGCATGAGCCCAGCTTTACAGTAGTTCTTCACTAATAGACTTTACTTACATGATGCACAAGTCTAAACATTACTTACTTGGTAACTCAAAACAATTGACAAGTATCAAATTACTCAAGACAGTGACTTATGTAAGCATTTTATACCACATGCATAGCATTTTCTGTTCCAACCAACCACCAATCAACTTATTTGAACAACTCTCCAAACAAATATAAGTGAAGCAAGAGAGTACTTTCTTCAAAAGAAACTAATAGCTCTGACAAGAGATATATGAAAACAGAGAGCTAGAAGCTTTAGCAGTAGCTAGACAAGAATACTCAACAAATATAAGTGAAGCACAAGAGTATTCCAATGAAAAAACAGAGCGTGTCTCTCTCCCAAACAAGAGTGCTAGGATCCAACAAGTAGAGAGCAGCAAACAAAACAAAAATAAACTTAAAACAAAATCACACTGACGCTCCAAGAAAACTACATATAATGTGAAGAAATAAAAATATAGTCTCACTAGAGATGACCTGATAGTTTGTTGATGAAGAAAGGGATGCCTTGGGCATCCCCAAGCTTAGACGCTTGAGTCTTCTTGAATATATTGGGGAGATCCATGGGAGCTTCCCCAAGCTTAAGCTTTTCACTCTTCTTGATCTTATAATATCATCCTCCTCTCTTAACACTTGAAAACTTCTGTATCAAAAAAAAAAAACACTTGAAAACTTCCTTCACATCAAAACTCAATATTTTTCTTATTAGCGGGTTAGTGCATCAAAATAAATAATCTCACTTGGTTCTGTAAGGACACAAATTCATAAGCAATAATTTTCAAACATTAGCTACTATTACTAGGCTTAAGTGATGCTCTTTCACCTTAAAAGAAACCACTCAACACTTGTAAAAGAGAGAATGCAAAACAAAGACAGAATCTGTCAAAACCAGAATAGTCCGTAAAGATGATTTTTTTTTGGGACACTTACGTCGCTCAAATCGAAAAACTTTAGTCGTACGAAAGTTGTGTACATATCTCAGGAATACGCACAACAATTTGCAGATGTTTTCAAATTTTCCTGATTTTCTACGGAGAGAAACGGTGACGACCAGAAATCTGTTCTTGTGCAGTAATCCAAATATAGGTACCATCTTGTCATAAGAGACTTTTCTTGGCACAACAAAACAGCAAATAAAAGATACAAAGATGTTGTAACAGAAGTAAGCAAACAAAAATAACAGCAAGTAAAAACAATGGGTTGCCTCCCATAAGCGCTTCTCTTTAATACCTTTCAGCTAGGCACAGTAATTTTTATGATGCTCACATAAGGATAAGAGTTGAAAAAAAAAAATAGAGCATCAAGAAGCATATATAAATCATGTTTAAATCTAACACTCTTCCTGTGCATTGGAGCCTTGTAAACAAATGAATCCATTAAGAACATAGTGACAAGCATAGGAAGATAAAACAAGATCAACTTCAAAACTTTCAACATAAAAGAGAGGTGTTTTAGTAACATGAAAATTTGTACAACCATATTTTCCTCTCTCATAATAATTTACAGTAGCATCATGAACAAACTCAACAATATAACTATCACATAAAGCATGTTTTTCATGATCTACAAACACAGAATTTTTATCAAGCTCCAAGATAGTGGGATCAAAATTTTGAATACCACTTTTAAAAATATTAAAACAAGACGATTGATCACTCTCAATAGTAGAATACATAATATTATCAAGCAATATAGGACCATCATCTAGAGCTTTATCATAAACATTTTCTAAGCAAACTCCCTCATTACCATGCATTTTGAAATTAGGCAAAAATAAAGGATTATCATAAGATATATCGAAATAGCATGGATTATCATAAATAACAGTAGCATAATTATTTCCACAAGTTTCATTCATAGGGAATATTTCAAGAGAATCCACAGGAACATAACTTTCATCCTCCTTTTGTAAGCATGGAGGGCAATCAAATAGTGTAAGAGTTAAAGAGTTACTCTCATTGGAAGGTAGACATGGGTAGTTAATCCACTCTTCCTCCTTTTGTTCATCACTCTCCTCCTCTTTTTCATCCAATGAGATTTCAGCATCAGCAGTTTCTTCTTCCACATGTTCCTGCAAGGCAATGGTCTCCTCCTTTGGAGGAAAGATCCAATTAATAAATTCAGTAATATAACCATTATCCTTGTAATTCTCAAAACAATATTTAAGTACAGCAAGATTCTCAGATTTATAAGGGCTAACATCATCATTAGCAATAATGTCAAATAAAGCAGCAATTTCATAAGCCCCCTTAAAAGCAATAAATTCTTCAATTCTCTCCACATTATAAAAATCATAATCCCCATTAGCATAAAAAGACACAAGATTTCATTATCATTGTGAGCACATTGGAAAGGAAGGTGACGCAGTCCACAAGAACATTTTACAGCATAAAGCCTACATAAATCCCAGGCACATGACTTAACTTTCTCAACAAAACTCCATAATAGTAACCCTTTTTCAGACAAACGGTGTTTCTTAAAATGTTTTTGATGACCCTCTGTGAACCCACCGTGCCAATAAAATTTAATTTGAAAAAAGTTATCCATTGATAGCAAATAAACAACTCGACATAATAACAAACCGAAATAAACTAGATGCAGGAATTAAATTTTTTGTGTTTTTGAATTTTAACAGCAAACAAGATAAAATAAAATAAGCAAGACAAGACAAAAACAAAGTAATGAGATTGGAATTGTGAGACTCCCCTATCTGGAGATTCCAGTATCCCCGGCAACGGCGCCAGAAAAATATCTTGATGGCGTGTTAACGGTAGAGTGTTTTATTACTTCCCAGCAACAGGACCAGAAGATCTGCTTGTTAACCGTGACAACACACGTTTGTTGGGAGAACCCAAGAGGAAGGTATGATGTAGTGCATCAGCAGTTTTCCCTTGAAATATGACCAATGTTTATCGAACCAGGAGGACACGGAGGTTCTTCAGAAGGTTGTCAGTGGCGCAACTGACGTGGAACCTGCACACAACACAAGCAAACTACTTTGCCCCAACGAAACAGAGAGGTTGTCAATCTCTCCGGCTTGCTGAAAACAAAGGATTAAACGTATTGTGTGGAAAACAGTAATGATTGCAGAAAGTAACAGAGAACAAATGATTGCAGTTGGTGGTTTTATCAGTATGAGGAAATGGACCGCGATCCACAATTCACTAGTGGTGTCTCTCCATAAAAGATAACTAACATGTTGGGTAAACAAATTACAGATGGGCAATTGACAAATAATGAGCGCATGACAATGCAATATATGATAAGATGATTATTATGAGATTTAATTGGGCATTACAACAAAGTACATAGACTTGCTATCCAACGCATCTATGCCTAAATAATCCACCTTTCGGTTAGCATGCGCACCCCTTCCGGTATTGAGTTGCAAACGACAGATTATTGCATGAAGTAAAGTGTGTAATGTAAACAATGCAAATGACACGTAGACAATGCATCATTGTTTTATCCCTAGTGGCAATAGCACATCCACAACCTTAGTCGTTTATGTCATCTCGAGCCCAGATTACTGGAGGCATGCACCCACTATCTAGCATAAATACTCCCTCTTGGAGTTACAAGCATCTACTTGGGCAAAGCATCTACTAGGAACAGAGAGCATGCAAGATCATAAACAACATAAATAGATAGATTGATAAACAACTTGCTCATAGTATCAATATTCATCGGATCCCAGCAAACACACCATGTAGCATTACAATAAGATGATCTTGATCATGTTAGGCAGCTCAGAAGATCTAAACATGGAGGTACAAGGTGGAGAGACAACCATCTAGCTACTGCTATGGACCCGTAGTCCAAGGATGAACTACTCACGCATCACTCCGGAGGCAGGCATGGCGGTGTAGAAGCCTCCGATGATGATCTCCCCCTCCGGCAGGGTGCCGAGAAGAGCTTCAGAACCCTCCCGATCTAGGGTTGACGACAGCGGCGGCGACGGAACTTTTCCTGGAATATGATCGGTGTTTTTAGGGTTGTCGGGTGATCGGTAATAAATAGGCGAAAGGGCGGCATCGGAGGGCACCCAAGGTGGCCACGCCAGGGCAGGGCGCGGGCCCACCTCCTGCCGCACCCTAGGGTGGCCTGGCTGCCTCGTGGCCCCACTCCGTCTCCCTTTCTGGCTTCTGGAGTCTTCCGATGAGATATTTGCACACGTTGATTTTCGTCCAATTCCGAGAATATTTTGCGAATAGCCTTTCTGAAGGAGAAAAATAGCAGAAAACAGGAACTGGCACTTCGGCATCTTGTTAATAGGTTAATCCCTGAAAATGCATAAAAATGCTATGAAATGTAAATAAAACATGTAGCAATTGGTATAATAACAACATGGAACATCAAAAATTATAGATACGTTTGAGACGTATCACCGAGGCACAGTCGATCAAAGCAAGGGTCGGCCCGAGAGCAAACTCATGTATCTGAAGCTCGCACTCGCATAGACGAGATAAAAGCGGCAAAAGAAGAGTCATACCTTGGTCCTAAATGCTTTGGTCCTGCAATTCGCAAAGTGCAGCTCCCATCCTCGTTAGGCAATGTCAAGAAGATTGTGAACAAATACAATGGCTCTGATAACCTGGAAACATGGCTGCCTGATTACATCCATGCTGTTGGCATTAATGATGGTGATTACAACGCAGCCGTCCGCTTTCTTCCGCTTATGTTAGAAGGAACGGCCTGGTTATGGATTGACACTTTGCCGGAAAAAAGTATTCACAACTGGAAAGACAAGCAGCGGAACTTCACGCAACACTTCTCCTGCACATACAAGCGTCCAAAGGCTTATCCGGATCTCCTGAAGTGCATTCAGGTAGAAGGTGAATCAAGCCGAGCTTTCATCTCTAGATGGACTGAGACTAAGAACGCATGTGAAGCAGTATCAGAAATCCAGGCCATACACGCCTTTATGAACAGCCTGAAGAAGGGCAAAATGATGAGATATATGTTGGCCAGTCAAAACATCAAACATCTCGGGGAACTATTGGACAGCGCGAATAATTACGCTGCAGCAGAGGACGACGCCTGAGCGGATGACGGTGATGTGAGCATGGACATAGCGGTGAATCCAGAGAAGCGGAATAGTAACCAAAGCCGAAAAAAGAAAGAAGCCAATGACCAGCCGAGACCATCGAAGGAGATTGCGTTCGCCAATAAGAAAGGCGGCCAGAGCAATGCTAGCAGGTGGCAGAAAAAAGGTGATGATAGTAAGGGACCAAGAGCAATCAAGGTCACATATGACGACATCAAAGACGAACCTTGTGCCCATCACAGCAAGCTTGGCAAATGCACCCATACCAATAGGCAGTGCCGCCTTAACGATGATATCAAGGAGGATCCCGACGCTGGATACAAGGCAAAGCAGTTCAAGCGCAAAAACCGCAAAGATAAAAAAGAGCAGAAAGACAACGAGGAAAGTGCCTCGGATCCAAACGAGCAGGAGCCTAAGCACAAGAAAAGCGGCAAGTTCCCAAGGGTAGAAGAAAGCCTTGTCACCTTCCTTGCCACTCCATCAGCCAAAAAGGAAAAGGCGGTCTGGAAGGAGCTCAATGCCACTATGCCAGCAGTTCCTCAGTATCTCAACTGGTCCGAGCATCCCATTACATGGGACCGTCATGATCATCCTGATCAGGTTCCGCAGATTCCAGGAAACTACGCACTTGTTGTCAATCCCATTGTGCAACAATGCAGGCTTTCAAAGGTGCTTATAGACGGAGGAAGTAGCATCAACATCCTCTATCTAGAAACCTTGAAGCGCATGCGCCTCTCCGAAACACAGCTGCAGCACAACACTGTCCAAGTTTCATGGCATTGTATCGGGAAGGCAGGCAAGCTCCATGGGAACGATCGTACTTGACGTCACGTTTGGTGATGAAACCAATTACAAGATGGAGGAAGTCGCCTTCGAAGTGGTGTCGTTCAAAAGCGCATATCATGCAATTTTTGGTCGCCCAGCTTTCACCAAATTCATGCCCTGCCCGTGTTACGTCTATAGCAAGCTTAAGATTCCTGGACCAAAGGGTGTCATCACAGTCAATGGCAATTTCAAGAAGGCGAAAGAATGCGAAGCCGACAACGCCATCTTTGCCGAAGCGGTCATCAGCGCCGAGGAGCTGGAGCAGTACAAGAAGGAAGTCAATCCCGATGAGATGCCAGACGGCAAGAAGACACCGTGTGCGTCAAATGTTACCTTCAAAGCCAGCACGAACTCCAAGAAAGCCAGGCTTGAAGACGCCGATGCAAGCAAGACGACGAACATAGGCGCGTACCTTGGGGACGCATAGGAAGGTGCGCTCGTCAAGTTCCTCCATGAGAACCGGGATATCTTCGCATGGTCGAGTTCTGACATGCCAGGAGTACCCCAGGAACTTGCCGAGCACAGCCTCAACGTCTTCAAAGGCGCAAAACCGGTGAAACAAGTTCTACGTCGTTTTGGTCCAGAGAAAAAGAAAGTCATAGGAAAAGAGATAGCCCGACTTACTGTCACTAAGTTTATTAGAGAAGTCATTCATACAGACTGGTTAGCAAATCCTGTATTAGTACCTAAGAAGGACGTGAAAGACTTGAGCATATGCATAGATTTCACCGGCTTAAACAGAGCCCGTCCTAAAGACCCCTTCGCATTGCCGCGAATTGATCAGGTCGTAGATGCTGTATCAGGTGCTGAATTACTATGCTTTTTGGATGCTTACTCTGGTTACCACCAAATTAAGATGAAGGAGTCTGACCAAATCAAGACGTCCTTCATCACGCCTTTTGGAACATTTTGCTACATAACCATGCCTTTCGGGCTAAAAAAACGCCGGATCAACGTACCAGCGATGCATCCAACGTTGCCTACATGATCAAATAGGCCGCAATGTTCATGCTTATGTTGATGACATTGCAATCATGTCAAGGAAATGCGGTGACCTCATCACCGACCTTGCAGAAACCTTCGATAACCTAAGGAAATATAACATGAAGCTAAATCCGGGAAAGTGCTTTTTTGGCGTCCCAACAGGAAAACTTCTTGGCTTTATCATTTCCGAGAGGGGGCTCAAAGTCATACCAAAAAAGATCCGAGCTATCTTCGACATTAAGAAAGCTACATGTCTCAAGGATGTACAAAGGCTCACAGGATCCGCAGCAGCTGTAAGCCGTTTCATAAGTCGGCTTGGGGACAAAGCTCTACCCCTATACAGGCTGTTGAAGAAAACAAAACATTTTGTCTGGACTGAAGAGGCAAATGCCGCCTTAGCACAGTTGAAAGACACCTTGGTCTCATCGCCAATTCTACCGTCACCTCAACCACAAGAGCTGATGCTACTGTACATGGCGGCCACCAACCTGGTTATCAGTGCGATCGTTGTCGTCGAACGAGTAGAAGATGGAAAAGAGTTGACGGAACAAAGGCAGGTATATTATATCAGCGAGGTCTTCTCCGAGTCAAAACAACGTTATCCTCACTACCAGAAGCTGGCTTACGGAGTTTTCGTCGCCGCCAGGAAATTGCGCCATTATTTCCAAGAACACCCAATCACGGTAGTCAGCAAGGCACCATTGGGGATATCATCAATAACACGGACGCTACATGATGTGTAGCTAAGTAGGGAATTGAATTGGCAGCTTTTGACATCCAGTACAAGCCACGTACAGCCATCAAGTCACAGTCGTTAGCCGATTTCATCGCAGACTAGACAGAAGCAATGGATAGACTTCCCCTCCCTGATGAAGAATATTGGGTCATGCACTTTGACAGCTCCAAAATGTTCGTGCAAGGTGGTAGAAGTTCGTGCAAGGTAGTAGGAGACAAATCACTAACTTAGTTACTTGTGCAGCCCCGCAGGTCAGAAAAAAAATTGAAGAAAGAAACTGGGAAGAGAAACCCAGCTGGCGGCCTGCTAAGCGAGCGGCCCGCGGCCAGTTGCGCTTCGGCCGAATTTTTTTTCTTTTGTAGAAATTGATTATGCGCTCCAAATTTGGTAAATCGAATTTGAGAATTTTTTTAAAATGTCCTCTATAATTATAGATTATTAGGTACTTTAATTTAAACAAGAAAAATACAAAATAGCTTAAGATTATATACTGCTTTAAATAGGTTTTTCGAAGGATTTGAAATAGGATTTGGGGTTTTACCTATTATAATTTAATGCAAGATTTTTTTAAAAAAAAATTAAATGATATCAGGATGTAATGTACGATCTGTAGGAACATCAAATTCCAAAAATTGGGATGTTACAAGTTTGTAACTTGTTCGAATCTGGATTGAACCTTAGATTGTAGTCATATAATGGTTTTCAAAGTTCAGTGTTAAGCGTGTACTTTGGAGTAACGGAACCAAGATTTGACATATTTGACCTTTTTGACCTCATCTTATACATATGTCTTGGTGTATCATTAAGATCGAATAATGTTGATTAAAATAATATAACTTTAACTAAAAATATTATTTTATTATTTTTTGGTATACAAGCTCAGATTAAATTGTACAAGTCAATACACAAACTTAAAATAGTAGGTGCTTCACATATTAGACAATATAGCATGAAGTCTCTACACTTAGTGGAAACCTTCCACTTTAAAGTAACCAAAGCATGATTTGTACCAAAAATTTATCTTTTTTAGCTCATCTTGTGCATATGCCTTGTTTTATCATTAATTTTGTAGCTACTTCCGCTCATTTAATTGAATTTCGATCGATTTCCCAAAAATAATTCAGATGTAAACTACGTGTGTGTGATAGTTTGCTCATAATAAATGTTAATAATCATTTTAAGATATCCAAGTACGGTTTTATGCAATAGTCGTAGAGGGTGTCAAAATATATTAGGCTATAGATATGAATAGTGTTGCCGACGATTGGAACCCATTTACAAAATTAAAGATAAAAAATGCAATCATTTGTCCTGGGCAGTCGGCACACCAGCGACCTTCCGGAGTGCTCCTCTCCTTGGACATCCAACCGGGCGAAACAGAGCAAACCCTAGCTTCCCCGCCCAGCGCCGCCGGCCGGCCGGCCCGCGCCGCCCTCTCCCCCCTCCTCCCCCCGTCCCTTTTCCCCTCCTCTCGCGCGTCCGTCGCCCCCCGAGGCGGCGGCGCGCTTTCTCTCCTTCCCGGCGCAGAGCTCTCCCCTCCTGCTCTCACCCGTCGCCGCCGTCGGCAGGGGGCCGCCGGGCGTGGCCTGGGTGGCGTCGGCGGCGGCGGCTTGTTCCTACCCACGCCGTTGAGGCGGACTCGGGGGTCTTACCCTCCCGGCGGCGGTGCTTTCTGGGCGGCGGTGGTCCGGCGGTTGTTGGGTGGTGGCGTGGCGACGGCGGTGCACGCTTGCACGCGGGGCGGCGCGGTGTTGCGGGCGTCGACGAGCTGCAGTGACCGCCGGCTAGCCCTGGCGGCCCAGATCTGGGCCCGCCGGGCCCCATCTGGGCTTGGGTGGGTCGGCCTGATCTGTGGCTCGTTCTGCGGATAGAGGTGATGGAGTAGACGCAGGGGACGGCACCGACAACAGCCGGTCTGTTGCAGCGCGGCGGCGAGCTTCACGGGCTCATTCCGGGCCCGGCCGGACCCTATTAGAACTGGTGTGCCCCTGTGGGGGCTTTACGGGCCTGCGGGCTCGGCCGGATCTGACGGGGACTGGTGTGCTATGTTGCCGCGTCCGGTCGACTACCGCCCTCGGCGGTGGAGGTTGTTCCCTCCCACGTGGTCGTTGTACTGCTGACTCCGGTGTATACTCCTGCTCACCTCCGTCTTGCAGACGTCGTGACGGTTACTTCGGTGAGACGACGATGGTGGCTTCAGGATCGTTTGGCGCATGTTGGTGGGCGGTTCGTCTGGTGGTATCGAGGCTCGTCCTCGTGGGGTTCTGGTGCAACGGATCGTCGGGGGTGTGGATTGGGTCTTCGGGAGAAATCCTTGCCGGTTCGTCCGACACCGACGCGGTGCCATCTTCGGGTGGCATCTTTCCTTCTTGAAGGGCGTCGTGGCTACCCTACATTCACGTCCTTCTGTGCCGGGGGAAACCCTAGGACCAGTGTGCTGGTCCGGCAGCAGCATGTTTTCCTTCTTGAAGGAGCTGCTTGGTATTCGTCGATTTGGTGCTACGAGCGTGGTGGGACATTTTCAGAGAGGGCGCGACGGTTGCGGGTCATAGTCGTTTAGTCAATCCGCCTATGTCGTCGTTTTCTTTCTTCTTTTTCTCCTTTGCCTTTCTCTGGGTGCTTGTTGGTTGTCGCCCTAGCCGTGTCTCTCGTTGGTTGTATCGTGTGGTTGCTATATTTATATAGCGGGGCTACGGCCTATTTCGTCGGCACACCAGCCGAATCCGGTAGTGACGCAAGTTCAGGGACCTCATAGGTGTATCTCACTCTTTGGAATTACATGCATAATATGTGGCTGGTTCAGATACCAATCACGTCGCCGAACGGGATATTCGTGGAATACGATGATATCCCGGAGCTCACTGATGCGTGCATGCATAAAGACGCGCATGTACTCAAAGTTTGTCGTGTTTCTTCACCGATGCGCGAGATGTACGGCACCCCGGCCATATGTGCGCAAAGTCGATTCAGGCGCGCAGAGGAGATGGCCGTCCATCTCCCATCTTGCCGACGATGAGTTGCCGACGACATGTCGGGCAGCCATGCATGCATGCAGAGAGCCAGCCTGAGCTTGGCCACAGCTCCTCCTATCTTATCTTGTCCTCCATTGGAAGAGGCCAGCTTGCCCTTCCGCCTATAAAGTCGCTTCTGGTTTGCATGGCATTCATCTTATCCATCACACAGATCGACAAGCTTATTGCCTACTCAAACCCGATCGAAGAAGAAAGAGGGTGTCAAGCATGGCGTCCAAGGGTCGCATTGTGTTTGCTCTCCTGCTAATTGCTGGGGCTTTCCTCGTCGCCACAGCTGAAGAAACTCGTGAGCTAGCGCACCAAGTTTTTAACCGATTCGTCAATTATATGCTAGGGATATAGTACAATCGTCATCAGGCTTAAGAAACTCTCTTGCTGCTACTGCAGTACTGCCACTAACTTACATGCGTAGGTACGTATTGTTCTTGCAGCGGCCAAGAAGGAAGAGACCAAGGCCGGTGTGCAGGGCTACCTAGGCGGCGGCGGCGGAGGAGGCGGCGGCAGCGGCTACCAAGGCGGAGGAGGAGTCGGCTACCACAGCGGCGGCGGCAGAGGTGGCAGGGGTGGCGGCGGCGGAGGCTGTCGGTACCAGTGCTGCGGTCACGTCCACGGTGACTGCCGCTGCTGCACGGGCCCTGACGAGATCCCGGAGGTCCGCAACTGAGTACCACTACCGGGCGGTATGGGATCCTGGAGGGACAAGTTGAAGCAGGTGGCAAAGAATTACCAGTTGATGGTGGCTTCGCGCAAAGGAGTTGGGTAGCTTTAGTGTCGTAAAACCTGTTGCTGCTCCTGTGTGACCTTGTTCTGGTGGTGTTTGTAATGCCTATCCTTTGATGCGTCCTGGATTGTTTTGCCTTTTCCTTTTAACTGTTTTCAAACATGGTGTATTATTAGTCAAGAATAAAAATAGCCATGGACGTCATAGCTGCTGCTTTAGACTATCTCCATAATCGATGCAATCCTCCTTTGGTACATTGTGATCTGAAACCAAGCAATGTCCTTTTGGATAACGACATGGTTTGCATGTCTAAGTGACTTCGGGCTCGCAAAATTTCTCCATGAAGACTCTTCAACGGGGATTAATATGTCAGCAAGCATTGTTGGGCCAAGCCGCCAAGGAGATCAGTCGGCTAAATTGCACCAGGTCAGCACATATCTCATTCTTTGTACTGTTCAGTTCGGAAAAACTATGTATTTTCTCTATAATCTCAACTTCCTTCAACGAACTAAAGTGAAGATTGCTTACACCAATTTTGTGTAACATTCAGAGTATGTTATAGGAAGCAAAATCTCAACAGCAGGTGATGTTTACATCTACGGAATTATTCTACTACAGATGATCACAGGAAAGCAACCAACAGATGATATGTTCAAGGACTGTCTGAACCTTCACTACTTCGTGGAAGAAGCACAAGCACAAAATTTCGGTGAGATTCTTGAACCCAGTCTCACCATACATGACAAAGGGGGAGCAAATCTGACAACATTCAAGATCAAACAGTTCGTCGAACAACTTGCTAAACTTGGCTTCAAGTGCTTTGAGACGTCACCAAAGGATCGGCCAACAATGAAGGACGTTTATGATGAAATCATCAGCATTGAAAAAATGTTATCAGCGTTGCACAGCGTTGAGAAAATAGACCAACAGTGACCAACAATTTTGTGGAGGTCTTCCTTTTCGCTGTTCATATCACCCTAACTTCTAGCCTACAGACAATGCTACAGAGAATCTCAGGTCATGCTGCCCTAGCTTCTAGTGTGTTGGTTTTTTATGTACAGTTTCCAAATGCTTGTTAGCTTTTACACAAGTATCAGTCGGCTCATCACAAAGGCGAAGAATCAATCCCCTTGCAACTAATTCTAATCAGTTTGACTTGTAGGCCCAGCTGTGCTCCTTGAGGTAGGCTTGCGCCGCTTCCTTGATGGCAAGATTTGGAACCAACTGATGCTCCTTCAAGGGCTCCCTTGTCACCGGGTCAAAATTGCCCACCTAAAGAAAAGGATATTATAAGCTTTAGTATGAAGTGAAGTTGTTGCCCATGTATATAAACTGAATCATAAGTACCATACATATTAAGGCAGCGTTTAAATTTGATCCTTGGTTCATAATGAATCATACTTGATGAACATATGTATCCTAGCAAAATAGTGCACTAATCAATTCAGTTACACAAGCTACTGTTCAACTTTCTATGTGGTTACCTTTAATATCAGCTATTTCAACTACGAACAAAATAGGGGGTTCTTCCAACTATGCAGTATTTATGCAAAATCGACTAAATCTACGGCATTATTGAATTAGGCAATCAATATTTAAGTCAAATATTCCCAAAAAAGGAATTTCAGGGGGAAATTTTATAAGACAACAATACATATGATGAATAAATCAAGCTAAGAACATAGGGCAGATTAGGAATAGGGCGCACCTTGCTAAGATGCTCAAGTAGTATGCCCCTTTCATATGTTACGCCACTGGGTGTGATAACTGGATCTCTAAATATCTCAAAAGTTATTTGACAGCAAAGGTACTCCGGCACCTAGGTGTTCAGAGTGGAAACAGCTTAAGAACAGAGGAAAAAACGTAGCATTCAACAAAAGATAGTTGACTACAAGGTCAATAAATAGTGCTTTTACATCTCCGGGTGTGTCATCAAGTACAGCTTTCGTGAAGACTTCAGATAATAATTTGCATTGTTCTGAATACTCATTGCCAGAGCATTCTGGAAGTGTGCCGCTAAGAAAGTGATGCTCCTGCAGAGCATTTTCACATGCTTCCCTGCATGTTCATGTTACAGCAGTATTAAGAAAAACCAATGTCATGAATTTAAGGCACCACAGCTACTGCTAATGTTTTGTCAAATTTACCCTGAGCTACAAATGTCACATCGCTCGATCTACAGCACAATTATTATCTCATGGCAATTTGGATAGACATTGTACCTTAAACTTTGCAGCTTCCAAACTCGTTCAGTGGAGTGCTTTTCCCAGTGGAGGTATTTTGCCTTGGCAAGAACCTGCCAAATGTCCTCCGCCATTTTGTCCAGTGAATTTGAAGACTTCAAGAGATTCAAAGCCTGTTACCGCAATAAGATGGGCAAGAAGAGCTTAGAGGCCGCGTGGCAGGACATCACCCATGTCAAGTCAAAATAACCATCAATGTCAACAAATTTGTGCAGCATGTTGATGAAGTGAGAATAGATATACCCTTAGCTTGGTACTGGTAAATAGGTCACTTCAGCTTGCTGAATAGGAAGAAGAGTATGGTGAGAGGCACCAGAGCAGGTACTACTTATTACGTGTTGACATAAACATTTCTTAAGAAAACAGGCGCAGCCACACGAAGGTTGTCGTGAGACCACTTCATCTGACAATATCAAAGAGGGCAAGAGGGACTCATCTCAAATTCTGCCTAGACAGATGTTCGGGCCCAATTCGTTAGACCACAACTCACGCAATTTACTGAAAGAGAAAAAATAGGGGCACATTGGCCCAGTGGGGTTGGTTTGAGAAAAACAGATACGCTTCAAGGATAATCATTAACTATGCCCTATGAAGCATGTATAAGATCACAGTTTATTTTTCCTCCCGGCAGAGACGAGTAAGATCATAGTTTGGTTTGGAGATAACATACACCACCGTAAAGGTTAATATTCAGAAACGTGTAACATTTCTGCTACAAGTCTACACTGTATCAACAGACACAAATGCGACGATCTTAGCGTATTCGAGAACCTGGTTCATAATGCACAGCGGCGAGTTCATAAACAAGGGCAAACCTTGTCGAATTCTTTGATTGCCAGAGGGCACTCCTCCCTCTCGAGCAGCGTGCATCCTAGCAAATAATGCCCCTGCACCAACAACACATGAGGCTCTAAGAAGGCTGCATATGCTATTATACATCTTCCAAGACATGAATCCATGGCGTTCTTTGTTTAGTGGTGGGAGTTGAGAAACAGGGGAACCGTCAAGTCACCTTGACCAACGTGTCGTCGAGGGCGAGAGCCCTCCTGCTGTCCTCTTCCACCTTGGCCCAGTCCCTGCGCCAACGGAACAGGCAAGATTCATTTCAGGGCTGGAGAAGATGGATGGATTCCTCGCGAGAGAAGAGGAAGGCTTACTTGCGCCTGAAGTGGCAGAGGCCCCGGTTCATCCAGTAGACCGCCACGTCCGGGCACAGCGCAGTCGCCTGGGAAATCAATCAATCCATTCATCAACTCGTTCGTTCGTTCATCGATCGAATGGGGAATCGAGAAGACGGGGATTGGAACTCGCCTCGGTGTAGCAGTCGATGGCGGCGCCGAGGCGGGCCTTGCGGAAACACGCGTTGCCCTCGGCGCGCCGGAGCTCCGCCTGCCGGGCCACGCCGCCGCCGCCCTCCGCCGCCGCCGCCATGGGAAATTTGGAGTCTTGTTTCGGATTGGGGAAGAAGAATACCCAAATGATGTTGAGTCTGGTTTGGATGGATTCCGAGGAATTTCTTTTCCTTGTCTTGAAGAAATGGGGACGCGGTTACTTGCTTCGCTTTGCCCCCAATTTCCTACGTGGAAACTTCCGCCCGTTGTCTCGGAGAAATAGAAAACGGTGTTCAAAGTCATCAAATAATAAAAAATTGCCATGAACCCCTAAATTTTATTCACGACTCAAACAAACAAAATGAAGTAGCATATAGTTTTCCATCAGACATAGTAGAGGATATCCCGCACGTTGCATCGGTCATCTCTTGGAAATTCTATTGTGTTAATTAAAGCGTATAAGATGTATCATACATGAAGTTGTCTATATGGACATGCAAGATTCTATTTACGTCAGCAGATGTGAAATGTGTTTTCGTAATGAAAAAAATATGCAGAAAAATTCGCTTTGTTGGTTCAATCGATTAGAAACTAAAATAATTGTGGTGTTGAAAAAGGATGATGTGAATAATTTAATTGCTAAAATAACAGATGATGTTGATAGGTTGCATGGAGAGATAGTAAAACGATGATGTGGAAAGTGAGTGGCTAATATAATACATGCTAATAAATATTAGTGCGATGAGGTGGATACTTGAATAGTTGGTAAGTGGATGAGATGGACAATTGGTTGGTTGAAAAGATGGATGATGTGAATAGTTTGCATGTTAAGTTAGAAAAATAATTAATTCATGTTAGTGGAGTTTGCTTTGGACATGTCTAGAGGGCAGCGCCCGATGGTAGTGCATTGCGCTCACCTGAAAAAGGAAAGGAGCAAGTTGTACTATATACTAACTAGTCAACTCTCGACGAGTTTCAAAAGTAGAAATTAAAATAGAAATTAAAACTAGTGCTATATACTAACTAGTGCATTTCGTTTTTTATTATAAAAGGACGTAACTTTTGAACCAAACATAGAAATTAAAATATGTTTTCACCGTTAGGGTTCTCTCGACGAGTTCTTCAAAAGTAGACCCACTTTTGATATGTTTCGACGAACTTTTTTTTAGAAGCAACTTTTGTGGGCAATGAAGCAACCTTGGTGTGTTATGAAGCAACTTTATGCGCGGCGAAGAAACTAGATTCAGAATAGCGTTAGCAATACTCTAACCAGTCTCCCCCGTTAGGGTGTTGTAGTTGCTAACATTTGTAGGCGTTGAAGCAACTTTTGTGGTTGCCGAAGCAACATTTGTGGGCACCGAAGCAACTTTTGTTGGCGCCGAAGTCGCCCCCGTTAGGGTGTTGCAGTTGCTAACATTTGTGGATGCCGAAGCAACATTTGTAGACGTCGAAACAACTTTTGTGGGCGATGAAGCAACTTTTGTGGGCACCAAAGCAACTTTTGTGGGTCCCGAAGTCGCCTTTGTTAGGGTGTTGCAGTTACTAACATTTGTGGGAGCCGAATCAACTTTTGTGGGTGAGGAAGCAATATTTGTGGGCAAGGAAGCAACTTTTAAAGGCGCTGAAACAACTTTTGTGGGTGCCGAAGCAACTTTTGTGGGCTACGGAGCAACATTTGTGGACGACGAAGCAAGTTTTGTTGGTTGAAGCAACTTTAATACGCGTTGAAGCAACTTTGATGCACATTGAGGCAACTTTAAAATAACGGCTAGGAAACTTTGGTGTGTAGGCTACTTCACAACATGAGTAATCAACTCTGAAACAAATTTGGTACGAGGCGAAGTAATTTTGATGTGCGTTGAAACAACTTTAAAACAAAGGCTAGCAACTTTTGTGTGTAGCCAACTTCACACCATCGATAATCAACTCCGCAACAAATTTGGTACGAGGCGAAGCAACTTTGATGTGCGTTGAAGCAATTTTAAAACAACGGCTAGCAACTTTGGTATGTCACAACATCGGCAATCAACTCCCCAACAAATTTGGTACGAGGCAAAGCAACTTTGATGTGCGTTGTAGCAACTTTAAAACAACGGCTAGCAACTTTGGTGTGTAAGCAACTACAACATCGGTAATCAACGCCACAACAAATTTGGTACGAGGCGAAACAACTTTGATGTGTGTTGAAGCAACTTTAAACAACGGCTAGCAAATTTGATGTGCATTGAGACAACTTTATAACAACGGTAAGCAATTTTGGTGCGCGATGAAGCAACTTCAGAACAATGATAAACAACTACACAACAATTAAAAGCAACTTTGATGTCCTGCCTACGATGGAGGATTCATCGTTGACACAAAAATGTTGTAGGCAACTTAATCAAGGTGGAAGGCAAATTAAATGTGTTATATGCAACTTAGCTACAGATACAGGCAAGTTCAACGTACAAAGATGATCGTGTCTAGAGGGCGCCTGAGCGCCCGATGGTAGTGCATGGCGCTCACCTGAAAAAGGAAAGGAGCAAGCTGTACTATATACTAACTAGTCAATTCACATCCATTTATTTCGTTTTTTATTATAAAAGGACGTAACTTTTGAACCAAACATAGAAATTAAAATATGTTTTCACCGTTAGGGTTCTCTCGACGAGTTCTTCAAAAGTAGACCCACTTTTGATATGTTTCGACGAACTTTTTTTAGAATCAACTTTTGTGAGCAATGAAGCAACCTTGGTGTGTTGTGAAGCAACTTTATGCGCGGCGAAGAAACTAGATTCAGAATAGCGTTAGCAATACTCTAACCAGTCTCCCCCGTTAGGGTGTTGTAGTTGCTAACATTTGTGGGCGTTGAAGCAACTTTTGTGGTTGCCGAAGCAACATTTGTGGGCACCGAAGCAATTTTTATGGGCGCCGAAGTCGCCCCGTTAGGGTGTTGCAGTTGCTAACATTTGTGGATGCCGAAGCAACATTTGTAGACGTCGAAGCAACTTTTGTGGGCGATGAAGCAACTTTTGTGGGCACCAAAGCACATTTTGTGGGTCCCGAAGTCGCCTTTGTTAGGGTGTTGCAGTTACTAACATTTGTGGGAGCCGAATCAACTTTTGTGGGTGAGGAAGCAATATTTGTGGGCAAGGAAGCAACTTTTAAAGGCGCCGAAACAACCTTTGTGGGTGCCGAAGCAACTTTTGTGGGCTACGGAGCAACATTTGTGGACGACGAAGCAAGTTTTGTGGGTTAGAGCAACTTTAATACGTGTTGAAGCAACTTTGATGCACGTTGAGGCAACTTTAAAATAACGGCTAGGCAACTTTGGTGTGTAGGCTACTTCACAACATGAGTAATCAACTCTGAAACAAATTTGGTACGAGGCGAAGCAATTTTGATGTGCGTTGAAACAACTTTAAAACAAAGGCTAACAACTTTTGTGTGTAGCCAACTTTACACCATCGATAATCAACTCCGCAACAAATTTGGTACGAGGCGAAGCAACTTTGATGTGCGTTGAAGCAATTTTAAAACAACGGCTAGCAACTTTGGTATGTCACAACATCGGCAATCAACTCCCCAACAAATTTGGTACGAGGCAAAGCAACTTTGATGTGCGTTGAAGCAACTTTAAAACAACGGCTAGCAACTTTGGTGTGTAAGCAACTACAACATCGGTAATCAACGCCGCAACAAATTTGGTACGAGGCGAAGCAACTTTGATGTGTGTTGAAGCAACTTTAAACAACGGCTAGCAAATTTGATGTGCATTGAGACAACTTTATAACAACGGTAAGCAATTTTGGTGCGCGATGAAGCAACTTCAGAACAATGATAAACAACTACACAACAATTAAAAGCAACTTTGATGTCCTGCCTACGATGGAGGATTCATCGTTGACACAAAAATGTTGTAGGCAACTTAATCAAGGTGGAAGGCAAATTAAATGTGTTATATGCAACTTAGCTACAGTGACAGGCAAGTTCATCGTACAAAGATGATCGTGTCTAGAGGGCGCCTGAGCGCCCGATGGTAGTGCATGGCGCTCACCTGAAAAAGGAAAGGAGCAAGCTGTACTATATACTAACTAGTCAATTCACGTCCATTTATTTCGTTTTTGATTATAAAAGGACGTAACTTTTGAACCAAACATAGAAATTAAAATATGTTTTCACCGTTAGGGTTCTCTCGACGAGTTCTTCAAAAGTAGACCCACTTTTGATATGTTTCGACAAACTTTTTTTTAGAATCAACTTTTGTGGGCAATGAAGCAACCTTGGTGTGTTATGAAGCAACTTTATGCGCGGCGAAGAAACTAGATTCAGAATAGCGTTAGCAATACTCTAACCAGTCTCCCCCGTTAGGGTGTTGTAGTTGCTAACATTTGTCGGCGTTGAAGCAACTTTTGTGGTTGCCGAAGCAACATTTGTGGGCACCGAAGCAACTTTTGTTGGCGCCGAAGTCGCCCCCGTTAGGGTGTTGCAGTTGCTAACATTTGTGGATGCCGAAGCAACATTTGTAGACGTCGAAGCAACTTTTGTGGGCGATGAAGCAACTTTTGTGGGCACCAAAGCAACTTTTGTGGGTCCCGAAGTCGCCTTTGTTAGGGTGTTGCAGTTACTAACATTTGTGGGAGCCGAATCAACTTTTGTGGGTGAGGAAGCAATATTTGTGGGCAAGGAAGCAACTTTTAAAGGCGCCGAAACAACTTTTGTGGGTGCCGAAGCAACTTTTGTGGGCTACGGAGCAACATTTGTGGACGACGAAGCAAGTTTTGTGGGTTAGAGAAACTTTAATACGTGTTGAAGCAACTTTGATGCACGTTGAGGCAACTTTAAAATAACGGCTAGGCAACTTTGGTGTGTAGGCTACTTCACAACATGAGTAATCAACTCTTAAACAAATTTGGTACGAGGCGAAGCAATTTTGATGTGCGTTGAAACAACTTTAAAACAAAGGCTAGCAACTTTTGTGTGTAGCCAACTTTACACCATCGATAATCAACTCCGCAACAAATTTGGTACGAGGCGAAGCAACTTTGATGTGCGTTGAAGCAATTTTAAAACAACGGCTAGCAACTTTGGTATGTCACAACATCGGCAATCAACTCCCCAACAAATTTGGTACGAGGCAAAGCAACTTTGATGTGCGTTGAAGCAACTTTAAAACAACGGCTAGCAACTTTGGTGTGTAAGCAACTACAACATCGGTAATCAACGCCGCAACAAATTTGGTACGAGGCGAAGCAACTTTGATGTGTGTTGAAGCAACTTTAAACAACGGCTAGCAAATTTGATGTGCATTGAGACAACTTTATAACAACGGTAAGCAATTTTGGTGCGCGATGAAGCAACTTCAGAACAATGATAAATAACTACACAACAATTAAAAGCAACTTTGATGTCCTGCCTACGATGGAGGATTCATCGTTGACACAAAAATGCTGTAGGCAACTTAATCAAGGTGGAAGGCAAATTAAATGTGTTATATGCAACTTAGCTACAGTGACAGGCAAGTTCATCGTACAAAGATGATCGTGTCTAGAGGGCGCCTGAGCGCCCGATGGTAGTGCATGGCGCTCACCTGAAAAAGGAAAGGAGCAAGCTGTACTATATACTAACTAGTCAATTCACGTCCATTTATTTCGTTTTTGATTATAAAAGGACGAAACTTTTGAACCAAACATAGAAATTAAAATATGTTTTCACCGTTAGGGTTCTCTCGACGAGTTCTTCAAAAGTAGACCCACTTTTGATATGTTCCGACGAACTTTTTTTTAGAAGCAACTTTTGTGGGCAATGAAGCAACCTTGGTGTGTTGTGAAGCAACTTTATGCGCGGCGAAGAAACTAGATTCAGAATAGCGTTAGCAATACTCTAACCAGTCTCCCCCGTTAGGGTGTTATTTGTGGGCGTTGAAGCAACTTTTGTGGTTGCCGAAGCAACATTTGTGGACACCGAAGCAACTTTTGTTGGCGCCGAAGTCGCCCCCGTTAGGGTGTTGCAGTTGCTAACATTTGTGGATGCCGAAGCAACATTTGTAGACGTCGAAGCAACTTTTATGGGCGATGAAGCAACTTTTGTGGGTCCCGAAGTCGCCTTTGTTAGGGTGTGGCAGTTACTAACATTTGTGGGAGCCGAAGCAACTTTTGTGGGTGAGGAAGCAATATTTGTGGGCAAGGAAGCAACTTTTAAAGGCGCCGAAACAACTTTTGTGGGTGCCAAAGCAAGTTTTGTGGGCTACGGAGCAACATTTGTGGACGACGAAGCAAGTTTTGTGGGTTGGAGCAACTTTAATACGCGTTGAAGCAACTTTGATGCACGTTGAGGCAACTTTAAAATAACGGCTAGGCAACTTTGGCGTGTAGGCTACTTCACAACATGAGTAATCAACTCTGAAACAAATTTGGTACGAGGCGAAGCAATTTTGATGTGCGTTGAAACAACTTTAAAACAAAGGCTAGCAACTTTTGTGTGTAGCCAACTTCACACCATCGATAATCAACTCCGCAACAAATTTGGTACGAGGCGAAGCAACTTTGATGTGCGTTGAAACAATTTTAAAACAACGGCTAGCAACTTTGGTATGTCACAACATCGGCAATCAACTCCCCAACAAATTTGGTATGAGGCAAAGCAACTTTGATGTGCGTTGAAGCAACTTTAAAACAACGGCTAGCAACTTTGGTGTGTAAGCAACTACAACATCGGCAATCAACGCCGCAACAAATTTGGTACGAGGCAAAGCAACTTTGATGTGTGTTGAAACAACTTTAAACAACGGCTAGCAAATTTGATGTGCATTGAGACAACTTTATAACAACGGTAAGCAATTTTGGTGCACGATGAAGCAACTTCAGAACAATGATAAACAACTACACAACAATTAAAAGCAACTTTGATGTCCTGCCTACGATGGAGGATTCATCGTTGACACAAAAATGTTGTAGGCAACTTAATCAAGGTGGAAGGCAAATTAAATGTGTTATATGCAACTTAGCTACAGTGACAAGCAAGTTCATCGTACAAAGATGATCGTGTACTAGGGATTTATTAGGAATTGATCTGAGCAACAGTTCAGAGAGCACGCACAACTACACTAACTAGCAAACGAAGAGCAACACACCACAATTCTCTCTTTCCTGGAAAGAACTAGAACATGGCGCATATTTGTAGAGCTACAGTACAACACAAGCAAGCCAAAATCAGAGAAAAAAGATCGAGAAAAGCCAGCCAGATTTGGTGGCTGTCTAGGAGGAGATCCTTGGACGAGTGGCCTATGGGCATTGGGTCCGGATGCCCAAACAGTGGAGGAGCACGGCTGGGACCAATCACCAACGGACTGTGGTCGTGGACTTGCTCAGATGGGAGGGAGCTCAGGGAGGTGAGCACGGCGTCCATCTCGTTGCACAGAGAAAAGTGGAGGAGGGCGGTGACGACACAGAGCTCGTGGCGCCCGAAGTTGGGTGCGGGGCGGAGATCCATGCGGCAGTGCAGGGGCAGGATGTAGGGGGTCTGGTCAGCCGCGGCAGGAAGTAGGAGGTCCAGTCGGCCGCGGCAACGCAGGGGCTGGAGATCGACGATTTGGGTCTAGTGTCGGCCGACGCTCTCCTGTGCGTGGGGATTTGGGTCCAGGTCGGCTGGGTCCGCCGCCCTGATGTGCGTGGGGATGGAGGTGGGACGGCGCGGCGCGGGGGCAGGAGCCGGGCCGGCGGCAAGAGGAAGGCAGGGGATCATGGTCTCGTATGATTTGGAAAGAAGGTAGGAGGTAGGGGACGAAGTGAAGACGGGACACACGTGCGGTCGAGTGAGCGCCCGAATCAACCAAATAGCGCAGCTGCGCTAATAAGCATTTACCTTAAACGTGTATCGCAAAATGTGCAAAAGAAGTAATCACACATGAGTACATGACACTACTGATGCTAAGACCAGACACATCGTGTGGTATCGATTCAATGGCAAAAGCAAGTTCTGTTCGAATCGCCGCATCTTTCCTGCACAAAAAGTGACCCACAATAGAATTATCAAGCCAAATTTCTCGCACCACACCTTTTGCATGACCAGGAGCTATTCCCTCTCCGTTAAATAAGACCAGGGCACTATGTGGTGCCGATAGAAAGCCAAATGTGTAAAGCTGAGTATCGCTATAGTTTTGCTACTATGTTGGCATTGCTTTACTGTGGGGTCACAATACATGTGTGCAGCATGCAATCAATATTTTATCAACTGCTCTCTCTGTCATGTGGGCCTACTATGGGGCTGCTCACAGGTTGATTCATTTGAGTCGAACCAAGTTGTTGGTTCGCTTTTAATGTGACAACATGAGTCGATGCCATGCTAAACGAACCAAAGGCAGGAGAGAGAGTATGATTCGTTTTTTTGTGCACGTAGTGCATGGTCTAATGTTTTGCACTGCCATGAGCCGAACCATGAAGTTGGTTCGCTTTTCACCTCTTACGCCATATATCAATTCGCTACATTGTGTTGTTGAACCGATTACATAACCCATATGAATCGTTTATCCTCACAGTGTAGGTGGTCTAAGGGCCTCTTTAATTCGTAGGACTATAATAGGAGAATCTTAGGATTACAATGCTATTTGCATTAGAATTATACAGTGATTTTGTTTGTTTGATTGCTTCAAAGGAAAAGCAAAAGTATCTTTTCCGAAGCTTAAAATGGATGCAAAATTTTCTATAAAATGTAGTGCGACAAAATCCTTAGAAAGAATTCCTATATGATTCAGTTCTATGAATCGAACAACTAATACAGGAACAAATCTTAAGGACTTCCTTCCTCCAAAATTCTTTGTGAAATGAGAGCCTGACAAGTAAACGAGAACAACCGAAGTTCTTTGCCTGGCTAGTTTCACAATCCATTGAACAATCCGAATATTCCTTAGGCGATATGATTGCATAAATAAAATGGTGGCATCTATTTTTTCCTTTTTTTTTCTATCTTCCATTTACGCATTGCGTAAAAAGAATGCTCTAAAATTAGCTATTATGTCAGGGTGTATCACATATTCAAATGGCAAACCACGGATACAATTTTTATGGCGTGGTAAGAATTCTATTTCATTATCCATAATTTCATTTGAAATTGAATAATTGCACTTGTACTTTTCAGCTGTAACGTATTCGCATGGATACTCTATATGCATACCTTCGACACGACATGTTATTTTGCCTCACCATCTGCGATCAAAATTCACGGTAAAAACACGGTATTCATATTCTAAATTTCAGAAAATTTCACAGCTATTTTGAGGTTCTTAGGAGAAAAAGATGCGCCTGACAGGACGAAACTGTTACCAGCAAGCAAGAGAACAGGCATCTTCGTCTGATAGAAGGGAAACATCCAATACATTCTTGAGAACAGAAGAAGCCATTGCCAGACACATCTACACCAAACATTCCGTGCTTTTATTCCTTTCCGATTCGAAACAGAGTTCCTCGAATCCCAAACACGCAAAGAGAGATAAGAGTGGCCACATCTCTTCAGGTTTTACACTAGTTGCCATTCGCATGAACATCGCCTCCCAGGACCAGCTCCCTGAACCGGGCGATGCAGTCCATGGCCCGGTCGAACTCGTCACTCTCCAGGGCAAAGCTGAACCGGCAGTAGCCGTGCACCCCGGTCCATGTGCTGCTGCTTATGCACAGCCCCGTGGACCTGAGGATGGCTTCCCTGATGTTGCGTCCATCCAGCTCGCCCTCAAAGCCGTCCACCTTGAGAGATTTGCCAATGTAGGCGGTCGGCTTCGCCAGCATCGAGATGCCGCCGTGGCAGCCAAGAGAGTCCCAGCCGCAGCTCTCGAGTGTCTGTTCATCATCGTAGGAAAATAAAACAAGAGGGAGTTTGTCAGACATGCGTGCCCAACTCACACTCGAATACTCAGATTAACCTATAGGGTTCTACTAATCTTAATCTACAAACTAAAGGGGCCAGAGCTGACTGAGTGGAAGAAATTTTGTGAGAACGAGTTCAGAATGTTACGAAAAAAAGGCTAACCTTGATCAGCTGGTTGGCACGATTCTTCAGTGTCTCCTTCTGCTCCGCAATGAGATCAGAGAAATGCTGATCCTTCTGGTTCTTGAGACCCAACAGCTTCCTGAAAGTGTACTTCAGTGTGCTGTGGGGGCGACTCAAGCTTGGGAAACTGTAAAATGTGTCAACCAAGGATGGGTCACTCAAAACCAGAAACCCAAAGTTGAGGCCCGCAGTGGTCAGCTCAAAGGACAGCTCTCCGAGCAGGACGATGGAGAACGAGGGCTTTGACGGCTTCACGGTCGAAACACATCTATCCAAGTTCCACAGGCTGCTGCCATCAGCCTCGAACTCCAGACCAGAGGAGGAGGTATCAATCACCACCCTGGCTCCAAATCTCGTGCACACAGAAAGCAGCTCTCGTATATCATCATCACTGTATAGAAAACCAGTGGGGTTGATTGTGGGGCCGGAGATATACACCCATGGCCGAGACACCTTCTCGAGCGTGTAAGCTAGGACGTTTGGTTCGATCTTGAATCCTGATTGTGAATTTGTTGGAATAGTCAAAGTAGTTGCGTTCACAAACTTTGCAGCGTTGACATAGTGACCGTTGGTGCCCGAGGGGAAAAGCAAGGTGCCTTCTTCTTGCATGCAGCAGAGGACGAGCTTGTTGAAGAGCGCGAGGCTGGTGTTGCCGTATATGATTTCTGAGGAGCCATCTGCCGAGAAACCATAGCTATCTTTCACCAGCTGCTGAATGCTGGAACGAACATCCGTCTCGGAATCAGTGATGTTCTGCCTAACAAAACTTTCAAAGATGGAGGCGTTTACTGCAGAAGGTACTGGCAAGAAGCTGCGGTCCAAATCCATATGGATGACACCAGATTCCTTGGAACCAGGAACGAAAAACTCGGCTCCTTTTAGGGTAGACATAGCTGAACTAGAAAATCCTATCATCTCCTTAGGTATCACTTCTGCAGGTTCTCTCTGAAATGAGCAACCAAAATTAGAATGCAGAAGACGACAAACATATCAAGCACCTATTAACACATTTAGAAGCTCAGTGTGGTGTTATCCAAGCACCCAACTAAGATGGAACAAATAAAAAAATTAAGGACTAGTTGCATCACGAGGGGAGTGTCCACTAAACAGGCCATTCGGCATCATGGTGAGGACGAGTGAGGTGGACAACTGGAAGAGGCCAGTCATGTTTACCTCTTGCGGTGGATGCCGGTCACCAATCTGAAACGCCAGCAGCTCATGGAAAAGACAACCATAATAGTGCTGGCTGATCACGGAGGTGTGGCCTTCCAACAGCTCAATAGTTTGTGACAGTGCCTTATACACAGCTGCATCTTCAGAAATGGTAAAAGCAACTTCCAGATCAGAATAAACCTGCAAGTAAAATGAAGCAAGTGCAAATGAGAACATTTAAAGTAGACTTGAAAATGCACAAGTTCAATTATAGTCTAGGCTGATTAATATAACATGGTATGTGAGCAAGATCAACAGACTTAAATTGCTGTGGTGAAGTTATAGGCACCTGATTCTTTACTAAACCGCACAATATAGCCGCGTGCGAAGGGAGGGTCTTTCCAGCAAGATATTTCAATACACCATTTGAGCTTGGCAGACTAGATAACTCCAGATGTTCTGAAATATCTAGCAATAACCGGGAGCCAACATCCTTCGTTACGCTTAGTAAGTTCACAAAAGCAGCACTGGTGATGGCCTCAAACTGAGCCATGCCGGTAACGACAACCTGAGGCTTCAGTTTCCTTATCAACTCAATCAGCAAGTCTGACTGACGTGGTGCTTCAATTACAGTGACTGTGTCTTTAGCATGGTTACTTCCCTGAAATTTACAAGAAAAGAAATAGCATTAAAATTCTTGTCAGCGTCATTTTTCAAACACAGAACAGACATGTACTTTCCACAGTTCCACAGAGAGAGAGAGAGACAGGGAAGGAGGGATCAAATTACCTCAATTGCTAAAGAAGTTAACCATTGCTTGGGCAAGTGCCTGGTCAGATGTTCATCAACAATTGCAAGCCCCGGTGAGAATAATCGAAGAGAATTTTCTATAGCCACAGCACGGGATGGAAACACAACAACATTCTGGTGCACCAGAAAAGAAAAAGGAGCAGCATATGAAGCATAAGTGACAAGAATTGAATAGGTTGATCTTATGAATTTCTAGTAACCGAACATAACGGTAGAGTAAATAGGCACCAAGTCTTACATCAGGAGTTAATGGGATGTGGTGGTAGCTCTTCATAAATCCAGCAACAAGATTCCGGAAGTTTAAACATCCAGCTGGAGGCTCACAAGGATTGGACTTATTCTCTTTCAAGAAACTAGCGAGGTATGCTAGGAAAGGAATTTTTTCATCAGCAACAGAATCGTCATCAAAGGACAAATCGAGGAGCTGCTGACTTCATGGAATCCATCTTTAAGGAACTCAAATATTTTCTTCACCTGAAATTCTCCAAATTAGTCCTGTTCCTGTCATTATACTAGCGTTTTATAAATCTAATCAGAGCACAAAGATACCTGGTTGGGCTGGCGAAGTTGACAGCTATACACAGACAAAGCATGTGAAATGCGGCCACCAGATTTCATGTATGCCCAGGCTGTGCGTGCACACACAGGCTGATCGCCAACAAGATCCATGAAGAACTCAAAGCGATGTCGGCTATTTTTCTCAATTTCAACTAAAGCTGAGATGTCTGTGTCGGCAGCCTACAGAGAACACAACTCGTTGGTAATGATCCTCAAGAACAGTTTTGTAGTATACGTGTATAACGCAAGTAGATGAAAATTCTAGGCCCTACTAAAGCTGCATATTCTTGCTAACCAGGACATAACACCAGCATGGAAAAGACTGATTCGTTAACAATTGGTCTGTCACAGCATCATTACCTGCATAATTTTTGTCTGCCATAGCTTATTGATACGAAAGCCACGGCGTAGAAATAGGCGCTCACATACACCTTGTCCTGGTCGGCCTCCCATGTTGAATACCATAAGACCACTAGGCTTTATGACAGAAATCCCTTCTTCAACTGCCCTAGCAATCAATCCGAGACCAAACTGGTCCTCAACAAAACCCTGAATGCAACAAGGTATGCAGTAACTGGTAAGTTCACAAACAAAACGAAATAAACAACAAGAAGCTGGCAATAGTACAATCAGCTATAGAAACAAATATTGACTTGAGTAAAACTATGTGTAACATCCTGGCATAAGGATTATAATCATTTTAATCAACTGATAAAAGATTACGTATGTAAACAGGCTAAAAGTAAATATCACTGCTAATAACTTCATATTCCATGAGAAATTTGTTATAGGAAAGGGTTGGGGGAGCTAATCATGTTTGTTAGTCTGGTCGCTCCTATCAATATAGAGATAAACTGATTCTACTGGTGGAACCATGGTGTAAGTAAAGATCATACAATATTTCTCCAAAAACTTCATTTCTATTATGTCAAGGGTAAACCACACGCCTACAAGAAAACAACATATGTTCGAATGCATCTTTTACTAAGCAGGCTCCGAATAGTATTTGTTTCATTGATCCAAAAGTCTCTGCATGGGATATAACTTAAATATTTTTCCACTTTTGTTGTTTTTTTTTGCGGAAAGGAAGATTTAGTAATAGGAAGTTTAATATCTCAAGTGCATGTCAATAAATCTCCTTTAAGCAATCAATGATAAAAGATATTGCTCAGCTTACCTGAAGAGCACAGTAGTTGCTCAGGGAGTACAGGAACTCTTCACTTGAATTTTCAGTTACAATCTTTGACATCGCCTCTGGATTGGGGTTAAGAATCTGCAAGCCAGACATTGAGAGCAATTTTGTTGAGTTCTGATCTACTATAATCCCCTTTCACAAAAATTAGTAAAACCAGACCTTACCTGTGGTATGCATCCAACAATGCGATCGAGTTCTATCTTGTTATCTCTACAGTAAGAAAGAAGATCAGATTCATAGAATTCAACTCTGTCAAGCAATGTTTTCCCCTCACTATCGTAGATTGGGAGACCATCGTCGTCAAGTGCATTCAAGTAAAGGTTTATCCATGCGATCTTGATTGCTCTTGGGTTTATATCCAGACCATATACCTTCAAAAGAACGAACAATGCACAAGTAAGGTAATGCCATGCTGACTGCAAATTAATTTGATCACTGATATGTGCAGCTCTAACCATCAAGGTGCATATCATTCTCGTTTTTCTTCGTAAACAAGGCCAGTTGTCCAGCATGGTTGAGACAATATGCAGTGAGTAGTTTTAAGACCTTGCTAAAAATTTGGAAGCAATATGCTTATCATGCAAGCTGAGTAAATGCCTAACTGCTGCAGGTCCCACTTTTGTAACAGAACAAGAGGTACCAACCTTCGAAGGGCACCACTTTTCTGCAAGTGCAATGGATATCCAACCGTTGCCACATCCCAGCTCTGCTACTGTCTTATCCCTGAAGATGGAATCTGGATGCCGGTTGAGACCCTCGTAGAAAGTGAATGACCAATCTTCAGGAATGAAAATGCTAGGTATCTCCATCATTGTTAGCTTCTTTCTTTGCTGGAATCCTAGAAGCAGTTTATAGATTGTCAAGGTAAGCAAACACAATAAAAGATACTAGACCACGAGGAATATGATGCATTGGTGAACTGGCAAAGCTTTAACCATTGCGCCAAGACAACAATATATACGCACAAACAATAGAAGAGAAATCATGTCTATATGCAAAGACATCAATCTATATGCAGGTATGATGCTGTGACAGACCACAAACAATATCAGTGAATGATCCAACATCACAGTTGTTCCAGTGCAAAGACTACATCAATCTATATGCAATACATGAATACAGTAATAATAACATAGAAATACATGGTTTATATACACTCTATCGTAGTTGTCATGGCAATAAGTTTGTCAGGCTTATCTGTCATGTTTTTATCCTCACAATGATTAGTTAGGCGGGATTGTTCTGCCAAAAATGAAAAGTAGAATAACTGATAACCTTTCCCTCCAATAATATCTAACAGTAGAAATGCCCAACGTCATCAAAATACTCCTATGAATGAATCATTTGAGCAATGCCTCATTCTGTTCTAATCACATATGGGTTTCGTTTGATCCTTTGTAAATACCACCACAAGCAAAAAAAAGTTACTAACTTGCCCATCACAAAAAACCAAGGTGGACTATCCCTGCCTATTATATATCATAAGAAAAAAATGTTTTTGGTTTAGCCTTAGTTCTTGCTCAACTTGAATTTTTTTACCTATTAAAAATGATTCCCTGGTTTTGAATTGTATATGTATATATATTCTACTGAGTGTGTAAGGATTCTCTTGAAAAGGTGATGGGAATCAGATATACTAATAAAGCAAGCCTCACACAAGGAGACACGACACATTATGCATAGTTGAATATCCCAGTAGCAAATCCTGAAGCAAGCATAAATTATTCAATACCGAGACAAGCTGTCCCCTGGATAAGGGGCATGGGCATTGAATCATTGCGCAAACATTAACATATCTATCCTTCCAGCAGCACCACACGGCGCCCACATGGTCAGCACAATCGCCGGATACGCTTCTCCTCAAAGATCCCAAAGACATCACAACAAACGAGATAATTGTGTCATAATCTACACGGTGCACACATAACTGTGCTCTTGTTATTTTATTAGTAATGTAATCGGGCCTTCGGTTCTTGGGCAAAGTCGGGTCTCTGATGTGTTTGCTAGCTAACAAGCATGGTGATCTCACACACAGTCACACACCAACACTCTCCACTTAGCAGTCAGGCAACCAATCTCACAGCTAATAGTATCAGCTAGGAAAATGATTTAACAGCGAAACGAAATTACTGGCAGGAAGAAACGAAAATCCCTTACGCACGGCCGGAAACGGATCAAGAAGGCTCAGATCGCGGAATCTGTTCCGCGGCAATGGCGGCACTAGGTTTTTATCTCGAGAGGGGATGGGCGCAACCTTGGAGGTGGGGTCGAGGACGACGTCGTGGATGCGGAAGTGGTAGGTGCGGAAGCAGTCGTGGCCCGCGGTGGGGCCGCCGCCGGCGAAGCGGCGGCGGACGGCGCCGAGGAGGCGGCGCGCGTTGGCGCGGGTGCCCGGCGCGGAGAGGCGCTCCAGCACGGCCTTGGCGGCGCCGTACGCCGCGTCGCCCGACGCCGCGCACGTCGCCAGGAACGCGTCCACTTCCTCCACCGGCACCGGCACCGGCGGCGCGGGCGCGGCAGCCATTGTTGCGGACGGACGGATCGGGTCAGATGAGATGGTTCCGGAGGAGGGTGAGTGGAGTGGAGGTGTGGTGGAGAGCAATGGCGGGGCGGAGTGGGAAAGCTCCGGTTTTTATATAGGCCGGCGGGCAGAGCTCGTGGGGCCGGACGAAGAGGCTAGAAACGTCGCCGTGGACGACGACGATGAAGTGGAGGGGTAGAATGGTAAATTCCAGTCTGTTAGTTGGATGTATATTCGAAGATTCGGTGACGCAAACCATGGCATGGACCATGGAGAGTATTCCTCGTTTTTGCTTTGAGGATTTTCGTTGTCGAAAATAGCATGTCATTATGAGTCCTTTAAATTTTAAATTCGTCGCAATAATGTGCTCCTTTAATTGACCCTCGAATGCTCCTAGCTTACTCCTAGGCTTCTTTTTTGTTTTTGTTTGCGAAAGCTCCTATAGCTTAGGCTTTGAGATCGAAAAATAAGATAGTTGCACCAAAGATCGTGCATGGATCATGATTATGGGGTTAGGTGAGTCGTCAAGTTTATGTTTTATAACCTTTGCTTTTTTATTTTGTTCTTTGTTCCTCAAATTCTGCAAATAAAGTTCTACCATAGTCAATGGGACATCATTGGTGCGTGTCTGGTTTTTTGCTCTATTGTGATATCAGATGGAAATGGTGAAGTAAAATGGACCCCCAAATAAAAAATATAGATGTTTCAAAAAAAAATCTCGCATGTTGTTAATGATGTATGCTAGCGTGAAAAAAATCACAATGCAAAATTCGTTATATTATGATCTACACAAAAAATAATGTCCCAAATAAAGTCAAAATAATGTCTCGGGAAAACTCATTTCGGAGCATCGGAATTTGTCGTTTTTACACAAGTCACAAAAATTATTTTTTTCATGAAATTCTGTGTGCAAATATAAAATGTCCAGATATTCAACCGAAATTTTTGTTTGGAATCTTTAGACATTTTGAAATATGTTTTTTGAATAATAGGTGCATCCACACCTATGAGGCAAAACAACTTTCCCCAGTAAATTGCACTGTATTAATAAATTTCTTTTTCTCAATAATTTATTTTTAATAATATCCTGACGTATTCATCATGTCGAATGTAATTAAGAGCTGATGCTATTTGTGCCCGCGACTATGACTTATATATCTAATACAAAATAACTTTCACAATGTATAATTATTTTTGCTAAAAGAAACATAATTTTAAGAAAAGATAATCAAAGTACCCCATTGCAGAGCATGCTAGTGTCCTACCCAGAACTATTTTGGAATCGATTGATAGATTTTTTTATTGCACCAGTAATAAACACCAAAAGGTAGCTAGTCCATAGCTGTATCAGTTGTGCTTCGTTTCATTGTCGTTCTCAACTTAAATCTATGAACAAGATTTTTTTTTAGGAGTTACTTCCTCCGATTTGAAATTATTGACACCAATTTTTCTAGATATTGGTGTGGACGTATTTTAGTGTGTGTATACATCCATATTTTGACAAATCTATGCCAACTATTCTGATCGGAGGGATTATATAAAAAATTGATGTCTTAAAATTCACCTAATTTTTGTTTTAGAAAATGAGGCTTGCTAAATTCCAGCCACGGTAAGCAAGATTTGTTTAGACATAATTAAGGAAGGAGTCTGTTTCTAACTAAATTCCTACAAGTTCGCATCATAATTGGAGCAATTTTTCATCGAAGAAAATTTAACCTTGTGTTCTTTTAGAATAATTGGGATTTTGTTGGGCAACGAGAATAGATGGATTGAATCTATTTTTGTCGATCCCCGATTTGGATAAGGGCATCCACAAAGGTAGAGCCAGTCAATAATTAACTCTTCGGACTTTCCACGTCACTTAAAATAACTCATACAATATGTTGTGTCTTAAGCTGACTCTTCTACACAAATTACTACTCATTAATGAGTTTATAAATGCAATGAGACTGACTCTTGGCCGATTTATTTGTTATGAGCTTGACTCTTCATAACATATATTTTCATATTCTATATATTTAATATATATATGTTGATATTTTTTCCCATATACTTAGTCAAACTTTAAAAAGTTTGACTTTGAAAAAAATCCAGAACGCAGAGTAAATAAAAACGGAGGGAATACTTCTAAGAAACATGGGATGCAGGATCCGAAGTTACATGTTCCAGAAAAAATAGTGAACGTTGATGCACCACAAGCAGGTATATTTTCATAGTGAAAGTTGTAGGAGTACTCACTACAAGAAAACTGTGCAGTAGAGACATTTTTATAGAGACACTCTCCACTATGTCTGTTAAATCCTAGTCCAGTTTGATGTAGAGGCTTCAAGAGAGACACTTTAGACAATGTCTTTGCGCTCGAGACATTATCTAGAGACATTGTCCGAAATGTCTCTTAGTTTGCATGTAAAGGCGTTGGTAAAGACATTCTCAAGAATGCCTCAACAACAGAGACATCTCGCAGAGACATTCATAATGACAGATCCAACCCACATGGACAAGCTTTATTAAAATTAAATTTTCGACCATGCCAACTTTTTTTTTTCTTGGAAATTTCTCAAGTAGGGGAACATGGGAACAAGGACCCGATTTTTTCTTTAGATGCCCATGGAATTTTTTTAAAGTCGAGTAAAATTTCCCTCCATTTTTTGCTTTATTTTGATTTCCCTCCATGCTTTCTTTTCATTTTTGGTTACCCGCGCTAATTGTACAATGACTCCACGTTTCATAGGAGGCCGACAAGGGAACTGTCGCGAGTAATAATTTGGAAGTCAGCAACTCGATCTGCTAACTGCCCTCAAAATCAGCCATCTCCACGACTCAACGTCTCCACCACATATGTACGGTGGTTCCTAACTTTCTGAAATCAATCGGTCTCATCTCACGGCCGGCCGGTGGCGCGTGGCGGCGGTGGCACCCCTGCGAGTTCATCAGGTCAGAGAACTCTTTCCCAATTCCCTCTTTTGTCCTGATCCACTTCTCTAACTCAATTTCCATGGATCTCATTTCCCACACAGCAGTACGGTCTCGGCAGCACCCCATCGAGTTCATCGGATCAGTGCCGTCCTCTTCTGATTCCCCTTGTAACTCAACTGGCCAGCAGCAGACCCCCTGCAAG
The DNA here is from genome assembly GCA_947311845.1 of Poa pratensis. Classification (NCBI taxonomy): domain Eukaryota; kingdom Viridiplantae; phylum Streptophyta; class Magnoliopsida; order Poales; family Poaceae; genus Poa; species Poa pratensis. Next base: position 28,952,078 of record CAMZMU010000039.1, on the reverse strand, counting down.
TTCATCAGGTTAGAGGCCTCCGTCCCGATTCCTCATATTCTCTTGATCCGTCCACGCCTAGTACACTTCTAAAATCCAATTCCACCAGCAGCAAGCTATTTGTCATTGGTAACTTAATTAGGGAACGGAGGCAGGTGTACGTATCAGTGCTAGTAGGAGCGGTTTTTTTTTTTTGCCAATGTGCTAGTAGCAGTGGCTGTTAGTAATTCGATCCTGAAGCTTTGGCAGATGTAGCCGTGTTGCTCTAACTTTAATTAGCAAGGGAATTGGGACAATAGAGGAGATAGGATGGATTTGAGTTATTGTTCGGTGCTCTAGTCTATGGACAATTAAACAAAAGGAAGAGCACATTACAACCTCGAACTTATGCCTTAGTTCAATTTACAACCCTCAGCTCTAAAACCGGTTAGAACACAACCTCCAACTATGGATACCATTTTACTTACCCCCTCACACGATTCAAAGGTGGTTTTGTACGACGTGGCATCCAGGTGGAAGTCAACGTTGCCCACGTCCAAAACTTCGAACTCCTAATCTGCAATGCATGCGCGTGTGTCCGTGCGTCCGGATAATTTATCAGCTTGATAATTAACTAGTCTAGCTAATCACTTGAGCTTATACCCGTATGTATGCACTTGCACGTTGGCTTATGCAGGTGGACGAGTTGGCGACGTAGCGTGGGGCGCCGTTCTTCAGCGGCGACAGGTCGGCGGCGGCGCTGTGGCTAGCTTCGCGAAGGTGCTGAGCGGGCGTGGTCGACGGTGCCGCCGCACCAGGGGTCCTTCGCGTGCGCGTTGGCCAAGTTATCCCTACCGTACTCGCTAGTCTCCGGTAAATAGTGGGCAGTAGCAAATAATACCGGCGTGGAGGCCCCGCGGGCTACCACCTCCGGCGAGATCAACACATAGAATGGTGGCGTCGCGTTGGACGACGGCGTGGCCACCACGTCTGCCTGCCGTCCTTGCTGCTGTTTGGCCGGGCAGTGCGCAGCCGAGACTCCTCACCACCGTGTTGTGTGCAGGCATGCAAATGTTAACGCTGATTTAATCAAACAATGCTTACTAAGGACAAAGATCTCTCTATCCACATGCCACGTCACGCAATACCACCCTGACTTGTCCCAGGGTGTAAAGTAAACGGTTTTGAGAGTATAAGGTTGTGTTCTAACCGTTTTGAAAATGAGGGTAAGTTAAGGGTTGAAATGTGCACTTCTCTCAAACAAAAGGGATCCTTGCGAGATGATGGGCAGTTCAGTTTCAGGAACGACAGGAGGTTCAGTTAGTAGTAGTGTTTTTGTTCGTAATTGGTGCAATGAGCTTCATATTAAATCTGGGATTATTGCATGCATAACATGGTATTGGCTTTGAAATTAAAAGTTGCAGTATATGTTTCATGCTTTCCACCGAGTACTTGTTTGAAATTTTTGGATGTGCGGTTTGTGAGCAGCAGTCGTTGTAGTTATTCTGTCCACAAATTGATCTTTCTCCGTGCAGTAAATTCATGTGCCCTGTAGATTTATGCTATACATGTGAGGGCATAGTGATCTTGTGTTATAGATCTATTGTACATAGAGCCATAGAGGCACAGTAAACACCTTTGTCAACCTCTATTTACAACAGATCTATAACACAAGATCACTGTGTAACATGCCTCTAGAAGCATGTAGAATTCATTTTTTTTTTTGACAACTCTCACGTCTTTACACTATGATTGAAGAATTAAGTTTTTCTGTTAAGCCTTCACTATTACTTTCTAAGCAAAACTGATAACAGTTGGGGCGTCCTTCTCCATGTATTTCCATCTTCTGACTAAACTCCATGTGTTGTACTTGGCATTTTTGTCTCTTTTGCTGCATTCTAATACTTAAGTGGAACTTCTTTTCAGGTGCATGCTGAACGGATGTTTGTGTCCTCGAGACATGAGAAGATTAGAAGTTATAGAATAGATTTATGTTCTACATATGAGGGCATAGTGATCTTGTGTTATAGATCTGTTGTAAATAGAGGTTGACAAAGGTGTTTTTTTTGGATTTTGGTTGTTTGAAACTACAAGTTGTAAATCTGTTACGAATTATGTTCTGAATAAAATGCCATAACCGAGTGCATCTACATTATTAGAAGTGAACATATGGATGTCAGTACGTATTGTGTTTATGCTCCGGAGACTGAATACAATGCATCACTAAAATTTCTATCTAATTTTAGAGGCAAGCTAAAACGCTGCATGAAAGTGTCTCTAGCCATATACATACACATTCCAAGTGTATCTTTGAAGCACCTCTAAATGTGTAGATACACAACTCTGTGTCTCAACAAAGTGACCTTGTGTCATATATAGACATTGTGCTAAGTGACTCTACAGTCGTAGACACACTGCACGTAGTGACATTTTTGTGACATTATGGAAAAAGTCTCTAGAAGTATGTAGAGACAATTTAAGTGTCTCTACATGACCAAAATAGTGCCTCTACGGGCCAGTTTTCTTGTAGTGACTAGATTTCCTTTTTCTTTTTTGAGGACAAGTGTACACGTCATATGTCAATTTAATTATGGTTACGTACCACTGCAATTCATATTAATTTTATTTTCTTGCAGAGATACAGATAGCCATATGTGTGGTCGGCCAGAATAGGTCCTATTGGAGGTTAGCAAGATATTCTACAAACACGACTTGCTCTCAAAAAAGAAAAAGAAAATCTTGTGTACCATTACAAAAGGCTTGGATGTTGACTCTGTCTACCTTTTGGAGCAATAATTGTTCACGTAGGAAATCCGTCACCCGTCCTAGTCTTTCACTGTTTTCGAACAAAGACATACATGTATGCAATATTTCATCACAACAAACATTCTCTTCTTTATAATACTCCCTCCGATCCATATTAGTGGGCATAGCTTTGTCTAAATTCATATGTATCTAGTTAATTATTTAGACTAGATACATGTGTATCTAGACAAAGTTGTGCCCACTAATATGGATCGGAGGTAGTAGTTAATTTAGCATTTAACTTGGGATTGGATGTCATCTAAAGCCAACTTTCTTGAGATAGATGAGAGAGTACAAAAACATGTATTATTGCTAGATTGGCCGCCGAAGAGAATGGAACTTGTGCTGCAGCAGGCATGACCTTTTCCTCATGTATGAAGCTATATTTGTTAGCTATTTCATTGTCATGTAGTAGCTGTCAATTTGTACTTGTGTCATTGTGTGCCACTTAGATCTATTTTTTTCAAGAGATCCAGAAGCTAGTAACAAATATTTTCTGGACACCCAAAATGTGTATTGTAAGCTAGCACGATTTTCTACAAGGACGACTAACTTATCCTCGAAAAAGAAAAAGGAAATCTAGTACTCCTACAAAGACTTGGAAGTTGACTCGATCTGCTTAGCTAGCTAGCTTTTGGGCAATAATTATAGTAACAAAAAAAATGCGTCGGCACGTCCCAGTCTATCACCATCATCGAACATACATACAGTATAGTACTACGTACCACAGCAAGATCAAACACATATAAACAAAACAAAAAATATGGCAATTCATCCAGTGGGAAATACTTAAATGCTTACTAATATTCGTTCGATGAGAAGGATTGGATCGATGATCCATCAATGGAATTAATTAATTTGATGCTTAATGATCATGATCAAGGCTGAATTGTGTACCTGAGGAGAGGGTGGTGATGGGAGGCCGCAGCGGGAGTCGTGGAGGAGCAGCTCGCGGATGCAGAACCCGTACCGCCGGAAGAACCCGTCGGCACCGCCGTCGCCGTCCACCGAGCAGCGGCCGAGCGCGGCGAGGAAGACCCTGGCCTCCTGCCTCGTGGCCGGGTCATGGAGCCGCGCCAGCAGCTCCCTCAGCTCGCCGTACGCCGCGTCCCCGGACGCCGCGCACCGCTCCAGGAACGACGCCGTCGACGACGGCTCGTGCCCGGCGGCGACGCTGCCCATGGCGATCGAGAGCTCCGGTAGAGAGATGATTGGAAAGGAAAGGAAAGCGAGAGGAAAGGAACGAGTTGTACGTATGTTGAGCTGGTTGATCGTCCTGGTTATAGTGCTTATATATGGACATGAATGATCGGTGTCCAAATCAACGCACCAGCTGCTGATCATTGGAGTATATACATCGATGCATTATACAGTATATGCCAAGACAATCAACTATACAATTCATGGGATCTGCAACTGAACATTTTCTTTATAGTAGCGACTGAATTTTCGCCACTTGCATCAAGGTTGCAGCTGAATTTTATCCACTTGCAATTGTATATGGTTGCAACTGAATTTTTTCCACTTGCACTAAGATTTTAACTGATAATTATCCATCTGCAAACGAGACAAACATGCTTACATCAAATATTTATCTATGCACCTATGTTATGTACATGATGCATCTTTCATGGCACCAAGGGCCAGGCTATCATCTGGGTGAAAGGTACACATATGTTGCCTTGCTTTTCCAGCATATATAAATGTACTGTACTTTCTGAATTAGGTAGGGTTTTATTGCTGGGTACACTTGACATGCATGCATGTGGACCTGCTTCTCTCGACAGGTTCTGTGCTCGCTAGATTTTGTTGGAAAAGGATAGACGGTAATTGGCCATTGGTGCTGTGGAGAGCATGCATGGGCGTGGACCTTGATTTACTTGTTTAACATCTATGGTGCGGCGCCTAATACAATCGTGATCAAGCTGTGTTTATAGTGGAGTCGATGATGTGGACTGGATTCTTAGATTAACTACAATTGAATAATTTGGTTAGTTAATCACACTGAAGTCATGTTTTGATTCTTTGATTAACTACAATCGAATAATTTGGTTAGTTAGTCACACTGATATGTCCATCTGGAAGTATTAAGTCATGTTTTGTTTGCTTGAGATAAGAATTTGACCAAATGCTCACTACAGGAAGACTGGTGGTGGCTCACGGCAATAAGAGTTTTGTTCAGCCCCCCCCCCCCCCCCCCCCCGCGCGTTGCGTCGTCTCGGGACCGTCTGGCGAAGCGCGCGTGATTCATCGGACCTCCTGCATGACCAATAAATCACGACGCCCCCGTTCTGTGTCTATGACAAGTGCGTCCCGCCTGTCGGAAGGCGTATCCGGATGCTGTCCAACAGCCCGAGTCCGTCCCAAGTTTGGAAGCACTCTCGGATGTGCCGGATAAAAACTGGGTCGAACCAAACACTTGGGATGTAAATGTGACCTTTTTTTGTCTAGCACCCCCAATGAGTCTTTGGGGTGTCCGTGGAGATGCTCCAATAAACCTATGTACGGAGTAGGTGCTAACTCGAGGCTAGTTGCAAAAGAAGAGTGGAGTGAGGTGTGACAATGCTGGCCAGGCTTTGAGGGTGAAGGCATAGGAGTCATTGGTGACGAGGACGAGGAGACAGGCAGCAGGGCTTGGTGACGGGGACGAGCACACGGCCAGAAGCTTGGGAAAAGTACGAGGCACTGCTTTCCGGACGGTGTTGGAAGTCGGGGGTGTCCAGACTAGGGGCGGCGGATGGACGGAAAATGTAGAGACGCGCGAACAGTATGGCCCTGATGCAATGCTGCAACCAGTCGATCGTATGGGCCCTCATGCGACCAAACATGGTCTCGTGGGCCTGGGGTAGCTAGGAATCGCCCGCAGCGGAGCTTTGCAAGCTGACTGCCAGCAGGTCCGAGAAGCGATGCAGGCCGGATCGATTTCATGCAGTACGTGGACTGTGTATTTGTGCGTTCCTCCACTATAATTTATCTCACTTCTTTGTTTATTTCATTCTTGCATTCATTGTTACCCAAGCAATTTCGTCTGGCATCATGCATTTTACCGCTTGCTGCAACAAACTTATTGCGCAGTACAAATACGAAGCCCTCCTGTTTCTCTCGAGAGTGAGAGACTGAATGTACCGATTTTCAGCATGCAAGTGGTGATATATTCCCTAATGCCTCTCATACCTAGACTTTAAATTTGTGCCGACATAGGTTGGCACTGCATAGCATCCCTTGCCGCAATATTTATTGGTCAACTTGCACAGATGTCACCGAACGATAAAAAGATATGTGTCTATTCTCTCTCTGCCAAAGCGGGGGAGCTTTTTTCCTCTTTTATAACAAGGGCGCTTTTTCTTCAAGTGATCTGGCTCAATGCAATAGCATTCAGAGTGTGCAGCTACGCTATGAGTTTATAAGTGATCAATGTATCTTCTGGTTAATTATACGAGCTGTATAGTTCGCATTGATGGCATTTAATCGGGATGTAAGCTAATTGTGTATCTTCTATTTATTTTTTATGTACAATACGCATGGGACGGCGGACGACAGAATGCGGAGACTGCCCTCATGTTTTCTCAAAAAAAGAAATAATGCTGCTACCAGTCTTTTTTTTTGGGTCCGCCAAGAAATAAGACCGGCAGCAGGATTATTTCTTTTTTTGAGAAAACATGAGGGCCCAAAATGCTGCTACCAGTCGATCCTATGGTCCCTCGTGCGACCAATCGTGGAGTGTGTTTCTCTACCGTGCTGTTTCAGGCCACACACACACTCTGCTGGGCTTGGCGAGAAAAAGCGAGGTGAATCTATTTGACAGACTCGAGGCGTATCACTCCAAACGCTATTATTTTAAGTGGGACACCCCACATCCGACCCCTCAAATCTGTTTTGGAAACCTATTCATACTTCTGACCGGGTTTTATTTACGGTTTACTGGTTTTTCTATTTTGATTTTTCGGTTTGTTCTTTCTTCTAGTGTGTTTTTATTATTTCTTAAATTCGTGAGAACTTTTCTATTTTGACATTTTTTAAATTCCACAAACATTATAAAATCCGTGAAAGACGTTCAAATTCTTGAATGTTATATTCATATACATTTTTAAAAGTCACGATCATTCTAAAAAATCTGTGATTTTTTAATTTTGAATATTTTTTATGAATCGGCCAGTATCGGTCCTTATGCAATGCTGCAACCAGTCGATCTTATGGGCCCTCACTTTGCAAGCTGACGACGAGCAGGCCCGACAAATTGATGCGGGCTGGATCGGTTCCATGCAGTACGTGGATTGTGTGTTCCTCGAGTATACTTTATCTCACTGCTTTGTTGCCCTCAAAGAAAAAATCTCACCGCTTTGTTTATTTCTGTCTTGCATTCATTCGTACCCAAGCAATTTTTTCTGGCATCATGCACCTTACCTCTTGCTGCAACAAGCTTATTGCGCAGTACAAGTACGAATCCTTGGGGTTTGTCGTCGAGCCTCGGAGGTCGAACGTAGCAAGGATCAACATCCAAGTGTTGATGTATTCCCTAATGCCTCTCATACCTAGACTTCAAATTTGTGGGGACATAGGCTGGTACTGTATAGCATTCATTATCGCCATATTTATTTGTCAACTTGCACATATGGCACCGAACCAAACTGCAACAAGATATGTGTGTGTGCTCTCTTCCAAAGCGAGGGAGGTTTCTTCCACCTTTATAACAAGGGCACATTGTCTTCAAGTGATCTGACCCAACGCAATTGCATTCACAATGTGAAGAGATGTGGCCACAGATTTACTGTTCTGTGAGCTATGCTATGAATTTATAAGTGAGCAGTGTATCTTTTGGTTAATTATAGGATCTATATAGTTTGCAATGATGTCATTTAATCATGATGTGCATATAGTGAAAGTTGTGTACCTTGTATTTTTATTATGTATGAAAGATGGGTTCTGTGTATATACATGTGCACATTATTCTGTGACCTCCTTTTATAAATTAGAAGATCCACTGGTCACGAGTGCTTCAATTATTTGCATGGCTGGAAGTTCATGCTACAAATTAGAAGGTCCACTTGTCAATGAAGCAAGGGATGAATAGATGGCCGAAGAATGCTCAGATTGGTTGTCCAATTCAATAATGCCGTAGATTTAGTCGTTTCAGTAAAAATACTGCACAATTGGAATAAGTGTTATTAAAGGAAACCACACATAGAAAATTGAACAGTAGCCGGTGTAGCTAAGTTGATCTAGTGCACTATTTGACTTGGAAAGACGTGACCATCAAGTATGATTGATTATGTGCTAATGGTCGAACTTAAATGTCGCGTAAATATGTGTGATACAGTTAGTATAGATAGGCAACAATTTTTAGTTCAAAGTTACAAGCTTACCTTAAATCTATAACCTTTTTCTTTAGGTGGGCAATTTCGACCCGGTGACACGGGAGCCCTTGAAGGAAAATCAGCTGGTTCCGAATCTTGCCATCAAGGAAGCGGTGCAAGCCTACCTCAAGGAGCACAGCTGGGCCTACAAGCCGAACTGACGTAGTCTTGTTGTTCGCGAAGTGCTAACATGATGTGAGTTGCAGAGGGGGATTGATTCTTCGCCTTTGTGATCTACTGACTGATTACTGGTAATGCTAACAAACACTTGGCAATTGTACATAAAAGCAACCACTGGAATCTAGCGGTTTCTTTGTAGGCTAGTAATTTTCCAGTGTTGAATTGTCTCCAGATGAGGCGGAATTTAGCTGTATGATAGTAGTTCGTGTCATGCTGTAGACTGATGATTAGATTTCTCTAGTCCAGTAATAATACAATTCTACACTATTCCTTCTTTCGAAGTTATGTATGAGAGTAGTTCGTTTGATGTTTCTTGGAGGCACACCTCACTGCACAATTTGAGGAAATTCCTGTGTGTTAGTACATGCACATACACGTTGGAGGTATGTGACACTAAGAAAATCTATTAGAGATAGATTATAATTCTGGATAGAATCATCTTCTTGTACTGCGTGTCTCTTAGCTTCTTGCCTTGTAAGTTTATAATGTCATATATTCTCACCATCATGACACACCAATAACCCAACATATTGAGTATATTCATCTCATTTTACACTTTGGATCTAAAGATGCTTGAGGTAGAAAAGTTGTATGCAATTTTCTTATTTATAGTAGTTCCATCATATATTTGGATTGATTATGTTGATCTGGTAGCTCAATCGTTTTGATGCCGGTGGTTCTGTTCATTCTTGATACCCGAACCTACATTTGGAATCATCAATGTTTTTCTGTTCATAAACTTTGACGATAATGTCCAATGGTGCCCAAGGGTTAAGAAAACAAAAACTTATTAGCTTCTTCATAAGTACAAGACATGTGTGGCCCTATGTAATTTTCTTCACAAAATTCGCTTGAGCGGAAGTGATTAGCGAGTAACCACCAAAAAACCGGAACAAACACCCTCGTCGACCGTCTATCGTGAGAGCACACACAACCACACTGACTAACAACAGAAGCTGCACACACCGTCGAAAATAAGGGTCGCCGACAGGTTGTCAATCAGTGTGGACGTTTACACTCTTGAGTGACTCCGATTTCACAGACTCTGGCCACATAAGGATATATGTTGCAATATTTATCTCGTTTCACATGTTCCCTGGTGTTCTCTGGGATCATAGCGCAGATACATATCCAAGTTTGTATGTACAGTATTTTGTAATTCTACCCAATACTCTCTCCGCGACATTTAAAGTGAACCGGATGGTGTACTTGATATCTTTCATCTCCGCAGACATGTAACTTGTCACACCCCCATTTTTAATCCCCCGTTTTTATTTTTAGCCTTTTGTAGAATATAAGTGAGACTCCAAATTATGAACCTATGTGTGAACCCACTTGTGCTTGTACTCTTGATCATCTATGTGTGGTATGTTAGTGCTTGTGGTTTGAGGAAAATAAATTTTTAGAATTTTCTAATTAGGTTTTTCTTCTCTGAAATCTGTTAAAACTTGCTGTTTTGGACCTGTTATTTTATGTGGCAAAAATGTGCTTTTATGGGATCTTTGAGTTGGAGATGATCTATGGTGTATGTACTTCAACTCCATGTCCTTGGATCACCCTTTTGACTTTTGGAACCCTTAGTTGCATGCATGTTTTTGTGGCTACAGAATAAAACAGAAAAAAAAAAAACTGGAAACAGAAAACAGATATAAAAACAGAGAGTAGCCCACTGTTCAGCATGTTTCCCTAGCCTTTAGCATTTTTCAAAAATGGTTCAAAAATATTTCCTGGAAGTATTCAACTTGGTGATCATTTACCAGTTGAAAGTTTTCCAAATGGATTTTATTCGCTAGGTGAAACAGGCACGAACTTTTGCTATGCCTTAGCAGTTCCAACACTTAGCCGTTTTTCAAATTTCTGAATTTTACAGAAAACTGTTCGGGGTGATTTTTGGGAGCACGTTTTCGTGCTGTTTTTGGGTAAACCAGGGAGGGAAACTTTGTCCACTCTACTCCCCTATGTCCCCACTCTCTAGCCCTGTCATTGGATGGATTTTGGAAGTCAACTTGAGAGAGAGAAGGAAGAGTGAAGAGTGAGACAAGGAAGAAGAGGAGAAGTTGACTTATTTTTCCCACACACCACCTTGTCTCCACTCCTCCACGCCACCGTGCCCCCTCCCTCATTCCACACTCCAGCACGCCACAACTCTGCCCCCACCTCTCTCTCACTCATGCACCTCCTTCCCCGTGCACCTCCCCACTCGAGCTTGTGCTCCAAGTCCACCAGGGACCGGCCACCTCTTGGATATAAGGCCACATGCCCTCTCCCACGACCAAACCTTGCCCATTAGCATCCCAGCAACTCACCTCTCCTCCCCACCAAAGCACAGAGCCCCTCTAGCTCTCTGTCAGCGAGGAACTCCGAGTTCTCCGGCCCAAACTGCGAGCTTGCCAAGGAAATAGCCGTCGTCTCAGTCCACCTCTGATCTCCATTCTTGCACCCACGTTTTCCTCTCACCAAGATCTATATCAAGGGCACCTCTGTATGTTTTTAGGTACCCCGGAGCTGCCGCCGCTGTACCATGCCCGTCACGGACGACCTCGGTGCTGCCATCGACCTAGAGCATGTCGGAGAGTTCTGAGGCCATCACCAACCCCCCTAGCACTCTGCACTTCTCCTGCACCATCCCCATCGCCCCCACCAGCCCCACGGTGAGAAATCCAGCCGCCGAGGCCTCCATTTCTGTTTCCTGTGCGTTCCTGCGTCGTGAGGTTGAAGAGGCACCTGGGCCGTTGATCTCTTGATCAGTGGTTGCATGCAGGCTGCATGCACTGCTCTCTTTAAATTGCTTGGTTTCGGATTTCTTCACTGGACCCTCACTAAAATTAGTGTATCTTGCGTTTTATAAGTCCAAATAATATGAACCAAAATTCTGTGGAAAGGTTATGAAAATACTAAGCCGTTGGCGTTGGCCTCACCCAAAAATATTTAACGGGCTAAGAGCAGTTAATCTTTTCCCACAGCAACTTTTCTGGACCATAGGATTTTTAGCGCTTGTTTTAAAAGGCCAACTGAGTTGAGTCCAATTGTGTTGTCTTATGTATGCTTAGGAGTATCTGTACCTAGGTTTTCATGATTTTAGGAGTTACAAAATGGGCTGGGTGATGTTTTAGTCTTTTTCCTTTTCTGTTTATTCTTTTTTTCCTCAGATCTGTTTCTGACCCTCCATTTTAAATCTGTTTAAAATACTTATATCTAGATTTTGTGCAAACCAAAAATCACAGTGGTAAATCAATGAGTCTAGAACCATGTCCAACTTGCAGATCACAAAAATATTAATTTGTGTATCCATGAAAAATGTTTTGTTGCCACTGGTCAGAAACACCACTTTGTAAATAACTTGTGTTTTACAGATCCAAAATTTGCAAACTCAACTGTTTTCGAAAGCCCTAAGTGATACCTAGCAGTAGCACTTGGCCTTGCTTGCAAAAGATCAACCCAATTAAAATGGCATGTGTTTTTGTAAATGTCCAGTGAGCTCTTCTAGGATTTTTGTAATTTATTTGGTGATAATTTTTGATGTGAATCCAATTTTGTTTGCTTGTATATGTTTAGGAGTACCTAATCCTAGCTTGGTGTGATTTATTGAGCTGTAGATTAAATTTGGTGTGCAAAACTAGTTTTGATGCTTTTCTGATATTAATTGTTTTTAGTTTTATTTAGTTTTATAAATTGTGTTAGTGTTCTTTTTGTGATTTCTAGCATGTGTAGGTTTGATACTCTCTGATATGAGTGTGTTACTTCTTATAAATAGCATGTTAGAAAATTTTTGGTGTTGCTTGTGGTTGTTAAGGAGTAATATCACTAGAATGCTTATTTCCTAGATTTTTCCTAGTTTTTAGAATTTGTTTGAGGATGAAATCATTTGTGTGGCATGATTTTAGAGATTGTTGTTTGAATATCAGTAGCAAGTCATGTTGCTACTGGTTGGTTAACATGTCACCATTGTTTGGACATTACTTAGCCTTTAGCCAAGCATGAATAGCTAGAATGGTATTTAAGAATATTTGTGACTCACTAGCATGGATAGTTTTTTTTATCTAGTTTGTGTTTAGGTGATTTTTATAAGTAACCAGAGGCTAGTTGACCTCTTTATGCCTTGGTTTGATAGTGGAACACCCACTGATTCCATTGCATATTGGTTGAAGAATAGGTTTCTCAACCCCAGGCATAGTTTTAATAGCCTTTTTTTATCAACTATGTGTATCTAGTTGTTTTTCTCTTTTGAAAATTAGGAGATTGTTGTGTGATGATGTTTGCTTGCTGTATGTCCTTATGCTTGTGATGTTTGTCTTTGTTTGGTTCTGATTGGAGGTTTATCTTTCCTCTTTGCGACGTTAGATAACGACGAGGAAGAGGTAACAGTTGCGGGATTTATTGGAGAAGGTCTGGATATCTTATATTGCCCAAGACCAGGGACAAACCAGGACCAAGGCAAGCCATCCCAATGCTTTCTATTATAATTATCATTATACGTCATGCATGTTTTACTTCTGAAGTTTTACAAAATTTGGACAAACAAAACTATTTTTGATATGGATATTACTACTAGTGTTATTATATAAATTATTATATTGCCATTAGTCACAACTTGGTGTTGCCAAGTCCATAGCCACCATATGGTATATTTACCACCACAAGATAGTAATCTTGAAGTCCCTAAGTGGACACCCTAACAAATGTGTTTTGGAAAAACAAAGGTTTTACGGAAAACCCCGGGAAAGGTGGGACCTTGTCCACGGGAGAATGGTGAAGAAGATTGCTTTTGGAAGTGTTTTCGAAAACGACACATAGACTAGTCTTGTCCGGACAGCCCTACAGTACAACCACATTACTCAAAATGGGCACGGGCTTAATGGAAACTTGTTTGTGTTAGTGTGAGACTTTACCTCAATTGGCTAGAAGGGGTTAGAGTCCCCGGAACCGAATGTTGGATATGGGCATACAAAGTGTGGACTACGAGTGCCACCGGGAAGCAACGGTGGGTCTCCTGTCATGGCGGTGTGATGTCTAGGGGCAACCGGATCGATACGGCTAGCTCACTCGGTGCCGGGGAGAACAAACCCACTGAAGAGGTAATCGCATACTAGCATCGGCATAGTGGAAGTTATGATTGGTTACCTGATGTTCGCATACTGTCACGAACAGTCCGTGGTGATCACGGCAGGTGTACCGGATGGTGTGGTGAAAGTGTACAAACTCTGCAGAGTCAAAACTATTCGAATAGCCGCGTCCGCGGTCATGGACAGCTGAATGGCAATGTCGTCTAGCATTGTGTCGATGTTTTCAAAATGAAGTTTTGGGAAAAGGAATTGTACCTGGGAGGTACTGGAAAGGTGAACTTTGTACCTGGGAGGTACGGATGATGGAAAACCGGAGGTTGTTTTACAAGAAGTTCTGCAAAGAAAATCTTTCTTCTCTTAAAACCTTCTTTGTCAAAATCTCTCGGGTATGCAATATCCACCAGAGAAACTATAATATTTTGAAGTATCTTTTTCAACAGAGATATAAAATTGTTAATCAACCATGATGAATTTTTCATCCATCATGGGTAGTGAACCCTAAGTACAGCCTACCTATTCCACCATATAAGCATACTTGCATTTTATAAGCTTCATTCGGGATGTCTTGCGAGTAGGTAATTGTACTCATGGCTGTGTCCCTGGATATTCCAATGTCCAGATTCTCAACTAGAAGACCTACGTCGAGGATGAGGAGTATGCGGAAGATTGAGAGTTCGTCGACGTCTTTGCGAACTAGGCCGTCTTCCCAGTCAGCTGCCTGTAGGTAGTCAAGGCATGACTTGGGCTTTGCCACGTTTGTGTTTGCAGTTTTCCGCTGCTATATGTGTTTTCTGCCCTGCGTGGCGGTTGTTTAAGACTGGGTCATGTGACCAGATTTTGCGAAACGTGTATTCGTTATGTAATGAATGATGTATCTGCAATGCCAACTTAAGTATGTTGTTCACGACTGACTGATCATGGGATCGTGAATGTATGCATACTGGAGGTCTCAGACTGCCGGTCTGGGGTCCCCACAGAGTTGGTATCAGAGCCATCCTGACTATAGGAGACCTTAGTTAGCATGGACGCCAGATAGGAAAGAAAAATATTTTTGGTATCATTAAATTATCATCTAAAATATTTTCAGCTAAGGAAGCCTAAGTATAGCTTACTCTCCTCTCATCTTTTCAAATTATTCTAAACCTTACCCCTCTTAGTTAAAAGTTACCTAAAATTTTCTTCTGCTACCTTATCTCCATTCAAATTTGTATACCTGACGATGTTCCCAAGGCAAGATTTGAGATCAAGCAAGAGAGAAAGGATTGCCAGTTGATGTTCCCCTACGGAGAGCCCGATGGATTTGACCCATCTCCGCCTAACCGGCATGGCTAGGCGTCGGTCCGCCGTAAGGTGCAGTAGGACTTGTCCCCCTGCGTGAGAGAGACTCGCCGGGATCTTCCTTAAGAAGCGACCGACACATCCCAGCCTATATGAGACCCGTTCTATCTGCCATTCATCCCCACCCTCGCCATTGAAGTAGAATCCCGCTGAGAAACCTTGCCCTCATGGCTTGCTCCAGTTCCAAAGCCCCGAGTGAATCGCCAGCGCTGCCCACCTTCCTCCTAGAAACCATGGCCGATGGGCACCTCGGTTTTCCACTGGTCCTCAGGAGAGTCTGTGATCTTCTCGGTTGCCACATTCCCCCTCGTTATGTCGTGTTCAAAAGTTCAACCCCATTTCCTGGGGGTGATTTTCGAGCAGATGTATACCTCAGTCCATACCCCTCAGGCCCGAAGCAGCCCCAAGTGATCCACGGTAGGAACATGCCTACTCTGTATCAAACCATCCAGAAGGCCGCCTGGGAAGCCCTTGCTCGTCTCCGGCACTCAGAGCCGGTGGTGTCGCAAAGTCGAGCGTTCCGTTTTTTCCCAGCCAGGCCCCAGCCTGGTGCAGAGCTGATCCAGACCTCCACCGACAAAGAAGTCGATCCCGCCATCATTAGCAGCGTCGCCTACGGAGCTGCAATGTCGGCACTCTGTGATTCCCTGCTGGAAGAACTCGTGACCACTCGGCGCACCTTGATCCAAGTCAGTCTTCAGCTGAAGGAGTCAAGGAACCCTGCGTCAGGTACCAGCCTCCAGGCCATCCCAGCAGAAGCGGTGACCCCAGTCCACCAGTTCATCGAAGCACGAGGTGCAGTAGCCCGAGTTCAGCAGCAACCCCAAGAGCAAGGTGTAGTCCTCGAAGGTGTGCCTGTAGATCCCCACCCCGCGGAAGATGGAGAGGTGGACACCACTCTTCGTCTTGGCCGTACTCCACCATCTACCCAGGGCCCTCAAGCGGAGTAGATCCCGTGCTTTGTTAGCTTGATCTGCGCTCGTGGGTTAGTAGAAGCGGCACGTTGTTTGCTTGTTTGTTGTTGGTGTTGTGTTTGTTGTTGTAAGCTGTTGGGTTGATGTCGAATCAGCCTCTGTTAAAATTTGGTGCTTTGATCCTCTTGTTATTGGTGTTGATTTGGAAACAAGTCTTAAGGTGTGTTGTCTGTTCTTTGTTATTTGTGTTGTTTGTGGAAAACTCGTGTGTAGATTGATTCCCCTTTTGGGATCAACCATGTGCCTCACGCACAGCTAAATTCTGGCGAGATATTTTCTCAGTAGCCCGTTTCCCTCTCTGAAACGCTCGTACCTCTACAAATCTGTGAATGCTGCAAGACCAGAGTTAGGGTAGCCAAGAAGGATTCAACGATACAAATCTTGCTCCAGCTCGTCAGCGAAGGCAAGATTGATACAACCCGGAGGTCACTACAGAAGAGAAACTTCAGGAAACAAAGGATACAAACTCGGCCCTAACGAAGAACACTGCAACAACCCAGTACATATGCAAAACACTCCAGAAAATTCCTACTCGCTCACACGCTCCACGGCACTGCCTGAAGACGAGCCTGCTTCACCCGAAGCAGTGTCACGAGCCCCACGACGACGACGGACAGCTCGAGCAGCCTGCTCACCTCCAGCCGGAAGAACAGCCACCTCAGCCACCGGCGGTGCAGCTTGCACCTCCACTGCAGCTTGCCCTCCTCTGCAACAAGCCCCTCCGGCGCAGCTAGCTCTACTGCCGCAGCATCTCCACCAGCGTCAGACCACCACCTGCATAAGCTAAGGATCAAAATGACCAACGCCGCATACAGCAGAGCGGTCACCACCGACAACGAGATCCCGAAGAACACGACGATGAGGACATGCTCAATGAAGCCCGCTCTCTCCAGCATCTCGTAGTAGGCTCTGAAGAAGGCGTGAATGAAGCTCATGGTGGATGTGAGGAGTAGAATAGCCTAGGAGGTTTCCGATTTATAGCCCAAGCTCGAGTGCCGCCCCTCGTCACCGTCTTGCGCGGGAAAGTGAAGAAATCACGAGCAGTGCTCGCCCTTTTGCGCGAAATCATCGAATCTTTGATCCCCAAAGCCGTGCTGGCCGCTGCATCGCAGCACGCGCATCAGTACCACCACCGATGAGTGCTCCGCGCACTGAAACCAGGCCATGTGAGGAAGGAGAGAAAGCGAGAAAGAAGAAGAGAAGAAAGAGAGGCGAGACTGTCAGGTGGACCCGGTCCCACTTGTCAGTGAGTGTGCAGCTAACCCCCGTGTTCTTCTCAACCGTACCCCTCGTTTTCCCTAAATCCTTTACAAATATAATTTTGGACAAACCAATCTCACTGTGTCTGTGAGCCAATTATTGGTGGCACAAATATTTTAGTACGAAAAAATTTTTTGTATCTCTAAATCCCATACCCTCGAATTCCCTAGTACCCCACCCGCGAATCTCGGGGACGAGATTCATTTTTAAGGGGGGAAGATCTGTCACACCCCCATTTTTAATCCCCCGTTTTTATTTTTAGCCTTTTGTAGAATATAAGTGAGACTCCAAATTATGAACCTATGTGTGAACCCACTTGTGCTTGTACTCTTGATCATCTATGTGTGGTATGTTAGTGCTTGTGGTTTGAGGAAAATAAATTTTTAGAATTTTCTAATTAGGTTTTTCTTCTCTGAAATCTGTTAAAACTTGCTGTTTTGGACCTGTTATTTTATGTGGCAAAAATGTGCTTTTATGGGATCTTTGAGTTGGAGATGATCTATGGTGTATGTACTTCAACTCCATGTCCTTGGATCACCCTTTTGACTTTTGGAACCCTTAGTTGCATGCATGTTTTTGTGGCTACAGAATAAAACAGAAAAAAAAAAACTGGAAACAGAAAACAGATATAAAAACAGAGAGTAGCCCACTGTTCAGCATGTTTCCCTAGCCTTTAGCATTTTTCAAAAATGGTTCAAAAATATTTCCTGGAAGTATTCAACTTGGTGATCATTTACCAGTTGAAAGTTTTCCAAATGGATTTTATTCGCTAGGTGAAACAGGCACGAACTTTTGCTATGCCTTAGCAGTTCCAACACTTAGCCGTTTTTCAAATTTCTGAATTTTACAGAAAACTGTTCGGGGTGATTTTTGGGAGCACGTTTTCGTGCTGTTTTTGGGTAAACCAGGGAGGGAAACTTTGTCCACTCTACTCCCCTATGTCCCCACTCTCTAGCCCTGTCATTGGATGGATTTTGGAAGTCAACTTGAGAGAGAGAAGGAAGAGTGAAGAGTGAGACAAGGAAGAAGAGGAGAAGTTGACTTATTTTTCCCACACACCACCTTGTCTCCACTCCTCCACGCCACCGTGCCCCCTCCCTCATTCCACACTCCAGCACGCCACAACTCTGCCCCCACCTCTCTCTCACTCATGCACCTCCTTCCCCGTGCACCTCCCCACTCGAGCTTGTGCTCCAAGTCCACCAGGGACCGGCCACCTCTTGGATATAAGGCCACATGCCCTCTCCCACGACCAAACCTTGCCCATTAGCATCCCAGCAACTCACCTCTCCTCCCCACCAAAGCACAGAGCCCCTCTAGCTCTCTGTCAGCGAGGAACTCCGAGTTCTCCGGCCCAAACTGCGAGCTTGCCAAGGAAATAGCCGTCGTCTCAGTCCACCTCTGATCTCCATTCTTGCACCCACGTTTTCCTCTCACCAAGATCTATATCAAGGGCACCTCTGTATGTTTTTAGGTACCCCGGAGCTGCCGCCGCTGTACCATGCCCGTCACGGACGACCTCGGTGCTGCCATCGACCTAGAGCATGTCGGAGAGTTCTGAGGCCATCACCAACCTCCCCTAGCACTCTGCACTTCTCCTGCACCATCCCCATCGCCCCCACCAGCCCCACGGTGAGAAATCCAGCCGCCGAGGCCTCCATTTCTGTTTCCTGTGCGTTCCTGCGTCGTGAGGTTGAAGAGGCACCTGGGCCGTTGATCTCTTGATCAGTGGTTGCATGCAGGCTGCATGCACTGCTCTCTTTAAATTGCTTGGTTTCGGATTTCTTCACTGGACCCTCACTAAAATTAGTGTATCTTGCGTTTTATAAGTCCAAATAATATGAACCAAAATTCTGTGGAAAGGTTATGAAAATACTAAGCCGTTGGCGTTGGCCTCACCCAAAAATATTTAACGGGCTAAGAGCAGTTAATCTTTTCCCACAGCAACTTTTCTGGACCATAGGATTTTTAGCGCTTGTTTTAAAAGGCCAACTGAGTTGAGTCCAATTGTGTTGTCTTATGTATGCTTAGGAGTATCTGTACCTAGGTTTTCATGATTTTAGGAGTTACAAAATGGGCTGGGTGATGTTTTAGTCTTTTTCCTTTTCTGTTTATTCTTTTTTTCCTCAGATCTGTTTCTGACCCTCCATTTTAAATCTGTTTAAAATACTTATATCTAGATTTTGTGCAAACCAAAAATCACAGTGGTAAATCAATGAGTCTAGAACCATGTCCAACTTGCAGATCACAAAAATATTAATTTGTGTATCCATGAAAAATGTTTTGTTGCCACTGGTCAGAAACACCACTTTGTAAATAACTTGTGTTTTACAGATCCAAAATTTGCAAACTCAACTGTTTTCGAAAGCCCTAAGTGATACCTAGCAGTAGCACTTGGCCTTGCTTGCAAAAGATCAACCCAATTAAAATGGCATGTGTTTTTGTAAATGTCCAGTGAGCTCTTCTAGGATTTTTGTAATTTATTTGGTGATAATTTTTGATGTGAATCCAATTTTGTTTGCTTGTATATGTTTAGGAGTACCTAATCCTAGCTTGGTGTGATTTATTGAGCTGTAGATTAAATTTGGTGTGCAAAACTAGTTTTGATGCTTTTCTGATATTAATTGTTTTTAGTTTTATTTAGTTTTATAAATTGTGTTAGTGTTCTTTTTGTGATTTCTAGCATGTGTAGGTTTGATACTCTCTGATATGAGTGTGTTACTTCTTATAAATAGCATGTTAGAAAATTTTTGGTGTTGCTTGTGGTTGTTAAGGAGTAATATCACTAGAATGCTTATTTCCTAGATTTTTCCTAGTTTTTAGAATTTGTTTGAGGATGAAATCATTTGTGTGGCATGATTTTAGAGATTGTTGTTTGAATATCAGTAGCAAGTCATGTTGCTACTGGTTGGTTAACATGTCACCATTGTTTGGACATTACTTAGCCTTTAGCCAAGCATGAATAGCTAGAATGGTATTTAAGAATATTTGTGACTCACTAGCATGGATAGTTTTTTTTATCTAGTTTGTGTTTAGGTGATTTTTATAAGTAACCAGAGGCTAGTTGACCTCTTTATGCCTTGGTTTGATAGTGGAACACCCACTGATTCCATTGCATATTGGTTGAAGAATAGGTTTCTCAACCCCAGGCATAGTTTTAATAGCCTTTTTTTATCAACTATGTGTATCTAGTTGTTTTTCTCTTTTGAAAATTAGGAGATTGTTGTGTGATGATGTTTGCTTGCTGTATGTCCTTATGCTTGTGATGTTTGTCTTTGTTTGGTTCTGATTGGAGGTTTATCTTTCCTCTTTGCGACGTTAGATAACGACGAGGAAGAGGTAACAGTTGCGGGATTTATTGGAGAAGGTCTGGATATCTTATATTGCCCAAGACCAGGGACAAACCAGGACCAAGGCAAGCCATCCCAATGCTTTCTATTATAATTATCATTATACGTCATGCATGTTTTACTTCTGAAGTTTTACAAAATTTGGACAAACAAAACTATTTTTGATATGGATATTACTACTAGTGTTATTATATAAATTATTATATTGCCATTAGTCACAACTTGGTGTTGCCAAGTCCATAGCCACCATATGGTATATTTACCACCACAAGATAGTAATCTTGAAGTCCCTAAGTGGACACCCTAACAAATGTGTTTTGGAAAAACAAAGGTTTTACGGAAAACCCCGGGAAAGGTGGGACCTTGTCCACGGGAGAATGGTGAAGAAGATTGCTTTTGGAAGTGTTTTCGAAAACGACACATAGACTAGTCTTGTCCGGACAGCCCTACAGTACAACCACATTACTCAAAATGGGCACGGGCTTAATGGAAACTTGTTTGTGTTAGTGTGAGACTTTACCTCAATTGGCTAGAAGGGGTTAGAGTCCCCGGAACCGAATGTTGGATATGGGCATACAAAGTGTGGACTACGAGTGCCACCGGGAAGCAACGGTGGGTCTCCTGTCATGGCGGTGTGATGTCTAGGGGCAACCGGATCGATACGGCTAGCTCACTCGGTGCCGGGGAGAACAAACCCACTGAAGAGGTAATCGCATACTAGCATCGGCATAGTGGAAGTTATGATTGGTTACCTGATGTTCGCATACTGTCACGAACAGTCCGTGGTGATCACGGCAGGTGTACCGGATGGTGTGGTGAAAGTGTACAAACTCTGCAGAGTCAAAACTATTCGAATAGCCGCGTCCGCGGTCATGGACAGCTGAATGGCAATGTCGTCTAGCATTGTGTCGATGTTTTCAAAATGAAGTTTTGGGAAAAGGAATTGTACCTGGGAGGTACTGGAAAGGTGAACTTTGTACCTGGGAGGTACGGATGATGGAAAACCGGAGGTTGTTTTACAAGAAGTTCTGCAAAGAAAATCTTTCTTCTCTTAAAACCTTCTTTGTCAAAATCTCTCGGGTATGCAATATCCACCAGAGAAACTATAATATTTTGAAGTATCCTTTTTCAACAGAGATATAAAATTGTTAATCAACCATGATGAATTTTTCATCCATCATGGGTAGTGAACCCTAAGTACAGCCTACCTATTCCACCATATAAGCATACTTGCATTTTATAAGCTTCATTCGGGATGTCTTGCGAGTAGGTAATTGTACTCATGGCTGTGTCCCTGGATATTCCAATGTCCAGATTCTCAACTAGAAGACCTACGTCGAGGATGAGGAGTATGCGGAAGATTGAGAGTTCGTCGACGTCTTTGCGAACTAGGCCGTCTTCCCAGTCAGCTGCCTGTAGGTAGTCAAGGCATGACTTGGGCTTTGCCACGTTTGTGTTTGCAGTTTTCCGCTGCTATATGTGTTTTCTGCCCTGCGTGGCGGTTGTTTAAGACTGGGTCATGTGACCAGATTTTGCGAAACGTGTATTCGTTATGTAATGAATGATGTATCTGCAATGCCAACTTAAGTATGTTGTTCACGACTGACTGATCATGGGATCGTGAATGTATGCATACTGGAGGTCTCAGACTGCCGGTCTGGGGTCCCCACATAACTCATCTGTATACATCATCCCATTATGTGTTACGGTACATGAGCACGACATTGCCATGCCCGCACATATTTGACATAGTTAACAAATCCTAACGATTCCACAATTTATTAAGCTGGATCTTTGACGCTGCTGTGGGATCGATGGTGGCGTATGTATGCAGCCTATTACTTACATCAGAATAATGGTAATTTTGTGCTGCTTTAACTAGTCATTGACCTCTGAGGCTCTGAGTCATTTCTGAAGGATTCTTCTGTGAACTTATAACATGGCACATGCAGCATACCACTTGCTACAGGAAGCTTACTGCGCAGTGCCTTACCCTCCGGCATATGACGCATATCTCAAGACAAGGCATCGAACATAATGAACCGGAGCATACTAGTGTTTATGTACTCCATGATGTCTCCCAAACCAAAACTTTCAAGTTTGTGCCAATGTTGGTCGTGCTCTTTAGCATCCATTAATTGCCGAGGAGATTACAAGGTGTCTCTACTCTTTGTCAAATCGAAAGAGGTTTCTTCCTCCTTTATAATGAGGTCACGGGGTCTTCAAGTGATCTGGTCAAAGGCAACATATTCAAAACATGCATGTGACTACTGACTGGCCGATTTATGAGCTACACTGAATTTGTAAGTGACCGATTTGCTTAAATAAATGAATTTGTATGTGATCAACGGTGTCTTCAAATGTATGTAAAAATGATTTCAAATGTGCAAGTACCTAGTAGACAAAATAAAGGCCTGTTTTGTTTTCAGAATGGTTGGTTCCCGAACATTGCATATTTCCATTAAAGTTGGTTGGCCTTAATAGGTTGGATGCATTTAGTCCTCCATTTTTAAGTATCAAACCATTATAAAATGCATGATCTAAACATTCTATGATCACATCAACATACCATCAGACTCCAATATTTTGTAATTACACAAAAACATACAAGACTGGCCATCATATTATATGATCCCTCTATTTTTTTTTCACAAGATGTATTTAATTATGCATAGTCATTGAGAAGGGCATAAATCTGTACAGATGATAGGAGGAGATGATCCTAAGGCTCCTACCTTAGGATCACTAAATTTAAGAGATTTGCACCTTCAATTTCAACAACTATAGAGGTTATTTCGCTAAAAAACTTGTATGAGAGACAATTGCACTGGTATCATGCGTTGCAGAACACTTTAATCTTGATATAATCGGAAGAAATACAGAATCAAGAATCATAAAATGGAGTAGCCTAAGATCAGTATCCTGGCCATATCAGATCTACTGAATAGCGTACATTAAAACTTGATCATATAGCAGCGATGTTCATACTATCACTACAATTACTTCGACACCATTCTGTAAAAAAAAAATACTTGTTTGACATGAGGTTCCAAGTATCTTGATTTTATCATATTAAAGCTGTGCAGAATACTTGTAGACCAGGTATTGGATCCTGTAGAACGCTCTCCACAGAAGCTCTACTGCTGCGGAAGTTCTCTATATGCACATTCGGAGATCGAGGCGGCGGGGAGGCAAAGACGGCTGGTCGAACTTGCGGCATCATAAGTCATAACACGAATCAATCGGAGACGAGCCAGCCTGGAGTAACACTGACTAAAGGACATGTTTATCTTGATGGCATGCGATAAGTAATATACTATATACACTAACATGATCTCACTGGATCAGCATACGCAAGTATTTAAGCGCAAATAAACAGGACCTCACTACTATGTTGGAATGAGATGGTGAATTTCGTTTTCGTCCAAGCCGTACGTCCACGGCGAAGTCAAGCTTCTGCTGCTGCTGCTCCTCCTTTCGGATCAAGTGTAGGAGTCACGCGCATGGTTGGCATCTGGCCGTGGTTTCCGGCCGGCACCGATGTTCCTCTTGAGGATCAAACTCGTGAGGGGACTAACTGAAAAACTACCACGATGGTCCACGACTACGCTTTCTGACCGTGTAGTTTCTTCCTAGTTTCCGCACGGCAAGTCAGACTTTTGTTGTGTGGCTCTAGACGCGCTGGGTGGCGTTCTTTCTCCCTTTGTTTCGGTGGTTGGTTTGCCGACGCATTAGCGCGATGTGTAATTTTTGAACAAGATAAGGACACCGCAGCTGACTGATCAGGGCTTTTCTCTTTTTCCATTATTAGGAAAATTAAAAATGTTTGTCAACATGGTTGCAGGCAACGGCACTTCCGGCATTCGATATCGAATCTAAGTCAGCATGTCTTGGCCCGCCCGATTAATGTTTGTCGGTTGGGTCGTATGTTTCAGACGCGGATAGGGAGCTGGGCAGCTGGCCAACAAGCAGTGCCCTATATAAGACCCACGGACAGCATCGACAGTGTCAGCATGCATCGATCTTTTCACCATGCAGCACCAAGCACCTGGGATTGTTCCCTCTTCACACATCAAGCTCCCATCAGCAGTACTTCCCCTCACAGCAAATGCTACGGCTAGAGGTCGCCCTCTCTCCGGCGTGCTCAACCGGCAGCGCTCTCGTCCGGGGGAGAGCCATCTCAGCTGGGGTCTGCTCGCTGCCTCCAACCCCAGTACCGTTGGTGATTTCATCTGCACCAACAACAGGAGACAGCTCGAATCCAAACTGAGGTTATGGTCGTGGTCGCCCCTAAAACTGTATTTTTTTTTGGCAGAATCAGTGTACGGCGTACATAGCTACATATATATATGATATCACAATTAATATTATGTAGCTACTGATCAAACAGGGTGGACAAATACTTCGAAGCGGAGATGACAGTCCAAGACTGCGAGCTTGACAAGTATGAAGTTGTCAACAATGCCATCTACGCGAGTTACATCGAAAAAGGTTATTTAGCTACATATTATCAGTATTTTTTTTCTGATTTTCTATTGCATAATGAGTTTGTGATCTAATATTGTGAAGCCTGCAAAACCATATATGCAGCTCGAGAGGAGCTGCTTGTGAGCCTGGGCATCAGCACGGGCTGGATCATAGGCACCGGCAACGCGATGGCACTCTCGGAGCTGAACCTCAAGTACTTCGCGCCTCTAAGGGTATGTACGCGTCTAAGCTAGTGTGTGTCATCGATCGTGTATATGATAGTTGATCACAAACAGATTCAATTACCACGCTCCGTGTATTTGATGGATTCATGCATATATGCGTTAAATATTTCAGCGCGGTGACAAGTTCGTTGTCAAGGTGAGGCTCGTGCGGATCAAGGGTGTGAGGATATTCGCCGAGCACCTGATCGAGAAGCTGCCTGAACGGGAGGTATGTACGCACGATCTTGCTCTGTTACAAATGGATAGAGAACATCATCACCATTTATGCAGGGTGTCGTCGGTCGATTGATTGGTATTTCCTCAGATTAGTAGCTCACGATCTTGTCATGGCATGCAGCTCGTTTTGGACGCGACGGCTACCATCGTCTGCCTTAGCAAGGACTACCGCCCGACTCGCGTCTTCCCAGAGATGTCGGCCAGGCTGCAACGCTTCTTCTCATCCAAGGATGGCTATTAGATGTATACCAAGCTAGTGTTATTGTGCGACTCAAATATAAAATGAGTCTTCATGAAGTTCTGGAGCATGGCCGGTGTGGGTGATGTAAACCTAGTGTAAGTTAGTACTAGTTTTTTTTGGTGTTGTGTGTAATCGGCTGCCCTAGCAGCCTGTGGAGAGGGGAGATCGTCGCCTTCGTCATCACCAATGCCTCTCTGTCAAGCCATCATGATTCCCCAACTCATGTGTGAGTACTAAATTCGAACGGCGCGGCTCGCCGCGTGGCGCTTGTTGCTTCTTTGAATTTTTTGCCCATGGTTTTCACCATTTATACAGATCACTTAAAGAATATTTATATCTATATGAATTTGATCACAAGTACATAGATTTTAAAGCGTATTTTCCATATCGTATGAAATCAGTAATCATAACATCCTACAATAAAACACTTGGGAAGTAATATGGAAACACTTGGGAAGTAATATAGACATTCGGCGACGGAGACTTGGATGGTAGAACCAAAATATCACCGAGCACAGTTTTTTGAGGTAGTCATGGACCTGGACATTCTGTAGATGTTGCCATAAACTTGCAAGAGTTCCTCGATTAGCTCAGTATCAGCCTGACAACAGGGAACAAACATGTTCATAAATTGTCAATGGTAATCAATTGACTAAATGGAATGATAAACACATGCTTAAATTGAGATGATAGCTGGTAGTACTAATATAGCATTGGCATTATAGGTTCAGAGGAGCATATTCCTGAAAGAAACAACCATCACAACATACAACCATGACTTCAGAAACTGGCAAGTCAAGCAGAGATATGGACTAACGAATTAAAGCAGTGCTAAAGCACAGAAGGGCAGTAATTCAGAGGTCCATAACACACTGATTCAGACTGTACAACATTATGTAACTGCATGTCTTCCCCTGAGTCTTTGGAAAACGAATATAAAGGCATAACTTAGTACTAATTAGAATGCATGAGTAGAACATAGAGAGCCGTCTCAAGAAATATATTTTTATTAAACTGAATCCTTTTCTCTAAAATTTTACTATCTTGGAACATATATCATTTCCTTGTTTCGAATGCACAGATAGAGAATTTCAATCAATAATTCATGTACGTTCTCATTTTAGAAATGTGACAGAGTAGGGACCTACAGGTTGTCAATTATAATCAAATAATCTTATGGCTGAACCTTATAAACCAAACTTTATATACGTCTAAACGTATTTACCACACATCCTATTAAAAAAGAAGATGCCGCAAATTGTTGTGAGCACAAGGCACATAAGAACATTGAAAGGATGCACCTTTTATAATTAGAGGAGTATGGTATAGCAAGAAAAAAATTTCAAGGAGAAAACAGAGAAAAGGTCATAACTATAAGATGATTGAAGGTAAAACGGAAAGTGATTCAAGGCCTCAGCTAGAAGTTCTTGAATGGCACGGAAATGGCTGATATCACGGAAACAGTTCGTATTTAAAAAAAATCTCTTGAGAACCTCGTGAGCAAAAGGCACATAAGGACATATTGTGGAATCAAAAATTAAAATGTAAATTTAAGACACATTGTTAGAGCAGACAATATTGACTGCATAGAAATATCATTTGCTAAATGAAATCCTCGTCAAGAACAAAACATACACAAATCTACAGTTTACCAACAACAAAAAAAAGCTTAGAGATTCCATATCCAGAGTTTTGCCAAGTGGATGCTTTGCCAGGCACCAACTATAACGTAAATTCAGCCAAATGCCACAGGCTTTGATATTTAACAAACATGATGCAGCATGAGTGAACTTACAACAATGTTAGCTAAAACTTAGTACGATCCAAAGTCAAAGAATGAATGCAATACTTGAAACACCTAGTACCCTTTCCAGGATGGCCGAAAAATCATGCATGATTGGGAAAACAAGAATGCACTCCGTAAATGGAGAACAAACTCAAGTAAATGGTTCAGTTGAGGAAATAACTCAGTTAGGAGGAAACTAACTCAAGTAAATGTGTGTTGCTCAACATCACATCGAAATAATGTGTAATCGTTTAAAAAATACTTGAAATACCAGAATGTATCAATATATTTATAGATTGAGATAATAAGCACAAGTCAACTAATTGTGCAGATGACCAAAGCAAAATCCTCGCCAAAGAAAGATATGTAAATGCAGGGGTAATCCTTTGCTCCTTTTTTTTGTACATCAGAGTTAACTTGGGTAATGAATCCAAAATGAAGAATGTAAGCTGAGAAAATACTATCACAGGAGCAAAAAAACTCATCACATCTCATTGCCAAAAAACTCATCACATCTCATTCGAAGACACCAAGCAAGAGAACAACTGAAAACAGATTCTCATTTGTTCAATTGAAACCAGATGTCCATTTCTTGGGTTACATATGTAATTAGACCTTGTAAGCGTGTATAGCTATTTTTATGTACAGATTTAAGTTATATTCAATATACTATGGAAAGTAGATATTAGATATGCAGGTTAGCCAAAAGAATAATAAAGGGAAGTAATAACAACAATTTTAATGTTCTTCAAATCTGAAACTCACGACCATGAAATAAAAAGCAAGCATTACACATTTGACATTTAAATCATTACCCTTTTAGATGAGATAGACAAATTCCCTCATAAGCTAATTATGTTGGATGCAGAATGTGCATTTCGTAAAAGTTAACTACATCATGCTTTGCATCACAAAGGCTTTTTCCTGTACATGCTTAATCTGCAATGCATGAAAACAGGACGCGGTAGGATACCTGACACATCGCTTCAACCCAGCGCACATCAGCAAGCAACACCGAAGAGAGTTATCTGCCGGTAAAGGACATCGTTAGACAGGCACTTATAGTGGAAACGATAGAGCATGAAAAGACACACAGAAAAAAAAACCTAGATGACCACCTGCTGACCCACAATAACCTTCGTGAAGAACAAACCAACCGCTGGAAGAATGATGGCACCTTTGAGCCTACAGAAAATAAACAACAAAGGTATATCAAATTAGTTCAAACACAGCTACGAAAGATAATAAGAAATAAATATTAAAATAAAGGGAAGTTACCTATGTGAGTACTTATTTAGCCTAAGTATGCACTCTGTTTTGGGCAATGTATCGATCGGCAAGACAACCGACCCTTTGGAGCACCCTAATGGCAGGAACTCTAGCTCCCTGTAGAAACAACGAATTAAAAAACAGGCTTCGATTACAACCACTGAGTTCTTTATTATAATAGCAAGAGAAATATGCTCATGTGTTTTAGGATTCTAAGATATGCACAATTAAAAAAAAACTTTTGCACTAAAGAGAATACTGAAAGATCTTAAATCTCATAAATTAATACTTTTGCAAAATGCTAAGTTGGTCAGCAGTAGCATGACATGTTTTACAATACAGTCAAGATGAAAACAAAAGGTAAACAGGCGTAAGCAAGAAGTAGATAGCACTTGAACCCATCAGTCTAAATTGCTTGCACAAAGTAGAAAAGTACATTACACTGGGATCATGCTTTGTAGTACAGAATTGAGGAGATTTTAATGAAGGTCAGTACAAACAAAAATTAGAGTAAAAAGGCCCAACAATGAAAAATGGTAATTATTTGGTGCATCCACTATTTCAGATGAACCTTGACAGGGATCAGTGTCTACAATTGCTACAATATCACTCACACCACTGCCCATAATTGCCTTTCCTATAGTTTTGCCTGCCATCTTTTCAGTCCAACATAATTGGCATCATCGAGAACCATGTGTCTTTTAAGATATATGCCAAAGCCGCTGAAGAGTGGCATATATTTAGCTTCAACTGGAGCAGAGAGCACGGTCTGCAGAATTGCTGGCAAAGTTGACGCATCAGGCATGAAGAAAAATTTAATGAATCAAATTCAATATTCATAACTTTTTTCTAGATGTAGATCATGAACTACTAAGATATTTGTTCAGTAAATCATCAATGCAATTGTGCAGCTACACAAAAATAGCATGAATCCATGATCAGAAATATCTTGATCTCCTTAAATACATGAATTGCAAATTTACGAATTGCCCAATTGACTACTAATCTTGTTATGATTGATGACTGACTGGCTAAATTTTAGAAATAGAATTACCTCAATTACAGAGATTAATATCCGAAGACAATCTGTTGTAATTGAGTCCTTATCATAGTGGCAAAACTGAACAAAATTGTGAAAAATAAAATCACCTGAATTGTGACTCTGCTGTAATTAAGGGCCAATATAGTGGCAATAGCAACCACTAGCCTCGGTTTCTTTCAACCCTACATCATTAATAAAATTGCATAGAGCGTCAAATAGAAGTAATGATTATGCATGTAAAAAATGGTAAGCTGACATAAAAAGATCCAATCATGTAAAAGAGCTAAACAATATATTGACACTTCAATGAGGGTAACCTGTGCAAGTGAGAATATCAATAGAAAGTTTAGCCTCCACGGTATATATATATGGACTCCTATTATATACTCATGGGTGTACATACTCCCATACTCAATATACCTCACATACGAGGATATTATACCTCTTTATAAATTTTTATATACCTCATTAATTATTCTAAGCTACCTCAATTCATATAGTATAAAAAAAATTATCACCATAGTCCTCAATTTTTTTATATACCATTATTTCCTAAAAAAAACAGTATATGTGCAAATAATATAAAATGTATAGATTCAAATGAAAAATTTCATGTAACTCACTGATACGTCTCAAACGTATCTATAATTTTTGATGTTCCATGCTTGTTTTATACCAATTGCTACATGTTTTGCATCTACTTTATATCACTTTTATACATTTTTTGGGACTAACCTATTAACAAGATGCCGAAGTGCCAGTTCCGGTTTTCTGCTGTTTTTGTATTCCAGAAAAGCTAGTCTGGAAATATTCACGGAATTGGACGAAACTACACGGGGGTGCCTATTTTTCCAGAACACGCCTGACGGAGCGAAGGAGCAGCAGAGGAGGGCCACCAGGAGGCCACACGCCACCAGGGCGCGGGCCCCCCTTCTGCCGCGCCCTGGGGTGGTGTGGGCCCCTCGGGGTCCGCAGCCGCCGCCCTTTCGCCTACTTATTCCCCCCGACGCGAAAACCCTAAGTACCTGAGCAAATATCCACGAAAAGTTCCAGAGACGCCGCCGTCGTCAACCCTAGCTCGGGAGGGTTCAGAACCTCTTCCTGGCACCCTGCCGGAGAGGGGAATCGTCACCGGAGGCTTCTACATCGCCATGCCTGCCTCCGGAGTGATGCGTGAGTAGTTCATCCTTGGACTACGGGTCCATAGCAGTATCTAGATGGTTGTCTATCCACTTTGTGCCATCATGTTTAGATCTTGTGAGCTGCCCTACATGATCAAGATCATATTATTGTAATGCTACATGTTGTGTTTGCTGCGATCCGATGAATATTGAATATTATGTCAAGTTGATTATCAATCTATCTTATATGTTATTTAAGATCTTGCGGTGGATTATTAGTCATAGATGCTGTGGATTATTAGTCATAGATGCCAACGGGGACTCAAATGACAACCCGGCGGCGGTGGATTATTAGTCATAGATGCTGTTGGATAACGATCTATGTATTATGTCGTAATGCCCAATTAAATATCATAGTAGTCAACATGTCATGTATATGCATTGTCATGCGCTCACTATTCGTCAATTGCCCAGCTGTAATTTGTTCACCCAACATGTTAGTTATTTATGGAGAGACACCACTAGTGAACTGTGGACCCCGGTCCATTCTTTTACACTGATTAAACAACCACAAACTGCAAACTGTTCCTTTTTCATTCTCTGCAATTTAATACTCATTTTCCACACCATACGTTTAATCCTTTGTTTTCAGCAAGCCAGTGAGATTGACAACCTCATTGTTTCGTTGGGGCAAAGTAGTTTGATTGTGTTGTGTGCAGATTCCACGTCAACAGTCCAGACTCCCTGCGACAGCTATTTTTCTGGCGCCGTTGACAACCTTCCGAAGAGTTGCTGCTCCTACTGGTTCGATAACCTTGGTTTCTTTCTGAGGGAAAACTTGCTGCTGACTACATCATACCTTCCTCTTGGGGTCTCCCAACGAACGTGTGTTTCACGTCATCAAGCTATTTTTCTCTGGCGCCGTTGCCGGGGAGACAGCAGTCTTCTGCAAGGGGAGTTTCACGCTTCCAATCTCTTTACTTTGTTTTTGTCTTGCTTAGTTTATTTTATTTTATCTTGTTTGCTTTCAATTATCAAAAACACAAAAAAATTAGTTACTTGCATTCCGCTTATTTTCAGTTTTGTTTTCTGTTAGTCATCATGTCTAGCCCTGTTTCAGTAGTAATGTCACCTGAAGAAGAGATCTTCACTTTCAAGCAAGGGAGTGAGGAGAGTTTTAAAGATGCTTGGTCTAGAATATCTGAGTCCTATGCTAAAACTAAACCTAAAATGACTTTAAGCCTGCTTCTTAGTAGCTTTTATTTTGGTCTTGTTCTTTGCTATAGATATGCTTTAGATGATGTGGTAGGAGGAGATTTCTTCGTTATGATGGGGATCAAGCTTTTAATGCTATAAAAAAATTGATTACAATTTCTGGCTCCCCAATCATTAAAATTGATTGGCTTTGACAAGCATAAGCGATAGACTTAACGCTCTTGAAACGAACATATCTGGTCTAAGAGAAGGGTATAATCAGATTCGTGAACATTATGATAATGTGCCAGTAAATTTTGAACCATCGGGATGGATTCCCTCAGTAAAAGTTGTTATAAATGGTGAAACTTTTCATTCTCGCTGTGATATTATGTCTGAATTCTGTTTAATGCCCAAGAATTTATGATTCCTTAAATCTTTGGGAGCTTTCCAAATGCGAAGATTGTATAACTTTGGGTGATAATACTATTAAATTACCAAGGGGAGTAGCTGAAGGAGTATTTACAAAACTCTTAGGGGATAACAATATCTATTGATTATCTTGTCATTGAATGTGCAGAGTAGGACAAATTACGCTTGGAAGGTCCCTGTTGAAACGCTTTGGAGCAATAATA